>OY987257.1:32143182-32699795 GCA_963920725.1 Rhamphomyia laevipes
AAATACCGTGTTTTTAAAAGAAAAACGCTTAATTTTCTGTATTTTTAAAATTAAGGGTAATTTCTATGAAAAATAACAGAAATACCGTGTTTTTAAAAAAAAAAACGCTTAATTTTCTGTATTTTTTTAATCTGGAAGACAATAATATTATTAAATGAATGATATTTCATAAAGAGACATACTTTTATCAATTTACTTTATATTTGAAAATATATTGATAAAAGTATGTCTCTTTATGAAATATCATTCATTTAATAATATTATTGTTTTCCAGATTATTAAAAAAGGCAAAAATAAACATGGTATTTCTGTTATTTTTCATAGAAATGACCAGTAATTTTTTACCGATTCGTTATATTTGAAAGTAAATTGATAAAAGTTTGTCTCTTTATGAAATATCATTCATTTAATAATATTATTGTCTTCCAGATTATTAAAAAAGGCAAAAATACAGAAAATTAAGCGTTTTTCTTTTAAAAACACGGTATTTCTGTTATTTTTCATAGAAATTACCCGTAATTTTATACAGATTCTTTATATTTAAAAATAAATTGATAAAAGTATGTCTCTTTATGAAATATCATTCATTTAATAATATTATTGTCTTCCAGATTATTAAAAAAGGCAAAAATACAGAAAATTAACCGTTTTTTTTTTAAAAAAAACATGGAATTTCTGATATTTTTCATAGAAATTACACGTAATTTTCTACCAATTCTTGATATTTGAAAGTTAATTGATAAAAGTTTGTCTCTTTATGAAATATCATTCATTTAATAATATTATTGTCTTCCAGATTATTAAAAAAGCAAAAATACAGAAAATTAAGCGTTTTTCTTTTAAAAACACGGTATTTCTGTTATGACAAGAATATTATTAAATGAATGATATTTCATAAAGATACATACTTTTATCAATTTACTTTATATTTGAAAATATATTGATAAAAGTATGTCTCTTTATGAAATATCATTCATTTAATAATATTATTGTCTTCCAGATTATTAAAAAAGGCAAAAATAAAGAAATAATATTTCATAAAGAGACATACTTTTATCAATTTACTTTCAAATATAAAGAATCTGTAAAAAATTAAGGGTAATTTCTATGAAAAATAACAGAAATACTGTGGTTTTTTAAAAACAACGCTTAATTTTCTGTATTTTTGCCTTTTTTAATAATTTGGAAGACAATAATATTATTAAATGAATGATATTTCATAAAGAGACATACTTTTATCAATTTATTTTTAAATATAAAGAATCTGTATAAAATTACGGGTAATTTCTATGAAAAATAACAGAAATTCCGTGTTTTTAAAAGAAAAACGCTTAATTTTCTGTATTTTTGCCTTTTTTAATAATCTGGACGACAATAATATTATTAAATGAATGATATTTCATAAAGAGACAAACTTTTATCAATTAACTTTCAAATATCAAGAATTGGTAGAAAATTACGTGTAATTTCTATGAAAAATATCAGAAATTCCATGTTTTTTTAAAAAAAAACGCTTAATTTTCTGTATTTTTGCCTTTTTTAATAATCTGGAAGACAATAATATTAATAAATGAATGATATTTCATAAAGAGACATACTTTTATCAATTTACTTTCAAATATAACGAATCGGTAAAAAATTACTGGTCATTTCTATGAAAAATAACAGAAATACCATGTTTTTTTTAAAAAAACGCTTAATTTTCTGTATTTTTTAATCTGGAAGACAAGAATATTATTAAATGAATGATATTTCATAAAGATACATACTTTTATCAATTTACTTTATATTTGAAAATATATTGATAAAAGTATGTCTCTTTATGAAATATCATTCATTTAATAATATTATTGTCTTCCAGATTATTAAAAAAGGCAAAAATAAAGAAATAATATTTCATAAAGAGACATACTTTTATCAATTTACTTTCAAATATAAAGAATCTGTAAAAAATTAAGGGTAATTTCTATGAAAAATAACAGAAATACTGTGGTTTTTTAAAAACAACGCTTAATTTTCTGTATTTTTGCCTTTTTTAATAATCTGAAAGACAATTATATTATTAAATGAATGATATTTCATAAAGAGACATACTTTTATCAATTTATTTTCAAATATAAAGAATCTGTATAAAATTACGGGTAATTTCTATGAAAAATAACAGAAATACCGTGTTTTTAAAAGAAAAACGCTTAATTTTCTGTATTTTTTCCTTTTTTAATAAACTGGAAGACAATAATATTATTAAATGAATGATATTTCATAAAGAGACAAACTTTTATCAATTAACTTTCAAATATCAAGAATTGGTAGAAAATTACGTGTAATTTCTATGAAAAATATCAGAAATTCCATGTTTTTTTAAAAAAAAAACGCTTAATTTTCTGTATTTTTGCCTTTTTAAATAATCTGGAAGACAATAATATTATTAAATGAATGATATTTCATAAAGAGACATATTTTTATTAATTTACTTTCAAATATAACGAATCGGTAAAAAATTACTGGTCATTTCTATGAAAAATAACAGAAATACCATGTTTTTTTTAAAAAAAAGCTTAATTTTCTGTATTTTTGCCTTTTTTAATAATCTGGAAGACAAGAATATTATTAAATGAATGATATTTCATAAAGATACATACTTTTATCAATTTACTTTATATTTGAAAATATATTGATAAAAGTATGTCTCTTTATGAAATATCATTCATTTAATAATATTATTGTCTTCCAGATTATTAAAAAAGGCAAAAATAAAGAAATAATATTTCATAAAGAGACATACTTTTATCAATTTACTTTCAAATATAAAGAATCTGTAAAAAATTAAGGGTAATTTCTATGAAAAATAACAGAAATACTGTGGTTTTTTAAAAACAACGCTTAATTTTCTGTATTTTTGCCTTTTTTAATAATTTGGAAGACAATAATATTATTAAATGAATGATATTTCATAAAGAGACATACTTTTATCAATTTATTTTTAAATATAAAGAATCTGTATAAAATTACGGGTAATTTCTATGAAAAATAACAGAAATACCGTGTTTTTAAAAGAAAAACGCTTAATTTTCTGTATTTTTGCCTTTTTTAATAATCTGGAAGACAATAATATTATTAAATGAATGATATTTCATAAAGAGACAAACTTTTATCAATTTACTTTCAAATATCAAGAATTGGTAGAAAATTACGTGTAATTTCTATGAAAAATATCAGAAATTCCATGTTTTTTTAAAAAAAAAACGCTTAATTTTCTGTATTTTTGCCTTTTTTAATAATCTGGAAGACAATAATATTAATAAATGAATGATATTTCATAAAGAGACATACTTTTATCAATTTACTTTCAAATATAACGAATCGGTAAAAAATTACTGGTCATTTCTATGAAAAATAACAGAAATACCATGTTTTTTTTTAAAAAAACGCTTAATTTTCTGTATTTTTTAATCTGGAAGACAAGAATATTATTAAATGAATGATATTTCATAAAGATACATACTTTTATCAATTTACTTTATATTTGAAAATATATTGATAAAAGTATGTCTCTTTATGAAATATCATTCATTTAATAATATTATTGTCTTCCAGATTATTAAAAAAGGCAAAAATAAAGAAATAATATTTCATAAAGAGACATACTTTTATCAATTTACTTTCAAATATAAAGAATCTGTAAAAAATTAAGGGTAATTTCTATGAAAAATAACAGAAATACTGTGGTTTTTTAAAAACAACGCTTAATTTTCTGTATTTTTGCCTTTATTAATAATTTGGAAGACAATAATATAATTAAATGAATGATATTTCATAAAGAGACATACTTTTATCAATTTATTTTCAAATATAAAGAATCTGTATAAAATTACGGGTAATTTCTATGAAAAATAACAGAAATACCGTGTTTTTAAAAGAAAAACGCTTAATTTTCTGTATTTTTTCCTTTTTTAATAATCTGGAAGACAATAATATTATTAAATGAATGATATTTCATAAAGAGACAAACTTTTATCAATTAACTTTCAAATATCAAGAATTGGTAGAAAATTACGTGTAATTTCTATGAAAAATATCAGAAATTCCATGTTTTTTTTAAAAAAAACGCTTAATTTTCTGTATTTTTGCCTTTTTAAATAATCTGGAAGACAATAATATTATTAAATGAATGATATTTCATAAAGAGACATACTTTTATTAATTTACTTTCAAATATAAAGAATCGGTATAAAATTACGGGTAATTTCTATGAAAAATAACAAAAATACCGTGTTTTTTTAAAAAAAACGCTTAATTTTCTGTATTTTTAATCTGGAAGACAATAATATTATTAAATGAATGATATTTTATAAAGAGACATACTTTTATCAAATTATTTTCAAATATAAAGAATTCGTAAAAAATTACGGGTAATGTTTATCAAAAATAACAGAAATACCGTATTTTTTAAAAAAAACGCTTAATTTTCTGTATTTTTTAATCTGGAAGACAATAATATTATTAAATGAATGATAATTTATAAAGAGACATACTTTTATCAATTTATTTTCAAATATAAAGAATTCGTAAAAAATTACGGGTAATGTCTATGAAAAATAACAGAAGTACCGTGTTTTTTTAAAAAAAACGCTTAATTTTCTTTATTTTTGCCTTTTTTTATTAATCTGGAAGACAATAATATTATTAAATGAATGATATTTCATAAAGAGACAAACTTTTATCAATTAACTTTCAAATATCAAGAATTGGTAGAAAATTACGTGTAATTTCTATGAAAAATATCAGAAATTCCATGTTTTTTTAAAAAAAAACGCTTAATTTTCTGTATTTTTGCCTTTTTTAATAATCTGGAAGACAATAATATTATTAAATGAATGATATTTCATAAAGAGACATACTTTTATAAATTTACTTTCAAATATAACGAATCGGTAAAAAATTACTGGTCATTTCTATGAAAAATAACAGAAATACCATGTTTTTTTTTAAAAAAAACGCTTAATTTTCTGTATTTTTGCCTTTTTTAATAATCTGGAAGACAAGAATATTATTAAATGAATGATATTTCTTAAAGATACATACTTTTATCAATTTACTTTATATTTGAAAATATATTGATAAAAGTATGTCTCTTTATGAAATATCATTCATTTAATAATATTATTGTCTTCCAGATTATTAAAAAAGGCAAAAATAAAGAAATAATATTTCATAAAGAGACATACTTTTATCAATTTACTTTCAAATATAAAGAATCTGTAAAAAATTAAGGGTAATTTCTATGAAAAATAACAGAAATACTGTGGTTTTTTAAAAACAACGCTTAATTTTCTGTATTTTTGCCTTTATTAATAATTTGGAAGACAATAATATTATTAAATGAATGATATTTCATAAAGAGACATACTTTTATCAATTTATTTTCAAATATAAAGAATCGGTATAAAATTACGGGTAATTTCTATGAAAAATAACAGAAATACCGTGTTTTTAAAATAAAAACGCTTAATTTTCTGTATTTTTAAAAATTAAGGGTAATTTCTATGAAAAATAACAGAAATACCGTGTTTTTTTAAAAAAAACGCTTAATTTTCTGTATTTTTTAATCTGGAAGACAATAATATTATTAAATGAATGATAATTTATAAAGAGACATACTTTTATCAATTTATTTTCAAATATAAAGAATTCGTAAAAAATTACGGGTAATGTCTATGAAAAATAACAGAAGTACCGTGTTTTTTTTAAAAACGCTTAATTTTCTATATTTTTGCCTTTTTTATTAATCTGGAAGACAATAATATTATTAAATGAATGATAATTTATAAAGAGACATACTTTTATCAATTTATTTTCAAATATAAAGAATTCGTAAAAAATTACGGGTAATGTTTATGAAAAATAACAGAAATACCGTGTTTTTAAAAAAAAAAACGCTTAATTTCTGTATTTTTTAATCTGGAAGACAATAATATTATTAAATGAATGATAATTTATAAAGAGACATACTTTTATCAATTTATTTTCAAATATAAAGAATTCGTAAAAAATTACGGGTAATGTCTATGAAAAATAACAGAAGTACCGTGTTTTTTTAAAAAAACGCTTAATTTTTTATATTTTTGCCTTTTTTATTGATCTGGAAGACAATAATATTATTAAATGAATGATATTTCATAAAGAGACATACTTTTATCAATTTACTTTCAAATATCAAGAATCGGTAAAAAATTACGTGTAATTTCTATGAAAAATAACAGAAATACTGTGGTTTTTTAAAAACAACGCTTAATTTTCTGTATTTTTGCCTTTTTTAATAATCTGGAAGACAATAATATTATTAAATCAATGATATTTCATAAAGAGACATACTTTTATCAATTTACTTTCAAATATAAAGAATCGGTATAAAATTACGGGTAATTTCTATGAAAAATAACAGAAATACCTTGTTTTTACAAGAAAAACGCTTAATTTTCTGTATTTTTGCCTTTTTTAATAATCTGGAAGACCAAAATATCATTAAATTAATGATACTTCATAAAGAGACATACTTTTATCAATTTACTTTATATTTGAAAATATATTGATAAAAGTATATGTGCTTTGTAAGAACAAAAATAGGTTCTCTGAAGGAGTAACCTGTAAAAAAAATATATTATGATGTACAATGGCTCTTCTATAGAAATAACAGTCATTATAGAAATGATGTAGAGCAAGTAGTTTTAACATGAAATTTGCTCTAATGTAAGATTCTTTATTTTATCTTAAGAGCATGTCAATATTTTGCGTGCTTAACGTTGTTAGAATACTGTGTAATTTTTTTTTTTTTTTTAACTTATTTTTATTTGTAACTATCTTTCATAAATAAGATATCCAACAAAACGTGTGACAATTAAGATTAAGACATTTGACTTTGAAGTATATTGACCTGTTGACAAATATTCATTAATATTTGCCCTTTAGGAAATTTTCATGTTATTGACATCATGCAGGACTGATTGCAACAATTTTAACTTCTGTATCTAATTTGAAGATCGATCGGTTGGAATTTTTTAAGTCTTCTTTGTATAGTAGCTGTTTGTAGAGATCTGGCAAGTGTGTTTGGATGATTAGATAGCCTGTTATGGTATTTTGTGCTGATAATAGATATTTCTTGTTTGACGGATCTTAGGTTTAGATCATTTAAGATGGTACTGTTTTTGACGTACCACGGCGCATTGATTATTTTTCTTAGTGTTTTTGACTGGAAACGTTCGATTATTTCTATGTTGGATGTGCTCGCAGTGCCCCACAATTCGATACCATACGTCCAGATCGGTTTAATGATGGATTTGTATATTAACACTTTATTTTCTAGAGATAATTGAGATTTTTTACCTAGAAGCCAGTACATCGAATTTAGTTTAAGTCTGAGCTGCTTAATTTTGTTGAGGATATGTGTTCTCCAAAGTAGCTTTCGGTCCAAATGCACGCCGAGATATTTGGCGGAGTCTGTTTGAGGCAGAATAACATTGTTGAAATATACTGGAGGGCAAGTTTCTCTTCTTGTAGTAAAAGTTACATGACACGATTTTGCTTCATTTGCTTTGATTCTCCATCTTTTCAACCAGCTTTCAATCTTGTACAAGCCGTTTTGAAGATTTAGTGAGGCAACATCTGGACTGAAGTTTATCGACATAACAACAGTGTCGTCTGCGAATGTGGCTGTAGTGGTGAGGTCATCTGTTGGTAAGTCTGCAGTAAAAAGCAGGTAAAGTAACGGCCCAAGAACACTGCCTTGTGGTACTCCTGATTTAATATCATATAGGTTTGAACATACTTCGTTATACTTAACCATGAATTTTCTATTGTTGAGATACGATGCCAGGACTTCGTACATATGATGAGGAAGTGTTTTTTTTAGTTTGTATAGTATACCTGTATGCCATACCTTGTCAAAAGCTTGCGAGATATCCAAAAACGCTGCGGAGCAATACTTTTTCTGATGAAGCGTAGTGTTGATTTCTTGGACAACCCTGTGTATTTGCTCAGTGGTACCATGTTTATTCCTGAAGCCAAATTGATGGTTTGGTATGAGGTGATGCTCATTGATGAAATCAAGTATTCGTGTGAGTAGTAGTTTTTCCAAAACTTTAGAGAGTATTGGAAGAAGACTTATTGGTCGGAATGAAGCAACCAGATTGAGATCTTTCCCAGGTTTTGGAATCAGTATGATTTGTGCAATTTTCCATTCTTTCGGGAAGTAGGATGTTCTCAGGACACTGTTAAAGATATATGTTAGGTAACGTGTTGCATTTCTAGGGAGTTCTTTTAACATTTTTCCATCGATGTTATCATAACCTGGGGATTTTTTTATGTTTATATTTTTGATAACTTCTTCAACTTCATGTATGGTGAATTTTTTTGTTGGTAAGCTCATTTGGAATGGAGAAGACAAAAAGTCGATGAATTCATTGGCATCTGAATCAGTGCTGTCTGCAGGGTATGGGGTAAAAGTTTCCTCTAGATGTTCGGCAAACGTTTGTGCTACTGTGTAATAGAGAATTATTTTTTTTTAAACCTATAATTGCATAATAGTGGTGAAACGGGCCGTACAAAAGCTAGAGCTGTAAAAAGGATAACTATAGAACTATTATGTACATCTTTTCAAAATTTGTGAAATAGAAGCTTATTGTTAATTCATTCTTTGACAGTTCAGTTTGCGTGTCGCGTTATTTGTGAGAAATTCAATTTGTTTTTAAATAATATGTTGAATACTGTGAACATAAAGTTAGTAAAAATTTTTACAAGGATGTTAGAAAAAATAATAAATTGTTGAACAAATCACCGTATACTAAAAAAACAATTAAGTGAAAATTGGATACTTGAATTAGATGATGATACAGTCAGTGAAAGTTCTGAATGTCAATTAGAAAATGGTCACTAGAATATAACATTAGACAAAATGCATTAAAATATTTATTATAATATTGATAAAGCAAGTTGTATCAAATACTTATCAACTTCCTAGAGATTAGGTCAATTTGTAAATGAATACAAATATCTCCTAAAAAATGGTGTTATGGTTAATGATTTCAAACTAAATATTCATATTTAATATTTAATTTAATAATTTGGTTTTTATAAATATAAATAAATGTTAGTTAAAAACAAATTAACATAGTAATCGAGTTAACAAAAATAAAATTATATTTAAAAGAACTAATATTGTCTTTTTATTTTTTATAACAAATTAATTTTATATTTTTATTAATAAATAATTTAAAAAAATTTTTTTTTATATTAATTATTAAGTCAGAATATAAATATTTTTTAAATTATACAAAATATATAAAATATTAGTCAAGTTAACATAATATTAATTGAAATATTTTTAACAAGAACTAATATTGTCTTTTTATTATATTTAATATAAAATTAATATTTAATTTTATATTTTACAATAATATTTAGTTTAATTTTTTTTTTTAATATTTCATTGTATTTTTTTTTCCATTTTTTTTTTGTAGCAAAATATTTTTGTACACTTGTTATCGTGTGAAGCCATTCATTGTGAAAAATTTAATGTTTTTTTTTTGCTATATTTCATACAAGATATGTTAAAATATTGTAATTTTTGTCAAATATTATAATCTTTAACTTTTTATTATTCATGTATTTTTTTATTACTGAAAGATAAATGAAAAATAATTATAAATTTACTACAATAAAAATTACTATTATAAATAATTTATTTTACCTTTCAATTCGGACTATAACTTCGTGGGCAATAACCTTAGCGTTCAAATTAGTATTGTTTTCCTTATTTCTAATAAAAAATACTATATTTGATATTAATTTAAAAGATATATTAATTAAATTACCAAATATCATCTACTGCAGCAGTATTTTTGTCATTATTCATATACTCTTTACTGAAAAAAAATATATATTTTTATTTTTATTATTTTGAAACTTATTCAAATAAATATTACTTGTGTGTCATAGATTGTTGAGGAACACCATTTTTTTTGGTCTTTGACGTTTGGAAGATTTTTGAGTTTGAGTGTGGTCTTGATTAAAAAATCTTGTAGAATTTTTCAGTATGATTACTGATGCAAAGCATGAAATTATATTTTTAAATGCAAGGAATGCAATTTTTCCTTCCTCTATTTTGCTGGTAGAAGCTCCAGTCCATGAGCACAATACTAAAAATGATCGTCTACTAATTCATAGCAACAAGTCCATCCTTCACCAAGTCGTTTACCATTTTTTCCTATACAACATATCCCATTTTCTGAATCTGAAAAAAAAAAAAAATTATAATTATTAACAGCAATATATTTTTCATTATCATGTCATTCTTGTGTTGAGGATTATTTAAATTACTTTCCAAATTTTTGACATGTTCTAAATTTGATTTTTTTTTAAAATTTTGAATTAAAAATGTAGTAGTGTTAATCAATGTTTTTTCGGATCCTGATGACTGTGATAAATTTGGACTTTAACCAACGTCTCAATTTCAGTAATTGTTTTTGAAATTCTTATCATTACTACTTTTTGAAAATCTTTGAACTCATTAATTAAATTTTTTTGATTATCAATAATTGTATCCAGTATTGATTTAGCATAATTAGCATAATTGTATTCAGGACACTTGTAATATCTGTTTCAACATTTTTATCAGTATTTTCAATAACTGACGTTTCGCAAATATATTCATTAAGACTCTGCACGATGCCATTTATACTTTAGTATTAGTTTTAGTTTTAAGTCTAGCTTTAAGTATTTTAATAATAAATAAAATAAAATATATTGTTGTTTTCAGCCATTTTCAAAAAAAAAAAACCTAAATAGAAAGAAATTAAAACATAATTAAATTAAATAAGAATATGTAAACATATTTAAAAAGTATAAAAGATAAAAAAATAATTTTCGTACATTATGTAAATGTCATAAAAATTAATTAGATAATAAGTGAATAGCTAGCGTTTAAGTTATTGTAATTAATTATATTTTTTTTTGGCTCAATAAAGCATTTAAAAATCAAAATCAAAATCGGTGCCATTTATACCTAATTCGTTTTTTTTCGGCAGCCTGCGGATTATCTAAAATAAAAATATTTAAAAAGAAAATTGTATTTATCTGTACCTGGCATTTTGAAACTATATTCATCATGATAGCTCTGAACGGTGTCATTTAAATCTAACTTCTTATCTTGAGCGGCAAAGGTGATATCTTAAATAAAAATATTATAAAAATGTAAAAAAGTACTATAAAAAAGAATTAAATGTTATTATCAACAAATTTTTTTTATTAAATAGTAAAAAAATAGAATTAAGCACATTATAAATATAATGTAAAATAATAATAAATATTTATATAAAAAAATAAAGTATTTCAAAAATTTTACACGACTTACATCATATTTTTATAAAATAAATAAATAACTAATGAAATAATTGTTATCTCTTACCTGTTTTGGACGATGTTTGATCTTCGTGACATTGTTCATCAACTTTATCGATGCAACTATCTATTACAGTACTGTTGCAATCTGGCTGTGGCGATCTTGTTCCTGTAACATTTTTTTATTTTCGACGTGATGATGACAGTTGAAAGAATTCTTCTGAATCAGATTCTATGTAGCCATCCTCCTCCGTCTCTGTAACATTTTTTTGTAATATAATTTCTTCTTGCTCTTCCGCCTCCGAGTATGTCTCTATTCCGAGTATGTCTCTATTTTTTTACAATACATGGCCTGGCTTCCCAAGCCGATTTTTGTCGTTGAGCCATTGGATTTTAAACCACCAAGTTTCGTTTACTTGTGCTCCACGATGATGGCGGAAACCAGAAAACACACATGCACTCAAATGTACCCGGAATTATTGTTAATACAGCCGAACCTTTTTGGCCGATCTCTTGCACAATTTTAAAAGGCATATTTATATTAAAATATGGAATACCTTTCAATAAAATATTTTTTTTAACAATGATTTTATTTCACTACCGTTCACTACAAATAATTTATAAATATTGCGAATTATCAATTGTCTTCCACCAACGCCAACGCCACAAACAAAATAACTATGAATATGTTATTATTGAATAATAATAAATAGTTACTAACAGTAAAAAATAAGCGTATCACCACACTCACACTTATTTGTTTACATATAGAGCTGATGGTTGATACAACAGGGTTTAAAAAAATATAATATTTAACCCTTTTAATCCTATTTTACATAATTTAACAATGAAATATGGCATAATTTAATCAATTATTCTATTTTAATTGATTTATGTGTTTTTCATAAACTAATTTGTAAGACGTCAAGATGCTTCTTTTAAATAAGCAGTTTACATGTGAAAAATTTATTTTAATTTTTTACCATGAATTACTTCCAATAGTATCAAAATTATTATTGTATTATTTAGGTTTATATTTGTTTAAGTTAAAACTCAAGTGGATAAAAAAAATTCATAAATTAATTAACTTTTAATTTTAATCCATAAATTTTATACAAAAAAGTAATTTAGAACTACAATCTGTCTTGATGTAATTAGAACAACATAAGTACCAATAAGGTTAATTAATTAACTCAGAAACTGATTTTGTTTTTCAATACATTCAATAACTGAATGTATTGCAAAACAAAATGTGTGTGTGGGTTAGTAAATATTCATCTTTCAACTTTGATCTTTCTATGATTTTTCTTCTTTTTTTGACATGACATACATATTTTTTTTTATGCGCGGAACCGAACAATTTTTGAATAATGTTTAGTTTCATATGCAAATATTTTTAGCTATTTTAATAAATTTTTATATTTATAAAATAACATTTTTTTTTATTTATTATATTTTTATATAATATGTATGTATATAAAATTATTATTTTTATATAATATGTAATTATTTCATATATATTTTTTGTATAATATTAATACATTTGCTATATAATAATAAAATATAATTCAAAATTAATAGGCAATAAATAAATTCTATATTAGCGCCTATGGATCTTTGCAATCCTGAGCGTAATCAAAAAAGTTTTAAAATATTGTATATTAAAGCTTAAAAATAAAATAAAATAAAATAAAAATAAATTCTATATTTTTTAATCCTAACATTTTGAATAATAATATAAGCTACTCATTCTTTTCTCCCTAAATATAAAAAAAATGTTAACAATATTTGTTTTGGGAACCTATTGGGTAAACTTTTTAGGGGACCCTCAACTTTTCAAGTTTTTGTAAATATAAAAATAAAAGTAGCTATGTGTGCGTGCATAACTCTTCTTTTTTAAATTAGATGGAAGTTCATAATGCAATGTTGCATAATTTCTAATGTGTTTATAAAATAAATTCGTAATTAAATATTTTTATTTTTAAATATATATTTTTTGTACATATATTTAGATAATATAATTTATTTGTCTACAAAAATGTCCTATCATTGCAAACCTAAAATAAAAATTTAATATAAATTTTTTGGGAAAAATATTCATAGTTGCTGTGCAGAGCCGCACGTCATTGTGGAAAAGTTGTAGTCGAACGAGCTTTTCCGCTGAACCAAGCTCCACCGCTTGGAGTACTTTCATGTATTTCTATATGTTTAAACTTTTTTTTTTATATTTCCAAGCAATTCCGCGGCACATTAGCGTGGAGATAGTAAATAATAATCTAGGTAGGGTAAAACTTCCAAATAATCTACAAACAAATTTAACAACCTGTTTATATACTAAGCTTTAAGATGCTTGCTTCTTTTACATTTCCGCTGATTTTTATTTTCGCCATTTTTTTTTAATGTAACAAATCAGAAATAAAAGCTGCGCCAATGTTTCGTCACAGCGTAAAAATAACTCAACTTCAAATTTATCTACGTGGCTGTCACCTATACAAACACATTATATATTAAAAAATTATTTTGAGAGCTCAATTATTAACATTGTTTGAGTCTTCTACAAACAAATATTGCTTGCCGAAGACAAAAATTGCGGCCGATATGTAAAATAAGCTTAATAATAAAAGTATTTTGTATTTCTTCTAATCCACTCAATTTTTTGGTTTGTATTCATTATTTCATGGGTTTGCTGAGTTTGTCCGTAAAATTTATCAAAACTTACGTCTGTCGGTCGGTCAGCCTAAAAAATCATTTAAATGCAGTTAATATAATTATAACAGATAATTGTATTGATAGTAATTAATATTTGGCGAAAAAAATTGCTATAAATCGACGGTCGCGAACTTAAATAATTTATAAGAAATAATTTTGCCTTTTATAAATTATATACAAATTGCAAAAAACCATTAAACTGTTCGGACGTGTTTTTCTTTAACTCCGCAAAAAAATTAAAATACATAATTAATTAATTAATTAATTGATAATTAAGCACCTAAATATTTCTTCACCTTTGTGAAAATTTGGCTTAGTTGCATTTTTTTTTTTTTTTTTTTATTATTTTTTTATATATATATATATATATATATGTATATTATATATGCAGTTTAACTTAAAATATTAAACGAAAACATTAACTATTTTTTGATTGTGACATTTAATTTAATTATAATTTTTTTAATTTTATGTGTAATTTGATTTTATGTGGGTCAGTTTTTTTGTTTCTTTTTGTCGTTACATTACTTTGAAATTGATTAATATACATTCGGGCATTTGTGGTAATAGTGTCAGTGAACTTGAAATTTAAATATATTGAACTTGAAATTTAAATATATTCTGATACATATTAGCTCTTTATAATGAATAAGTGTAGTGGTGAAAATTGTTGTACTGACCCTAAAGATACTGTAATTTCTGAATTAATATCGTGTAATGGGATTTGTAGGAAATTTTTTCATCCACATTGTATTGGTATCTCACGTTCAGGCATTAAGCATATAAAGGAATTTAAACATGGTTTTTCATACTACTGCAAAGAATGTAAATCAATTAATCTGACTCATGTTATGCTTGCAATAAAATCAAACAATGATATATTAAAATCATTCGTGGATAATATTGAATCTATGAAAACAATTATGCGTAATAATGACAATAAATTTTCAAAAGCTGAGGAAAATATTAACTTGTTAATGCAGCATGTGGACGAGATGAGTTCCCAAGTTTACAAAATTGATGATAAACTCAACAGACAAACTGACAATTTTAGTTTATTTGTAAACAATTTTGTTAAATTATATGATGATTTAGACTCAATTAAAGATTTAGATACTAAAATTGGTGATTCATTGATTGAAAAATTTCGTTTTAATTTTGATTCAATACTTTCAGCAATAAAGAAATTTAAAATTTCATGTGAGAGCAGTTCACTAAAAGTTCAATCAATTATTGAAAAAAACGTGTCATTAAGTTCAGAGCATTCAAATAAGATACTGCATACAATACTTCAACAGAACAGTATTGACGAATTAAAGAATCAATTAACCTGCATTAGCGATGAACTTGCTGCAATTAGATTGGGCTTTGTTGATATTGCAGACGAAGTAAAAAATTTAAAATATGTATCAATCAAGAAGGATAGCTCACTGAAATCACCACCGAACGGTGAAGGTGCATCTCTACTTGACGAGCTCAATTCAATTGAATTTAGTACTAATAATGAAAATTATATTATAAATGATAAAGAGAATAATGATAATAATAATGACATTATCATTGATAATAATAATAATAATGACATTATCATTGATAATAATAATAATAATAATACTATTAATAATAATAATAATAATAATAATAATAATAATAATAATAATAATAATAATAATAATAATAATAATAATAATAATAATAATAATAATAATAATAATAATAATAATAATAATAATAATAATAATAATAATAATAATAATAATAATAATAATAATAATAATAATAATAATAATAATAATAATAATAATAATAATAATAATAATAATAATAATAATAATAATAATAATAATAATAATAATAATAATAATAATAATAATAATAATAATAATAATAATAATAATAATAATAATAATAATAATAATAATAATAATAATAATAATAATAATAATAATAATAATAATAATAATAATAATAATAATAATGATATTAATAATAATAATAATAATAATAATAATAATAATAATAATAATAATAATAATAATAATAATAATAATAATAATAATAATAATAATAATAATGTAAACGTAAATAATAATGATAATTATAATAATGACAAACTGGTACCACCGCATGTTTATGCTAATGTAATGGTGGTGCAGCGGTGCTCTCTTTACATTAAAATGAAGGCTGGAAAATTCAACGAAGACAGGCTAACAAACTTCATAAAAACTAAATTTGGTGTAACTGATGTAATTTGTAAATGTGTAACACCACGTTACATTCAAATTTCTAAAATTAAATTTTCCAGTTTTAAGGTTGATGTGCCAATTCACACTATTGTAATTTTATTGGAAAATGATAAAATTTGGCAAAGTATCAATGCTACTGCTACAAACTGGAAAACAATCACAGATAAAAATAAAAAAATTATACATAGAAAAATTAATAAAAACAGTAATAACAAAAAAATTAAAATGGTTAAAAAATCGGCAAAAAACTCAGAAAGAAGAAGTGTGAATAGTGAATTTATATTGCAGCAGCCACAATCACAACAACCTGCATCACTTATATCACAACAGTATTCTTCCTCTTTACTACCGCAATTTTATCGCACTGTTTCTTCACCAGTATCATACCGCAGTGCGCTTATAAATGGTTTAAATAATGACGCTAGGTATGTTTATAATAATAATAATAAAGGTAGAGGGGTAACAAAAAAGGCGAAAACAAAAAATAATAAAAATAAGATTAATAATAATAATATTAATCTAAATAATATACCTAAAAATAAATTTAATAGTAATATTAGTAATAGTAATAAAAATAAGAGTAATAATAATAATAATAGTAATAATAATAATAATAACAGTAATAATAATAATGATAATAATATTATTAATAACAATAATAATAATAACGATAATAATATTGATAATAATAATGCTAGTAAAAATAATAATTTTATAATAAAGACATCATCTAAAAATAATAATATAAGAAAAACATTTTCTAAAAAATTTAAATACCTGACGAACTTCGTTCGAGGACCAACACTAAATCCTCTTACCAGTGTGAAGGACATACCACAATTTCCACTGGGCAGACCTTCAACAATTGTTTCCTCTATTGATGTGGACAGAACACATCCATCGCCGAACTTCGTTAATCCTTTAATTCCACCAATTGTAAGGTTAACTAAAAATTCTGTCGAAAATGGTGATGGCAGTTATGCACTTTCAAGATTTCAAGATAGTAAAATATTCGAAAATGTGCGATTATTCTTAGCATATCTCCATGATCAGGATAAGTCTGTATGTATCGATGGGAAAACTAAGATAAATATCATGATGTTAATTCAGCAAGCAGGTCTTCCATCAAATCCAGCTGAACTAAGAATTCTTTTTGATAGACATCATGAAAGTTTTGGTTATTCATCCGAAATGGTATCAGATGATTTAGAGTCTTATCGCAGCCATATCGCTTCGAAAAGAATTGAATACCTACAGAGACAAAGAGAAGGAAAATTAAAGTTACATCTGGCGTTCCACAGGGCAGTCACCTAGGCCCGTTATTATTTATCATATTTATTAATGACTTACCTTCTGAGTTTGAAAATTGTAAGTATAGCTGACGATCTGAAGTTATATATTCGTATAAATAATAGTGCAGATTGCGAAGTGCTACAAGCTAATCTTAATAATTTATACAGTTGGTGCATAAAAAATAATCTAATACTGAATATAGATAAATGTAAAGTTATGAAATTTTATAGAAATCGAGCTCCGATAGATAGCAACTATCATATTAACAATTGTCAACTGGAAGTTTGTACTGAAATCAATGATCTAGGGATTCTGTTGGACAAAAAACTTAATTTCAGCTTACATATTGCTAAAACACAGGCAACAGGTCGTAAAATGTGGGGTTTCATAAAAAGAAGATCTAAGGAATTTGATGATCCTTATATAACTAAAACATTATATTGTTCCTTAGTTCGTCCAATTCTAGAATATGGCAGCGTTATTTGGAATCCACACTTGGTCAAGGATATCAAAATTATTGAGTCAATTCAGAAACAATTTTTGTTATTTGCTTTGAGAAGTCTGAATTGGAATAGAAATTCTACCTCATATGATCTACCAGCTTATGAAAACAGGTTAAAATTATTAAATCTACACTCACTGGAATATCGTAGAAACATGGCGGATGCAGTTTTCGCTTTTGATTTAATCAATAATAAAATTGATTGTTGCCAGCTCAAACAGAAAATTATAATAAATACAAACTGCCGCAATTTACGGAACATCAACTTTCTACTAGTGGATAGGCATAGGACGAATTATGCTAATAATGAGCCTATCACAAGAATCAGTAGAACATTTAATAAATTTAGTACTTATTACGCTCCTAGTATTAGTAGACTAAGTTATAAGAACAACATGAAAAACTACAGAAATAATAACTGATATTATATTTATCTTCAAATAATTATTTTATTCAAAATTCGTTTTTTATGTAATTATGTATGTAAATTTGTGTAATATATTTTAAAAATGTCTGTAATTAGATATCAATAAATAAATAAATAAATATACTTATCCAATGATATTTATATAATATGTATATATATTTACTGCGAAGTGAAT
Organism: Rhamphomyia laevipes; assembly: GCA_963920725.1. Classification (NCBI taxonomy): domain Eukaryota; kingdom Metazoa; phylum Arthropoda; class Insecta; order Diptera; family Empididae; genus Rhamphomyia; species Rhamphomyia laevipes. The sequence goes on from OY987257.1 coordinate 32,161,929, forward strand.
GTATTTTTAATTGTACAAACGCATTACGGAATTTAGAATTTTTTATACTTTCTTATACATATATAAAATATTCAAGTTTGCGGCCGTCGGCTTATAGCAATTTTTTTTTCACAAAATATTAATTCCATCAATACAATTTTCTGTTATAATTGACAAATATAAATTTCCACTGTTTTCAATTATATGAGGGCCTCAGAATAAGAGTGGCCTAACCCACAAAAAAAAATTTGCGAGAAAAACGCATTTTGAAAAATACGATATTTGCAAATGGTGTAAATATAACGATTAAAATTGTTTTGACTACGAACAAAAAGTTATTCTACATAGTTTTACAGTACTATAAATTGGCGAATACTATTTTTATCATCCATAACAAAGAAGAAATTTTTGTGGGTTAGGCCACTCTGGTTCTGAGGCCCTCATATACAATAACTCTAAAATATGTTATTTTAATTTCAGCTACCTAAAATATTGTATATTAACTACATTTAAATGACTTTTAAAAAACTAATTAACTTAAAATCAAACCTTTATATAACCAACTTTTTACATTATTTTTTTACTTTTAAAACGATTTAAATTTTATAAAATCCATTACCGTGCTCTTCAATATTATTTTAATTTATGTTGGATGTAATTTATAAATGGAATAACATCATAACTTGATTGCAAAATTAACTATACATAGATCATTATAACTTATAACATATTAAGAATATAACAAATAATTTACAATTTCTTTTGAAAAAATGAAAATTTAGATCTTAAACCACGAAATGTATAATATAATTAAAATACAAATCAATTTCTTTAACATAATTTTACAAAGTAAATAACAAATTATTATTTGTAATTCTTTATATACATGTGATATCTTCCATATATTACCGATTTTGCTTTCACAAAATGCTACTATGTACTGTATTAAATTTAAAAATTCTAACTAAATATTGAAATAGTCGAAAATAATAATTAAATGGAGGTTAAGTTTTTTTAGGCTGACCGACCGACCGACGTAAGTTTTGATAAATTTTAAGGACAAACTTAGCAAACCCATGAATTAATGTATATAATACAAACAAAAAAATTGTGTGAAGAAATACAAAATACTTTTATTATTAAGCTTATTTTACATATCGGCCGCGATTTTTGTCTCCGGCAAGCAATATTTGTTTGTAGAAGACTCAAACAATGTTAATAATTGAGCTCTCAAAATATTTTTTTAATATATAATGTGTTTGTATAGGTGACAGCCACGCAGATAAATTTGAAGTTGAGTTATTTTTACGCTGTGACGAAACATTGGCGCAGCTTTTATTTCTGATTTGTTACATTAAAAAAAAAAATAGCGAAAATAAAAATCAGCGGAAATGTAAAAGAAGCAAGCATCTTAAAGCTTAGTATATAAACAGCTTATTAAATTTGTTTGTAGATTATTTGGAAGTTTTACCCTACCTAGATTATTATTTACTATCTCCACGCCGATGTGCCACGGAATTGCTTGGAAATGAAAAAAAAAAATGTTTAAACATATAGAAATATATGAAAGTACTCCAAGCGGTGAAGCTTGGTTCAGCGGAAAAGCTCGTTCGACTACAACTTTTCCACAATGACGTGCGGCTCTGCACAGCAACTATGAATATTTTTCCCAAAAAATTTATATTAAATTTTTATTTTAGGTTTGCAATGATAGGACATTTTTGTAAACAAATAAATTATATTTTCTAAATATATGTACAAAAAATATATATTTAAAAATAAAAATATTTAATTACGAAATTATTTTATAAACACATTAGAAATTATGCAACATTGCATTATGAACTTCCATCTAATTTAAAAAAGAATAGTTATGCACGCACACATAGCTACTTTTATTTTTATATTTACAAAAACTTGAAAAGTTGAGGGTCCCCTAAAAAGTTTACCAAATAGGTTCCCAAAATAAATATTGTTAACATTTTTTTTATATTTAGGGAGAAAAGAATGAGTAGCTTATATTATTATTCAAAATGTTAGGATTTAAAAATATAGAATTTATTTTTATTTTATTTTATTTTATTTTTAAGCTTTAATATACAATATTTTAAAACTTTTTTGATTACGCTCAGGATTGCAAAGATCCATAGGCGCTAATATAGAATTTATTTATTGCCTATTAATTTTGAATTATATTTTATTATTATATAGCAAATGTATTAATATTATACAAAAAATATATATGAAATAATTACATATTATATAAAAATAATAATTTTATATACATACATATTATATAAAAATATAATAAATAAAAAAAATGTTATTTTATAAATATAAAAATTTATTAAAATAGCTAAAAATATTTGCATATGAAACTAAACATTATTGAAAAATTGTTCGGTTCCGCGCATAAAAAAATATGTATGTCATGTCAAAAAATGAAAAAAAAACCAAAGAAAATCAAAGTTGACTTACTAACTCACACATGAGTTTTTTTAACGTACATACAATTAATTAACCCCATCGGACACAGTGTTGCCGTCTGTCCGCTTTTTCTCAAACAATCTCATTTTTAATATATATTTTTTTGTTACTGTTTTTGTTAAAAGCATAAAAAAAAATAAGGAAAGATAAATTTATCCATTTTTTGGTGTTTAAAATTAGTGGAATGCTATTTTAAACATATTTTAATCTTTATTTTTTAAATTAATATTTAATTTTATTGTTGTCACAAAGGGTTAAGGTGAACTTTATATAAGCTTTATATTGGCGGTACTTGGTTTCATGGTCAATATAGAAAGAGAAGGAATTAATAAGAACTTAAAGCTTTATATCAGATCGAAACCGGGGACGCCATTTTTATTTTAAGAAAATGGCGTCGTATTATAAAAGACAATGTATCGAGACACGACGTCAAATTAAAATATTAAATATAAACATTGTATACATGTTTTTTCATACGAAAACATTGCGAAAATTAGTTATTTGAATTATAAAATTAATTAAGCATGTTTTCGGACGTTTTTTCTCATGATTACAAAAAAAAAAAATATTTATTTAAAATTTATTAATACTTAATATTTTATTATTTCTGTAGCGCGTTGTACTTTTTCGAAGTATCGTATAAACATTTCTGATAAAATAAAAACGGCATTAAAAAATTGCCTATTTACCACGCGAAATTTAAAAGATTCATTTTAATAAATTAGCCTTATTAAATTGTTTCTTATATATTTGCATGTTATAAATTTATCATTAAAAATTCTTTACAAGTACATATATAAAATAATATATCTATATATTATATTTATATGAAAATTTTCTCACCCAACCTATACATAGAAATGTATTAAAGAGAAGATAATAATCTGAAAGGAACTCCACAAAAGCTGTAAAATGACCAAATAAGTTACTGCTTTAACGCAAATTAGTTGCGGAGTCTCCCCATCTAAAACTAAAAAGTGCTCCCAAACTAAAGAAATTTGCCTTAAATCAGGCCTATAATAGTTTTAGTAGCGCTGTCAGAGCTAAAACTAAAGCAAAATGCTCTATTAAATAGCTCTAGACGCGCTACGAGAGCATATCTGGAGCTGAAAATGACACTTGGGTTATTAAAAAAACGCTTAATTTTCTGTATTTTTGCCTTTTTTAATAATCTGGAAGACAATAATATTATTAAATGAATGATATTTCATAAAGAGACATACTTTTATCAATTTATTTTCAAATATAAAGAATCGGTATAAAATTACGGGTAATTTCTATGAAAAATAACAGAAATACCGTGTTTTTAAAAGAAAAACGCTTAATTTTCTGTATTTTTGCCTTTTTTAATAATCTGGAAGACAATAATATTATTAAATGAATGATTTTTCATAAAGAGACAAACTTTTATCAATTTACTTTCAAATATCAAGAATCGGTAAAAAATTACGTGTAATTTCTATGAAAAATAACAGAAATACCATGTTTTTAAAAAAAAAAACGCTTAATTTTCTGTATTTTTGCCTTTTTTAATAATCTGGAAGACAATAATATTATTAAATGAATGATATTTCATAAAGATACATACTTTTATCAATTTATTTTCAAATATAAAGAATCGGTAAAAAATTACGGGTGATTTCTATGAAAAATAACTGAAATACTGTGGTTTTTTAAAAACAACGCTTAATTTTCTGTATTTTTGCCTTTTTTAATAATCTGGAAGACAATAATATTATTAAATGAATGATTTTTCATAAAGAGACAAACTTTTATCAATTTACTTTCAAATATCAAGAATCGGTAAAAAATTACGTGTAATTTCTATGAAAAATAACAGAAATACAATGTTTTTTTAAAAAAAACGCTTAATTTTCTGTATTGTTGCCTTTTTTAATAATCTGGAAGACAATAATATTATTAAATGAATGATATTTCATAAAGATACATACTTTTATCAATTTATTTTCAAATATAAAGAATCGGTATAAAATTACGGGTGATTTCTATGAAAAATAACAGAAATACTGTGGTTTTTTAAAAACAACGCTTAATTTTCTGTATTTTTGCCTTTTTTAATAATCTGGAAGACAATAATATTATTAAATGAATGATATTTCATAAAGAGACATACTTTTATCAATTTACTTTCAAATATCAAGAATCGGTTAAAAATTACGTGTAATTTCTATGAAAAATAACAGAAATACTGTGGTTTTTTAAAAACAACGCTTAATTTTCTGTATTTTTGCCTTTTTTAATAATCTGGAAGACAGTAATATTATTAAATGAATGATATTTCATAAAGAGACATACTTTTATCAATTTACTTTCAAATATAAAAAATCGGTATAAAATGACGGGTAATTTCTATGAAAAATAACAGAAATACCGCGTGTTTTTAAAAGAAAAACGCTTAATTTTCTGTATTTTTGCCTTTTTTAATAATCTGGAAGACAATAATATTATTAAATGAATGATATTTCATAAAGATACATACTTTTATCAATTTATTTTCAAATATAAAGAATCGGTATAAAATTACGGGTGATTTCTATGAAAAATAACAGAAATACTGTGGTTTTTTAAAAACAACGCTTAATTTTCTGTATTTTTGCCTTTTTTAATAATCTGGAAGACAATAATATTATTAAATGAATGATATTTTATAAAGAGACATACTTTTATCAATTTACTTTCAAATATCAAGAATCGGTGTAAAATTACAGGTAATTTCTATGAAAAATAACAGAAATACCGTGTTTTTAAAAGAAAAACGCTTAATTTTTTGTATTTTTGCCTTTTTTAATAATCTGGAAGACAAAAATATCATTAAATGAATGATATTTCATAAAGAGACATACTTTTATCAATTTACTTTCAAATATAAAGAATCGGTAAAAAGTTACAGGTAATTTCTATGAAAAATAACAGAAATACCGTGTTTTTAAAAGAAAAACGCTTAATTTTTTTGTGTTTTTGCCTTTTTTAATAATCTGGAAGACAAAAATATCATTAAATGAATAATATTTCATAAAGAGACATACTTTTATCAATCTACTTTCAAATATCAAGAATCGGTAAAAAATTACGTGTAATTTCTATGAAAAATAACAGAAATACTGTGGTTTTTTAAAAACAACGCTTAATTTTCTGTATTTTTGCCTTTTTTAATAATCTGGAAGACAGTAATGTTATTAAATGAATGATATTTCATAAAGAGACATACTTTTATCAATTTACTTTCAAATATAAAAAATCGGTATAAAATGACGGGTAATTTCTATGAAAAATAACAGAAATACCGCGTGTTTTTAAAAGAAAAACGCTTAATTTTCTGTATTTTTGACTTTTTTAATAATCTGGAAGACAATAATATTATTAAATGAATGATATTTCATAAATATACATACTTTTATCAATTTATTTTCAAATATAAAGAATCGGTATAAAATTACGGGTGATTTCTATGAAAAATAACTGAAATACTGTGGTTTTTTAAAAACAACGCTTAATTTTCTGTATTTTTGCCTTTTTTAATAATCTGGAAGACAATAATATTATTAAATGAATGATTTTTCATAAAGAGACAAACTTTTATCAATTTACTTTCAAATATCAAGAATCGGTAAAAAATTACGTGTAATTTCTATGAAAAATAACAGAAATACAATGTTTTTTTAAAAAAAACGCTTAATTTTCTGTATTTTTGCCTTTTTTAATAATCTGGAAGACAATAATATTATTAAATGAATGATATTTCATAAAGATACATACTTTTGTCAATTTATTTTCAAATATAAAGAATCGGTATAAAATTACGGGTGATTTCTATGAAAAATAACAGAAATACTGTGGTTTTTTAAAAACAACGCTTAATTTTCTGTATTATTGCCTTTTTTAATAATCTGGAAGACAATAATATTATTAAATGAATGATATTTCATAAAGATACATACTTTTATCAATTTATTTGCAAATATAAAGAATCGGTATAAAATTACGGGTGATTTCTATGAAAAATAACAGAAATACTGTGGTTTTTTAAAAACAACGCTTAATTTTCTGTATTTTTGCCTTTTTTAATAATCTGGAAGACAATAATATTATTAAATGAATGATATTTCATAAAGAGACATACTTTTATCAATTTACTTTCAAATATCAAGAATCGGTAAAAAATTATGTGTAATTTCTATGAAAAATAACAGAAATACTGTGGTTTTTTAAAAACAACGCTTAATTTTCTGTATTTTTGCCTTTTTTAATAATCTGGAAGACAATAATATTATTAAATGAATGATATTTCATAAAGAGACATACTTTTATCAATTTACTTTCAAATATAAAAAATCGGTATAAAATGACGGGTAATTTCTATGAAAAATAACAGAAATAACGCGTGTTTTTAAAAGAAAAACGCTTAATTTTCTGTATTTTTGCCTTTTTTAATATTCTGGAAAACAAAAATATCATTAAATGAATGATATTTCATAAAGAGACATACTTTTATCAATTTACTTTGAAATATAAAGAATCCTTAAAAAATTACGGGTCATTTCTATCAAAAATAACAGAAATACTATGTTTTTTTAAAAAAAACGCTTAATTTTCTGTATTTTTGCCTTTTTTAATAATCTGGAAGACAATAATATTATAAAATGAGAGATATTTCATAAAGAGACATACTTTTATCAATTTACTTTCAAATATCAAGAATCGGTGTAAAATTACAGGTAATTTCTATGAAAAATAACAGAAATACCATGTTTTTAAAAGAAAAACGCTTAATTTTTTGTATTTTTGCCTTTTTTAATAATCTGGAAGACAAAAATATCATTAAATGAATGATTTTTCATAAAGAGACATACTTTTATCAATTTACTTTCAAATATAAAGAATCGGTAAAAAAATTACAGGTAATTTCTATGAAAAATAACAGAAATACCATGTTTTTTTTCAAAAAAACGCTTAATTTTCTGTATTTTTGCCTTTTTTAATAATCTGAAGGACAATAATATTATTAAATGAATGATATTTCATAAAGAGACATACTTTCATCAATTTACTTTCAAATATAAAGAATCGGTATAAAATTACGGGTAATTTCTATGAAAAATAACAGAAATACCGTGTTTTTAAAAGAAAAACGCTTACTTTTCTGTATTTTTGCCTTTTTTAATAATCTGGAAGACAATAATATTATTAAATGAATGATTTTTCATAAAGAGACATACTTTTATCAATTTACTTTCAAATATAAAGAATCGGTACAAAATTACGGGTAATTTCTATGAAAAATAACAGAAATACCGTGTTTTTTTTAAAAAAACGCTTAATTTTCTGTATTTTTTAATCTGGAAGGTAATAATATTATTAAATGAATGATATTTTATAAAGAGACATACTTTTATCAATTTATTTTCAAATATAAAGAATTCGTAAAAAAATACGGGTAATGTCTATATGATAAATAACAGAAATACCGTATTTTTTTAAAAAACGCTTAATTTTCTGTATTTTTTAATCTGGAAGACAATAATATTAATAAATGAATGATATTTTATAAACAGACATACTTTTATCAATTTATTTTCAAATATAAAGAATTCGTAAATAATTGCTGGTAATGTCTATGAAAAATAACAGAAATACCTTGTTTTTTTAAAAAAAAACGCTTAATTTTCTGTATTTTTGCCTTTTTTATAATCTGGAAGACAATAGTATTATTAAATGAATGATATTTCATAACGAGACATACTTTTATCAATTTACTTTCAAAAATAAAGTATCGGTAAAAAATTACGGGTCATTTCTATGAAAAATAACAGAAATACCATGTTTTTTTTAAAAAAAACGCTTAATTTTCTGTATTTTTGGCTTTTTTAATAATCTGGAAGACAATAATATTATTAAATGAATGATATTTCATAAAGAGACATACTTTTATCAATTTATTTTCAAATATAAAGAATCTGTAAAAAATTACGTGTAATTTCTATGAAAAATAACAGAAATACTGTGGCTTTTTAAAAACAACGCTTAATTTTCTGTATTTTTGCCTTTTTTAATAACCTGGAAGACAATAATATTACTAAATAAATGATATTTCATAAAGAGACATACTTTTATTAATTTACTTTCAAATATAAAGAATCGGTATAAAATTACGTGTAATTTCTATGAAAAATAACAGAAATACTGTGGTTTTTTAAAAATAACGCTTAATATTCTGTATTTTTGCCTTTTTTAATAATCTGGAAGACAATAATATTATTAAATGAATGATATTTCATAAAGAGACATACTTTTATCAATTTATTTTCAAATATAAAGAATCGGTATAAAATTACGGGTAATTTTTATGAAAAATAACAGAAATGTCGTGTTTTTAAAAGAAAAACGCTTAATTTTCTGTATTTTTGCCTTTTTTAATATTCTGGAAGACAAAAATATCATTAAATGAATGATTTTTCATAAAGAGACATACTTTTATCAATTTACTTTGAAATATAAAGAATTGGTAAAAAATTACGGGTCATTTCTATGAAAAATAACAGAAGTACCATTTTTTTTTTTTTAAAAAAAACGCTAAATTTTCTGTATTTTTGCCTTTTTTAATAATCTGGAAGACAATAATATTATTAAATGAATGATATTTCATAAAGAGACATACTTTTATCAATTTATTTTCAAATATAAAGAATCGGTATAAAATTACGGGTAATTTTTATGAAAAATAACAGAAATGCCGTGTTTTTAAAAGAAAAACGCTTAATTTTCTGTATTTTTGCCTTTTTTAATATTCTGGAAGACAAAAATATCATTAAATGAATGATTTTTCATAAAGAGACATACTTTTATCAATTTACTTTGAAATATAAAGAATTGGTAAAAAATTACGGGTCATTTCTATGAAAAATAACAGAAGTACCATGTTTTTTTTTTTAAAAAAACGCTAAATTTTCTGTATTTTTGCCTTTTTTAATAATCTGGAAGACAATAATATTATTAAATGAATGATATTTCATAAAGAGACATACTTTTATCAATTTATTTTCAAATATAAAGAATCTGTAAAAAATTACGTGTAATTTCTATGAAAAATAACAGAAATACTGTGGCTTTTTAAAAACAACGCTTAATTTTCTGTATTTTTGCCTTTTTTAATAATCTGAAGACAATAATATTACTAAATAAATGATTTTTCATAAAGAGACATACTTTTATCAATTTAATTTCAAATATAAAGAATCGGTAAACAATTACGGGTAATTTCTATGAAAAATAACAGAACTACCATGTTTTTTTTTTTAAAAAAACGTTTAATTTTCTGTATTTTTTAATCTGGAAGACAATAATATTATTAAATGAATGATATTTCATAAAGAGACATACTTTTATTAATTTACTTTCAAATATAAAGAATCGGTATAAAATTACGTGTAATTTCTATGAAAAATAACAGAAATACTGTGGTTTTTTAAAAATAACGCTTAATATTCTGTATTTTTGCCTTTTTTAATAATCTGGAAGACAATAATATTATTAAATGAATGATATTTCATAAAGAGACTTACTTTTATCAATTTATTTTCAAATATAAAGAATCGGTATAAAATTACGGGTAATTTTTATGAAAAATAACAGAAATGCCGTGTTTTTAAAAGAAAAACGCTTAATTTTCTGTATTTTTGCCTTTTTTAATATTCTGGAAGACAAAAATATCATTAAATGAATGATTTTTCATAAAGAGACATACTTTTATCAATTTACTTTGAAATATAAAGAATTGGTAAAAAATTACGGGTCATTTCTATGAAAAATAACAGAAGTACCATGTTTTTTTTTTAAAAAAAACGCTAAATTTTCTGTATTTTTGCCTTTTTTAATAATCTGGAAGACAATAATATTATTAAGTGAATGATATTTCATAAAGAGACATACTTTTATCAATTTATTTTCAAATATAAAGAATCTGTAAAAAATTACGTGTAATTTCTATGAAAAATAACAGAAATACTGTGGCTTTTTAAAAACAACGCTTAATTTTCTGTATTTTTGCCTTTTTTAATAATCTGAAGACAATAATATTACTAAATAAATGATTTTTCATAAAGAGACATACTTTTATCAATTTAATTTCAAATATAAAGAATCGGTAAAAAATTACGGGTAATTTCTATGAAAAATAACAGAACTACCATGTTTTTTTTTTAAAAAAAACGTTTAATTTTCTGTATTTTTTAATCTGGAAGACAATAATATTATTAAATGAATGATATTTTATAAAGAGACATACTTTTATCAATTTACTTTCAAATATAAAGAATTCGTAAAAAATTACGGGTAATGCCTATGAAAAATAACAGAAATACCGTGTTTTTTTTTTAAAAAAATGCTTAATTTTCTGTATTTTTGCCTTTTTTAATAATCTGGAAGGCAAAAATATCATTAAATGAATGATATTTCATAAAAATACATACTTTTATCAACTTATTTTCAAATATAAAGAATCGGTAAAAAATTGCGCGTCATTTCTATGAAAAATAACAGAAATACTGTGGTTTTTTAAAAACAACGCTTAATTTTCTGTATTTTTGCCTTTTTTAATAATCTGGAAGACAATAATATTATTAAATGAATGATTTTTCATAAAGAGACATACTTTTATCAATTTACTTTCAAATATAAAGAATCGGTAAAAAATTACGTGTAATTTCTATGAAAAATAACAGAAATACTGTGGTTTTTTAAAAACAACGCTTAATTTTCTGTATTTTTGCCTTTTTTAATAATCTGGAAGACAATAGCATTATTAAATGAATGATATTTCATAAAGAGACATACTTTTATCAATTTATTTTCAAATATAAAGAATCGGTATAAAATCACAGGTAATTTTTATGAAAAATAACAGAAATACCGTGTTTTGAAAAGAAAAACGCTTAATTTTCTGTATTTTTGCCTTTTTTAATATTCTGGAAGACAAAAATATCATTAAATGAATGATATTTCATAAAGAGATATACTTTTATTAATTTACTTTGAAATATAAAAAATTGGTAAAAAATTACGGGTCATTTCTATGAAAAATAACAGAAATACCATGTTTTTTTTAAAAAAAACGCTTAACTTTCTGTATTTTTGCCTTTTTTAATATTCTGGAAGACAAAAATATCATTAAATGAATGATATTTCATAAAGAGACATACTTTTATCAATTTACTTTGAAATATAAAGAATTGGTAAAAAATTACGGGTCATTTCTATGAAAAATAACAGAAATACCATGTTTTTTTGTAAAAAAACGCTTAACTTTCTGTGTTTTTGCCTTTTTTAATAATCTGGAAGACAATAATATTATTAAATGAATGATATTTCATAAAGAGACATACTTTTATCAATTTATTTTCAAATATAAAGAATCGGTAAAAAATTACGTGTAATTTCTATGAAAAATAACAGAAATACTGTGGTTTTTTAAAAACAACGCTTAATTTTCTGTATTTTTGCCTTTTTTAATAATCTGGAAGACAATAGCATTATTAAATGAATGATATTTCATAAAGAGACATACTTTTATCAATTTATTTTCAAATATAAAGAATCTGTAAAAAATTACGTGTAATTTCTATGAAAAATAACAGAAATACTGTGGATTTTTAAAAACAACGCTTAATTTTCTGTATTTTTGCCTTTTTTAATAATCTGGAAGACAATAGCATTATTAAATGAATGATATTTCATAAAGAGATATACTTTTATCAATTTATTTTCAAATATGTAAAAAATTACGTGTAATTTATATGAAAAATAACAGAAATACTGTGGCTTTTTGAAAACAACGCTTAATTTTCTGTATTTTTACCTTTTTTAATAATCTGGAAGACAATAATATTATTAAATGAATGATTTTTCATAAAGAGACATACTTTTATTAATTTACTTTCAAATATAAAGAATCGGTAAAAAATTACGTTTAAATTCTATTAAAAATAACAGAAATACCGTGTTTTTTTAAAAAAAAACGCTTATTTTTCTGTATTTTTTAATCTGGAAGACAATAATATTATTAAATGAATGATATTTTATAAAGAGACATACTTTTATCAATTTGCTTTCAAATATAAAGAATTGGTATAAAATTACGGGTAATTTCTATGAAAAATAACAGAAATGCTGTGGTTTTTTAAAAACAACGCTTAATTTTCTGTATTTTTGCCTTTTTTAATAATCTGGAAGACAATAATATTATTAAATGAATGATATTTCATAAAGAGACATACTTTTATCAATTTACTTTCAAATATAAAGAATCGGTATAAAAGTACGGGTAATTTCTATGAAAAATAACAGAAATACCGTGTTTTTAAAAGAAAAACGCTTAATTTTCTGTATTTTTGCCTTTTTTAATAATCTGGAAGACAAAAATATCATTAAATGAATGTTATTTCTATGAAAAATAACAGTAATACTGTGTTTTTTTAAAAACAACGCTTAATTTTCTGTATTTTTGCCTTTTTTAATAATCTGGAATGCAATAATATTATTAAATGAACGATATTTCATAAAGAGACATACTTTTATCAATTTACTTTCAAATATAAAGAATCGGTATAAAATTACGGGTAAGTTCTATGAAAAATAACAGAAATACCATGTTTTTTTAAAAAAAACGATTAATTTTCTGTATTTTTCGGTATAAAATTACGGGTAATTTCTATGAAAAATAACAGAAATACCGTGTTTTTAAAAGAAAAATGCTTAGATTTCTGTATTTTTGCCTTTTTTATTAATCTGGAAAACAATAATATTATTAAATGAATGATTTTTCATAAAGAGACATACTTTTATCAATTTACTTTCAAATATAAAGAATTGGTATAAAATTACGGGTAATTTCTATGAAAAATAACAGAAATACTGTGGTTTTTTAAAAACAACGCTTAATTTTCTGTATTTTTGCCTTTTTTAATAATCTGGAAGACAATAATATTATTAAATGAATAATATTTCATAAAGAGACATACTTTTATCAATTTACTTTCAAATATCAAGAATCGGTATAAAAGTACGGGTAATTTCTATTAAAAATAACAGAAATACCGTGTTTTTAAAAGAAAAACGCTTAATTTTCTGTATTTTTGCCTTTTTTAATAATCTGGAAGGCAATAATATTATTAATTGAACGATATTTCATAAAGAGACATACTTTTATCAATTTACTTTCAAATATAAAGAATCGGTATAAAATTACGGGTAAGGTCTATGAAAAATAACAGATATACCGTGTTTTTGAAAGAAAAACGCTTAATTTTCTGTATTTTTGCCTTTTTTAATAATCAGGAAGACAAAAATATCATTAAATGAATGATAATTCATAAAGAGACATACTTTTATCAATTTACTTTCAAATATAAAGAATCTGTAAAAAATTACGTGTAATTTCTATGAAAAATAACAGAAATACCATGTTTTTTTAAAAAAAAAGGCTTAATTTTCTGTATTTTTGCCTTTTTTAATAATCTGGAAGACAATAATATTTATAAATGAATAATATTTCATAAAGAGACATACTTTTATCAATTTACTTTCAAATATCAAGAATCGGTATAAAAGTACGGGTAATTTCTATGAAAAATAACAGAAATACCGTGTTTTTAAAAGAAAAACGCTTAATTTTCTGTATTTTTGCCTTTTTTAATTATCTGGCAGACAAAAATATAATTAAATGAATGTTATTTCTATGAAAAATGACAGAAATACTGTGGTTTTTTAAAAACAACGCTTAATTTTCTGTATTTTTGCCTTTTTTAATAATCTGGAAGGCAATAATATTATTAATTGAACGATATTTCATAAAGAGACATACTTTTATCAATTTACTTTCAAATATAAAGAATCGGTATAAAATTACGGGTAAGTTCTATGAAAAATAACAGATATACCATGTTTTTAAAAGAAAAACGCTTAATTTTCTGTATTTTTGCCTTTTTTAATAATCAGGAAGACAAAAATATCATTAAATGAATGATAATTCATAAAGAGACATACTTTTATTAATTTACTTTCAAATATAAAGAATCTGTAAAAAATTACGTGTAATTTCTATGAAAAATAACAGAAATACCATGTTTTTTTTTAAAAAAAAACGCTTAATTTTCTGTATTTTTGCCTTTTTTAATAATCTGGAAGACAATAATATTATTAAATGAATGATATTTCATAAAGAGTCATACTTTTATCAATTTACTTTCAAATATAAAGAATCGGTAAAAAATTACGTGTAATTTCTATGAAAAATAACAGAAATACCGTGTTTTTAAAAGAAAAACATAAAGAATCGGTAAAAAATTACGGGTCATTTCTATGAAAAATAACAGAAATACCATGTTTTTTTTAAAAAAAACGCTTAATTTCCTGTATTTTTCGGTATAAAATTACGGGTAATTTCTATGAAAAATAACAGAAATACCGTGTTTTTAAAAGAAAAACGCTTAGATTTCTGTATTTTTGCCTTTTTTAATAATCTGGAAGACAATAATATTAATTAATGAATGATTTTTCATAAAGAGACATACTTTTATCAATTTACTTTCAAATATAAAGAATCGGTAAAAAATTACGTGTAATTTCTATGAAAAATAACAGAAATACTTTGTTTTTTTTAAAAAAAAACGCTTAATTTTCTGTATTTTTGCCTTTTTTAATAATCTGGAAGACAATAATATTATTAAATGAATGATATTTCATAAAGAGACATACTTTTATCAATTAACTTTCAAATATAAAAAATCTGTAGAAAATTAAGGGTAATTTCTATGAAAAATAACAGAAATACTGTGGTTTTTTAAAAACAACGCTTAATTTTCTGTATTTTTGCCTTTTTTAATAATCTGGAAGACAATAATATTATTAAATAAATGATATTTCATAAAGAGACATACTTTTATCAATTTACTTTCAAATATCAAGAATCGGTAAAAAATTACGTGTAATTTTTATGAAAAATAACAGAAATGCTGTGGTTTTTTAAAAACAACACTTAATTTTCTGTATTTTTGCCTTTTTTAATAATCTGGAAGACAATAATATTATTAAATGAATGATATTTCATAACGAGACATACTTTAATCAATTAACTTTCAAATATAAAGAATCGGTATAAAAGTACGGGTAATTTCTATAAAAATAACAGAAATACCGTGTTTTTAAAAGAAAAACGCTTAATTTTCTGTATTTTTGCCTTTTTTAATAATCTGGAAGACAAAAATATCATTAAATGAATGATATTTCATAAAGAGACATACTTTAATCAATTTACTTTCAAATATAAAGAATCGGTAAAAATTACTGGTCATTTCTATGAAAAATAACAGAAATAACATGTTTTTTTTTTAAAAAAAAGGCTTAATTTTCTGTATTTTTGCCTTTTTTAATAATCTAGAAGACAATAATATTATTAAATGAATAATATTTCATAAAGAGACATACTTTTATCAATTTACTTTCAAATATCAAGAATCGGTATAAAAGTACGGGTAATTTCTATGAAAAATAACAGAAATACCGTGTTTTTAAAAGAAAAACGCTTAATTTTCTGTATTTTTGCCTTTTTTAATTATCTGGAAGACAAAAATATCATTAAATGAATGTTATTTCTATGAAAAATGACAGAAATACTGTGGTTTTTTAAAAACAACGCTTAATTTTCTGTATTTTTGCCTTTTTTAATAATCTGGAAGGCAATAATATTATTAATTGAACGATATTTCATAAAGAGACATACTTTTATCAATTTACTTTCAAATATAAAGAATCGGTATAAAATTACGGGTAAGTTCTATGAAAAATAACAGATATACCATGTTTTTAAAAGAAAAACGCTTAATTTTCTGTATTTTTGCCTTTTTTAATAATCAGGAAGACAAAAATATCATTAAATGAATGATAATTCATAAAGAGACATACTTTTATTAATTTACTTTCAAATATAAAGAATCTTTAAAAAATTACGTGTAATTTCTATGAAAAATAACAGAAACACCATGTTTTTTTAAAAAAAAACGCTTAATTTTCTGTATTTTTGCCTTTTTTAATAATCTGGAAGACAATAATATTATTAAATGAATGATATTTCATAAAGAGTCATACTTTTATCAATTTACTTTCAAATATAAAGAATCGGTAAAAAATTACGTGTAATTTCTATGAAAAATAACAGAAATACCGTGTTTTTAAAAGAAAAACATAAAGAATCGGTAAAAAATTACGGGTCATTTCTATGAAAAATAACAGAAATACCATGTTTTTTTTAAAAAAAACGCTTAATTTTCTGTATTTTTCGGTATAAAATTACGGGTAATTTCTATGAAAAATAACAGAAATACCGTGTTTTTAAAAGAAAAACGCTTAGATTTCTGTATTTTTGCCTTTTTTAATAATCTGGAAGACAATTATATTATTAAATGAATGATTTTTCATAAAGAGACATACTTTTATCAATTTACTTTCAAATATAAAGAATCGGTAAAAAATTACGTGTAATTTCTATGAAAAATAACAGAAATACTTTGTTTTTTTTAAAAAAAACGCTTAATTTTCTGTATTTTTGCCTTTTTTAATAATCTGGAAGACAATAATATTATTAAATGAATGATATTTCATAAAGAGACATACTTTTATCAATTTACTTTCAAATATAAAAAATCTGTAGAAAATTAAGGGTAATTTCTATGAAAAATAACAGAAATACTGTGGTTTTTTAAAAACAACGCTTAATTTTCTGTATTTTTGCCTTTTTTAATAATCTGGAAGACAATAATATTATTAAATAAATGATATTTCATAAAGAGACATACTTTTATCAATGTACTTTCAAATATCAAGAATCGGTAAAAAATTACGTGTAATTTTTATGAAAAATAACAGAAATGCTGTGGTTTTTTAAAAACAACGCTTAATTTTCTGTAATTTTGCCTTTTTTAATAATCTGGAAGACAATAATATTATTAAATGAATGATATTTCATAACGAGACATACTTTAATCAATTAACTTTCAAATATAAAGAATCGGTATAAAAGTACGGGTAATGTCTATAAAAATAACAGAAATACCGTGTTTTTAAAAGAAAAACTCTTAATTTTCTGTATTTTTGCCTTTTTTAATAATCTGGAAGACAAAAATATCATTAAATGAATGATATTTCATAAAGAGACATACTTTAATCAATTTACTTTCAAATATAAAGAATCGGTAAAAATTACGGGTCATTTCTATGAAAAATAACAGAAATAACATGTTTTTTTTTAAAAAAAACGCTTAATTTTCTGTATTTTTGCCTTTTTTAATAATGTGGAAGACAATAATATTATTAAATGAATAATATTTCATAAAGAGACATACTTTTATCAATTTATTTTCAAATATCAAGAATCGGTATAAAAGTACGTGTAATTTCTATGAAAAATAACAGAAATACTGTGGTTTTTTAAAAACAACGCTTAATTTTCTGTATTTTTGCCTTTTTTAATAATCTAGAAGACAATAATATTATTAAATGAATGATATTTCATAAAGATACATACTTTTATCAATTTACTTTCAAATATAAAGAATCGGTATAAAATTACGGGTAATTTCTATGAAAAATAACAGAAATACCGTGTTTTTAAAAGAAAAACGCTTAGATTTCTGTATTTTTGCCTTTTTTAATAATCTGGAAGACAATAATATTATTAATTGAATGATATTTCATAAAGAGACATACTTTTATGAATTTACTTTCAGATATGAAGAATCGGTATAAAATTACGGGTAATTTCTATGAAAAATAACAGAAATACCGTGTTTTTAAAAGAAAAACGCTTAATTTTCTGTATTTTTGCCTTTTTTAATAATCTGGAAGACAAAAATATCATTAGATGAATGATATTTCATAAAGAGACATACTTTTATCAATTTACTTTCAAATATAAAGAATCGGTAAAAAATTACGGGTCATTTCTATGAAAAATAACAGAAATACCATGTTTTTTTTAAAAAACTTAATATTCTGTATTTTTGCCTTTTTTAATAATCTGGAAGACAATATTATTATTAAATGAATCATATTTCATAAAGAGACATACTTTTATCAATTTACTTTCAAATATAAAGAATCTGTAAAAAAATAAGGGTAATTTCTATGAAAAATAACAAAAATGCTGTGGTTTTTTAAAAACAACGCTTAATTTTCTGTATTTTTGCCTTTTTTAATAATCTGGAAGATAATAATATTATTAAATGAATGATATTTCATAAAGAGGACATACTTTTATCAATTTACTTTCAAATATAAAGAATCGGTATAAAATTACGGGTAATTTCTTGAAAAATAACAGAAATACCGTGTTTTTAAAAGAAAAACGCTTAATTTTCTGTATTTTTGCCTTTTTTAATAACCTGGAAGATAAAAATATCATTAAATGAATGATATTTCATAAAGAGACATACTTTTATCAATTTACTTTCAAATATAAAGAATCGGTAAAAAATTACGGGTCATTTCTATGAAAAATAACAGAAATACCATGTTTTTTAAAAAAAAACGCTTAATTTTCTGTATTTTTCGGTATAAAATTACGGGTAATTTCTATGAAAAATAACAGAAATACCGTGTTTTTAAAAGAAAAAAGCTTAGATTTCTGTATTTTTGCCTTTTTTAATAATCTGGAAGACAATAATATTATTAAATGAATGATTTTTCATAAAGAGACATACTTTTATCAATTTACTTTCAAATATAAAGAATCGGTAAAAAATTACGTGTAATTTCTATGAAAAATAACAGAAATACTTTGTTTTTTTAAAAAAAAACGCTTAATTTTCTGTATTTTTGCCTTTTTTAATAATCTGGAAGACAATAATATTATTAAATGAATGATATTTCATAAAGAGACATACTTTTATCAATTTAATTTCAAATATAAAAAATCTGTAGAAAATTAAGGGTAATTTCTATGAAAAATAACAGAAATACTGTGGTTTTTTAAAAACAACGCTTAATTTTCTGTATTTTTGCCTTTTTTAATAATCTGGAAGACAATAATATTATTAAATAAATGATATTTCATAAAGAGACATACTTTTATCAATTTACTTTCAAATATCAAGAATCGGTAAAAAATTACGTGTAATTTCTATGAAAAATAACAGAAATGCTGTGGTTTTTTAAAAACAGCGCTTAATTTTCTGTATTTTTGCCTTTTTTAATAATCTGGAAGACAATAATATTATTAAATGAATGATATTTCATAACGAGACACACTTTAATCAATTAACTTTCAAATATAAAGAATCCGTATAAAAGTACGGGTAATTTCTATAAAAATAACAGAAATACCGTGTTTTTAAAAGAAAATCGCTTAATTTTCTGTATTTTTGCCTTTTTTAATAATCTGGAAGACAAAAATATCATTAAATGAATGATATTTCATAAAGAGACATACTTTAATCAATTTACTTTCAAATATAAAGAATCGGTAAAAATTACGGGTCATTTCTATGAAAAATGACAGAAATAACATGTTTTTTTTTAAAAAAACGCTTAATTTTCTGTATTTTTGCCTTTTTTAATAATGTGGAAGACAATAATATTATTAAATGAATGATATTTCATAAAGAGACATACTTTTATCAATTTATTTTCAAATATCAAGAATCGGTATAAAAGTACGTGTAATTTCTATGAAAAATAACAGAAATACTGTGGTTTTTTAAAAACAACGCTTAATTTTCTGTATTTTTGCCTTTTTTAATAATCTAGAAGACAATAATATTATTAAATGAATGATATTTCATAAAGAGACATACGTTATCAATTTACTTTCAAATATAAAGAATCGGTATAAAATTACGGGTAATTTCTATGAAAAATAACAGAAATACCATGTTTTTTTTTTAAAAAAACTTAATATTCTGTATTTTTGCCTTTTTTAATAATCTGGAAGACAATATTATTATTAAATGAATCATATTTCATAAAGAGACATACTTTTATCAATTTACTTTCAAATATAAAGAATCTGTAAAAAATTAAGGGTACTTTCTATGAAAAATAACAAAAATGCTGTGGTTTTTTAAAAACAACGCTTAATTTTCTGTATTTTTGCCTTTTTTAATAATCTGGAAAATAATAATATTATTAAATGAATGATATTTCATAAAGAGGACATACTTTTATCAATTTACTTTCAAATATAAAGAATCGGTATAAAATTACGGGTAATTTCCTGAAAAATAACAGAAATACCGTGTTTTTAAAAGAAAAACGCTTAATTTTCTGTATTTTTGCCTTTTTTAATAATCTGGAACACCAAAATATCATTAAATGAATGATATTTCATAACGAGACATACTTTTATCAATTTACTTTCAAATATAAAGAATCGGTAAAAAATTACGGGTCATTTCTATGAAAAATAACAGAAATACCATGTTTTTCATTTAATTATATTATTGTCATCATTCATTTAATAATATTATTGTCTTCTAGATTATTAAAAAAGGCAAAAATACAGAAAATTAAGCGTTGTTTTTAAAAAACCACAGTATTTCTGTTATTTTTCATAGAAATTACACGTAATTTTATACCGATTGTTGATATTTGAAAATAAATTGATAAAAGTATGTCTCTTTATGAAATATCATTCATTTAATAATATTATTGTCTTCCATATTATTAAAAAAGGCAAAAAATACAGAAAATTAAGCGTTTTTTTAAAAAACCACAGTATTTCTGTTATTTTTCATAGAAATGACCCGTAATTTTTTACCGATTCTTTATATTTGAAAGTAAATTGATAAAAGTATGTCTCTTTATGAAATATCATTCATTTAATAATATTATTGTCTTCCAGATTATTAAAAAAGGCAAAAATACAGAAAATTAAGCGTTTTTTTAAAAAAACCACAGTATTTCTGTTATTTTTCATAGAAATGACCCGTAATTTTTTACCGATTCTTTATGTTTGAAAGTAAATTGATAAAAGTATGTCTCTTTATGAAATATCATTCATTTAATAATATTATTGTCTTCCAGATTATTAAAAAAAGCAAAAATACAGAAAATTAAGCGTTTTTTTTTAAAAAACATGGCATTTCTGTTATTTTTCATAGAAATTACACGTAATTTTTTACCAATTCTTGATATTTGAAAGTAAATTGATAAAAGTATGTCTCTTTATGAAATATCATTCATTTAATAATATTATTGTCTTCCAGATTATTAAAAAAGGCAAAAATACAGAAAATTAAGCGTTTTTCTTTTAAAAACACGGTATTTCTGTTATTTTTCATAGAAATTACCCGTAATTTTATACCGATTCTTTATATTTGAAAGTAAATTGATAAAAGTATGTCTTTTTATGAAATATCATTCATTTAATAATATTATTGTCTTCCAGATTATTAAAAAAGGCAAAAAATACAGAAAATTAAGCGTTTTTTTAAAAAACCACAGTATTTCTGTTATTTTTCATAGAAATGACCCGTAATTTTTTACCGATTCTTTATGTTCGAAAGTAAATTGATAAAAGTATGTCTCTTTATGAAATATCATTCATTTAATAATATTATTGTCTTCCAGATTATTAAAAAAAGGCAAAAATACAGAAATTAAGCGTTTTTTTAAAAAAAAAACATGGTATTTCTGTTATTTTTCATAGAAATTACACGTAATTTTTTACCAATTCTTGATATTTGAAAGTAAATTGATAAAAGTATGTCTCTTAATGAAATATCATTCATTTAATAATATTATTGTCTTCCAGATTATTAAAAAAGGCAAAATACAGAAAATTAAGCGTTTTTCTTTTAAAAACACGGTATTTCTGTTATTTTTCATAGAAAATACCCGTAATTTTATACCGATTCTTGAGATTTGAAAGCAAATTGATAAAAGTATGTCTCTTTATGAAATATCATTCATTTAATAATTTTATTGTCTGCCAGATTATTAAAAAAGGCAAAAATACAGAAAATTAAGCGTTTTTTTTAAAAAAAAACATGGTATTTCTGTTATTTTTCATAGAAATGACCCGTAATTTTTTACCGATTCTTTATATTTGAAAGTAAATTGAAAAAAGTATGTCTCGTTATGAAATATCATTCATTTAATAATATTATTGTCTTTCAGATTATTAAAAAGGCAAAAATACAGAAATCTAAGCGTTTTTCTTTTAAAAACACGGTATTTCTGTTATTTTTCATAGAAATTACCCGTAATTTTATACCGATTCTTTATATTTGAAAGTCAATTGATAAAAGTATGTCTCTTTATGAAATATCATTCATTTAATAATATTATTGTCTTCCAGATTATTAAAAAAAGGCAAAAATACAGAAATCTAAGCGTTTTTCTTTTAAAAACACGGTATTTCTGTTATTTTTCATAGAAATTACCCGTAATTTTATACCGATTCTTTATATTTGGAAGTAAATTGATAAAAGTATGTCTCTTTATGAAATATCATTCATTTAATAATATTATTGTCTTCTAGATTATTAAAAAAGGCAAAAATACCGAAAATTAAGCGTTGTTTTTAAAAAACCACAGTATTTCTGTTATTTTTCATAGAAATTACACGTAATTTTATACCGATTCTTGATATTTGAAAATAAATTGATAAAAGTATGTATCTTTATGAAATATCATTCATTTAATAATATTATTGTCTTCCAGATTATTAAAAAAGGCAAAAATACAGAAAATTAAGCGTTTTTTTAACAAACCACAGTATTTCTGTTATTTTTCATAGAAATGACCCGTAATTTTTTACCGATTCTTTATGTTCGAAAGTAAATTGATAAAAGTATGTCTCTTTATGAAATATTATTCATTTAATAATATTATTGTCTTTCAGATTATTAAAAAAGGCAAAAACACAGAAAATTAAGCGTTTTTTTTAAAAAAAAAACATGGTATTTCTGTTATTTTTCATAGAAATTACACGTAATTTTTTACCAATTCTTGATATTTGAAAGTAAATTGATAAAAGTATTTCTCTTTATGAAATATCATTCATTTAATAATATTATTGTCTTCCGGATTATTAAAAAAGGCAAAAATAAAGAAAATTAAGCGTTTTTTTTTTCTTTATGAAATATCATTCATTTAATAATATTATTGTCTTCCAGATTATTAAAAAAGGCAAAAATACAGAAAATTAAGGGTTTTTTTTAAAAAAAAACATGGTATTTCTGTTATTTTTCATAGAAATTACACGTAATTTTTTACCAATTCTTGATATTTGAAAGTAAATTGATAAAAGTATGTCTCTTTATGAAATATCATTCATTTAATAATATTATTGTCTTCCAGATTATTAAAAAAGGCAAAAATACAGAAAATTAAGCGTTTTTCTTTTAAAAACACGGTATTTCTGTTATTTTTCATAGAAATTACCCGTAATTTTATACCGATTCTTTATATTTGAAAGTAAATTGATAAAAGTATGTCTTTTTATGAAATATCATTCATTTAATAATATTATTGTCTTCCAGATTATTAAAAAAGGCAAAAATACAGAAAATTAAGCGTTTTTTTAAAAAACCACAGTATTTCTGTTATTTTTCATAGAAATGACCCGTAATTTTTTACCGATTCTTTATGTTCGAAAGTAAATTGATAAAAGTATGTCTCTTTATGAAATATCATTCATTTAATAATATTATTGTCTTCCAGATTATTAAAAAAAGGCAAAAATACAGAAAATTAAGCGTTTTTTTAAAAAAAAAACATGGTATTTCTGTTATTTTTCATAGAAATTACACGTAATTTTTTACCAATTCTTGATATTTGAAAGTAAATTGATAAAAGTATGTCTCTTTATGAAATATCATTCATTTAATAATATTATTGTCTTCCAGATTATTAAAAAAGGCAAAAATACAGAAAATTAAGCGTTTTTCTTTTAAAAACACGGTATTTCTGTTATTTTTCATAGAAAATACCCGTAATTTTATACCGATTCTTGATATTTGAAAGCAAATTGATAAAAGTATGTCTCTTTATGAAATATCATTCATTTAATAATTTTATTGTCTGCCAGATTATTAAAAAAGGCAAAAATACAGAAAATTAAGCGTTTTTTTTAAAAAAAACATGGTATTTCTGTTATTTTTCATAGAAATGACCCGAAATTTTTTACCGATTCTTTATATTTGAAAGTAAATTGAAAAAAGTATATCTCTCTATGAAATATCATTCATTTAATAATATTATTGTTTTCCAGATTATTAAAAAGGCAAAAATACAGAAATCTAAGCGTTTTTCTTTTAAAAACACGGTATTTCTGTTATTTTTCATAGAAATTACCCGTAATTTTATACCGATTCTTTATATTTGAAAGTAAATTGATAAAAGTATGTCTCTTTATGAAATATCATTCATTTAATAATATTATTGTCTTCCAGATTATTAAAAAAAGGCAAAAATACAGAAATAGCGTTTTTCTTTTAAAAACACGGTATTTCTGTTATTTTTCATAGAAATTACCCGTAATTTTATACCGATTCTTTATATTTGGAAGTAAATTGATAAAAGTATGTCTCTTTATGAAATATCATTCATTTAATAATATTATTGTCTTCTAGATTATTAAAAAAGGCAAAAATACCGAAAATTAAGCGTTGTTTTTAAAAAACCACAGTATTTCTGTTATTTTTCATAGAAATTACACGTAATTTTATACCGATTCTTAATATTTGAAAATAAATTGATAAAAGTATGTCTCGTTATGAAATATCATTCATTTAATAATATTATTGTCTTCCAGATTATTAAAAAAGGCAAAAATACAGAAAATTAAGCGTTTTTTTAACAAACCACAGTATTTCTGTTATTTTTCATAGAAATGACCTGTAATTTTTTACCGATTCTTTATGTTCGAAAGTAAATTGATAAAAGTATGTCTCTTTATGAAATATTATTCATTTAATAATATTATTGTCTTCCAGATTATTAAAAAAGGCAAAAATACAGAAAATTAAGCGTTTTTTTTTAAAAAAAAAACATGGTATTTCTGTTATTTTTCATAGAAATTACACGTAATTTTTTACCAATTCTTGATATTTGAAAGTAAATTGATAAAAGTATGTCTCTTTATGAAATATCATTCATTTAATAATATTATTGTCTTCCAGATTATTAAAAAAGGCAAAAATACAGAAAATTAAGCGTTTTTTTTTTAAAAAAACACGGTATTTCTGTTATTTTTCATAGAAATTACCCGTAATTTTATACCGATTCTTTATATTTGAAAGTAAGTTGATAAAAGTATGTCTCTTTATGAAATATCATTCATTTAATAATATTATTGTCTTCCAGATTATTAAAAAAGGCAAAAATACAGAAAATTAAGCGTTTTTTAAAAAACCACAGTATTTCTGTTATTTTTCATAGAAATGACCCGTAATTTTTTACCGATTCTTTATGTTCGAAAGTAAATTGATAAAAGTATGTCTCTTTATGAAATATCATTCATTTAATAATATTATTGTCTTCCAGATTATTAAAAAAAGGCAAAAATACAGAAAATTAAGCGTTTTTTTTTTAAAAAAAACATGGTATTTCTGTTATTTTTCATAGAAATTACACGTAATTTTTTACCAATTCTTGATATTTGAAAGTAAATTGATAAAAGTATGTCTCTTTATGAAATATCATTCATTTAATAATATTATTGTCTTCCAGATTATTAAAAAAGGCAAAAATACAGAAAATTAAGCGTTTTTTTAAAAACCACAGTATTTCTGTTATTTTTCATAGAAAT
The DNA here is from genome assembly GCA_963920725.1 of Rhamphomyia laevipes. Taxonomy (NCBI): domain Eukaryota; kingdom Metazoa; phylum Arthropoda; class Insecta; order Diptera; family Empididae; genus Rhamphomyia; species Rhamphomyia laevipes. Next base: position 32,188,213 of record OY987257.1, read on the forward strand.
GACCCGTAATTTTTTACCGATTCTTTATGTTCGAAAGTAAATTGATAAAAGTATGTCTCTTTATGAAATATCATTCATTTAATAATATTATTGTCTTCCAGATTATTAAAAAAGGCAAAAATACAGAAAATTAAGCGTTTTTTTTTTAAAAAAACATGGTATTTCTGCTATTTTTCATAGAAATTACACGTAATTTTTTACCAATTCTTGATATTTGAAAGTAAATTGATAAAAGTATGTCTCTTTATGAAATATCATTCATTTAATAATATTATTGTCTTCCAGATTATGAAAAAAGGCAAAAATACAGAAAATTAAGCGTTTTTTTAAAAAACCACAGTATTTCTGTTATTTTTCATAGAAATGACCCGTAATTTTTTACCGATTCTTTATGTTCGAAAGTAAATTGATAAAAGTATGTCTCTTTATGAAATATCATTCATTTAATAATATTATTGTCTTCCAGATTATTAAAAAAAGGCAAAAATAAAGAAAATTAAGCGTTTTTTTAAAAAAAACACGGTACTTCTGTTATTTTTCATAGACATTACCCGTAATTTTTTACGAATTCTTTATATTTGAAAGTAAATTGATAAAAGTATGTCTCTTTATGAAATATCATTCATTTAATAATATTATTGTCTTCCAGATTATTAAAAAAGGCAAAAATACAGAAAATTAAGCGTTTTTCTTTTAAAAACACGGTATTTCTGTTATTTTTCATAGAAAATACCCGTAATTTTATACCGATTCTTGATATTTGAAAGCAAATTGATAAAAGTATGTCTCTTTATGAAATATCATTCATTTAATAATTTTATTGTCTGCCAGATTATTAAAAAAGGCAAAAATACAGAAAATTAAGCGTTTTTTTTAAAAAAAACATGGTATTTCTGTTATTTTTCATAGAAATGATCCGTAATTTTTTACCGATTCTTTATATTTGAAAGTTAATTGAAAAAAGTATGTCTCTTTATGAAATATCATTCATTTAATAATATTATTGTCTTCCAGATTATTAAAAAGGCAAAAATACAGAAATCTAAGCGTTTTTCTTTTAAAAACACGGTATTTCTGTTATTTTTCATAGAAATTACCCGTAATTTTTTACCGATTCTTTATATTTGAAAGTAAATTGATAAAAGTATGTCTCTTTATGAAATATCATTCATTTAATAATATTATTGTCTTTCAGATTATTAAAAAAAGACAAAAATACAGAAATCTAAGCGCTTTTCTTTTAAAAACACGGTATTTCTGTTATTTTTCATAGAAATTACCCGTAATTTTATACCGATTCTTTATATTTGGAAGTAAATTGATAAAAGTATGTCTCTTTATGAAATATCATTCATTTAATAATATTATTGTCTTCTAGATTATTAAAAAAGGCAAAAATACCGAAAATTAAGCGTTGTTTTTAAAAAACCACAGTATTTCTGTTATTTTTCATAGAAATTACACGTAACTTTATACCGATTCTTGATATTTGAAAATAAATTGATAAAAGTATGTCTCTTTATGAAATATCATTCATTTAATAATATTATTGTCTTCCAGATTATTAAAAAAGGCAAAAATACAGAAAATTAAGCGTTTTTTTAACAAACCACAGTATTTCTGTTATTTTTCATAGAAATGACCCGTAATTTTTTACCGATTCTTTATGTTCGAAAGTAAATTGATAAAAGTATGTCTCTTTATGAAATATTATTCATTCAATAATATTATTGTCTTCCAGATTATTAAAAAAGGCAAAAATACAGAAAATTAAGCGTTTTTTTTTTTTAAAAAACATGGTATTTCTGTTATTTTTCATAGAAACTACACGTAATTTTTTACCAATTCTTGATATTTGAAAGTAAATTGATAAAAGTATGTCTCTTTATGAAATATCATTCATTTAATAATATTATTGTCTTCCAGATTATTAAAAAAGGCAAAAATACAGAAAATTAAGCGTTTTTTTTCTTTATGAAATATCATTCATTTAATAATATTATTGTCTTCCAGATTATTAAAAAAGGCAAAAATACAGAAAATTAAGCATTTTTTTTTAAAAATAACATGGTATTTCTGTTATTTTTCATAGAAATTACACGTAATTTTTTACCAATTCTTGATATTTGAAAGTAAATTGATAAAAGTATGTCTCTTTATGAAATATCATTCATTTAATAATATTATTGTCTTCCAGATTATTAAAAAAGGCAAAAATACAGAAAACTAAGCGTTTTTCTTTTAAAAACACGGTATTTCTGTTATTTTTCATAGAAAATACCCGTAATTTTATACCGATTCTTGATATTTGAAAGCAAATTGATAAAAGTATGTCTCTTTATGAAATATCATTCATTTAATAATTTTATTGTCTGCCAGATTATTAAAAAAGGCAAAAATACAGAAAATTAAGCGTTTTTTTAAAAAAAACATGGTATTTCTGTTATTTTTCATAGAAATGACCCGTAATTTTTTACCGATTCTTTATATTTAAAAGTAAATTGAAAAAAGTATGTCTCTTTATGAAATATCATTCATTTAATAATATTATTGTCTTCCAGATTATTAAAAAGGCAAAAATACAGAAATCTAAGCGTTTTTCTTTTAAAAACACGGTATTTCTGTTATTTTTCATAGAAATTACCCGTAATTTTATACCGATTCTTTATATTTGAAAGTAAATTGATAAAAGTATGTCTCTTTATGAAATATCATTCATTTAATAATATTATTGTCTTCCAGATTATTAAAAAAAGACAAAAATACAGAAATCTAAGCGTTTTTCTTTTAAAAACACGGTATTTCTGTTATTTTTCATAGAAATTACCCGTAATTTTATACCGATTCTTTATATTTGGAAGTAAATTGATAAAAGTATGTCTCTTTATGAAATATCATTCATTTAATAATATTATTGTCTTCTAGATTATTAAAAAAGGCAAAAATACCGAAAATTAAGCGTTGTTTTTAAAAAACCACAGTATTTCTCTTATTTTTCATAGAAATTACACGTAATTTCATACCGATTCTTTATATTTGAAAATAAATTGATAAAAGTATGTCTCTTTATGAAATATCATTCATTTAATAATATTATTGTCTTCCAGATTATTAAAAAAGGCAAAAATACAGAAAATTAAGCGTTTTTTTAACAAACCACAGTATTTCTGTTATTTTTCATAGAAATGACCCGTAATTTTTTACCGATTCTTTATGTTCGAAAGTAAATTGATAAAAGTATGTCTCTTTATGAAATATTATTCATTTAATAATATTATTGTCTTCCAGATTATTAAAAAAGGCAAAAATACAGAAAATTAAGCGTTTTTTTTTAAAAAAAACATGGTATTTCTGTTATTTTTCATAGAAATTAGACGTAATTTTTTACCAATTCTTGATATTTGAAAGTAAATTGATAAAAGTATGTCTCTTTATGAAATATCATTCATTTAATAATATTATTGTCTTCCAGATTATTAAAAAAGGCAAAACTACAGAAAATTAAGCGTTTTTTTTTTCTTTATGAAATATCATTCATTTAATAATATTATTGTCTTCCAGATTATTAAAAAAGGCAAAAATACAGAAAATTAAGGGTTTTTTTTTAAAAAAAACATGGTATTTCTGTTATTTTTCATAGAAGTTACACGTAATTTTTTACCAATTCTTGATATTTGAAAGTAAATTGATAAAAGTATGTCTCTTTATGAAATATCATTCATTTAATAATATTATTGTCTTCCAGATTATTAAAAAAGGCAAAAATACAGAAAATTAAGCGTTTTTCTTTTAAAAACACGGCATTTCTGTTATTTTTCATAGAAATTACCCGTAATTTTATACCGATTCTTTATATTTGAAAGTAAATTGATAAAAGTATGTCTTTTTATGAAATATCATTCATTTAATAATATTATTGTCTTCCAGATTATTAAAAAAGGCAAAAATACAGAAAATTAAGCGTTTTTTTAAAAAACCACAGTATTTCTGTTATTTTTCATAGAAATGACCCGTAATTTTTTACCGATTCTTTATGTTCGAAAGTAAATTGATAAAAGTATGTCTCTTTATGAAATATCATTCATTTAATAATATTATTGTCCTCCAGATTATTAAAAAAAGGCAAAAATACAGAAAATTAAGCGTTTTTTTTTAAAAAAAACATGGTATTTCTGTTATTTTTCATAGAAATTACACGTAATTTTTTACCAATTCTTGATATTTGAAAGTAAATTGATAAAAGTATGTCTCTTTATGAAATATCATTCATTTAATAATATTATTGTCTTCCAGATTATTAAAAAAGGCAAAAATACAGAAAATTAAGCGTTTTTCTTTTAAAAACACGGTATTTCTGTTATTTTTCATAGAAAATACCCGTAATTTTATACCGATTCTTGATATTTGAAAGCAAATTGATAAAAGTATGTCTCTTTATGAAATATCATTCATTAATAATATTATTGTCTTCCAGATTATTAAAAAAGGCAAAAATACAGAAAATTAAGCGTTTTTATTTAAAAAAAACATGGTATTTCTGTTATTTTTCATAGAAATTACACGTAATTTTTTACCAATTCTTGATATTTGAAAGTAAATTGATAAAAGTATGTCTCTTTATGAAATATCATTCATTTAATAATATTATTGTCTTCCAGATTATTAAAAAAGGCAAAAATACAGAAAATTAAGCGTTTTTTTTTTAAAAACACGGTATTTCTGTTATTTTTCATAGAAATTACCCGTAATTTTATACCGATTCTTTATATTTGAAAGTAAATTGATAAAAGTATGTCTCTTTATGAAATATCATTCATTTAATAATATTATTGTCTTCCAGATTATTAAAAAAGGCAAAAATACAGAAAATTAAGCGTTTTTTAAAAAACCACAGTATTTCTGTTATTTTTCATAGAAATGACCCGTAATTTTTTACCGATTCTTTATGTTCGAAAGTAAATTGATAAAAGTATGTCTCTTTATGAAATATCATTCATTTAATAATATTATTGTCTTCCAGATTATTAAAAAAAGGCAAAAATACAGAAAATTAAGCGTTTTTTTTAAAAAAAAACATGGTATTTCTGTTATTTTTCATAGAAATTACACGTAATTTTATACCGATTCTTGATATTTGAAAATAAATTGATAAAAGTATGTCTCTTTATGAAATATCATTCATTTAATAATATTATTGTCTTCCAGATTATTAAAAAAGGCACAAATACAGAAAATTAATCGTTTTTTTAACAAACCACAGTATTTCTGTTATTTTTCATAGAAATGACCCGTAATTTTTTACCGATTCTTTATGTTCGAAAGTAAATTGATAAAAGTATGTCTCTTTATGAAATATTATTCATTTAATAATATTATTGTTTTCCAGATTATTAAAAAAGGAAAAATACAGAAAATAAAGCGTTTTTTTTTAAAAAAAAACATGGTATTTCTGTTATTTTTCATAGAAATTACACGTAATTTTTTACCAATTCTTGATATTTGAAAGTAAATTGATAAAAGTATGTCTCTTTATGAAATATCATTCATTTAATAATATTATTGTCTTCCAGATTATTAAAAAAGGCAAAAATACAGAAAATTAAGCGTTTTTTTTTTAAAAAAACACGGTATTTCTGTTATTTTTCATAGAAATTACCAGTAATTTTATACCGATTCTTTATATTTGAAAGTAAATTGAAAAAAGTATGTCTCTTTATGAAATATCATTCATTTAATAATATTATTGTCTTCCAGATTATTAAAAAAGGCAAAAATACAGAAAATTAAGCGTTTTTTAAAAAACCACAGTATTTCTGTTATTTTTCATAGAAATGACCCGTAATTTTTTACCGATTCTTTATGTTCAAAAGTAAATTGATAAAAGTATGTCTCTTTATGAAATATCATTCATTTAATAATATTATTGTCTTCCAGATTATTAAAAAAGGAAAAATACAGAAAATTAAGCGTTTTTTTTCAAAAAAAACATGGTATTTCTGTTATTTTTCATAGAAATTACACGTAATTTTTTACCAATTCTTGATATTTGAAAGTAAATTGATAAAAGTATGTCTCTTTATGAAATATTATTCATTTAATAATATTATTGTCTTCCAGATTATTAAAAAAGGCAAAACTACAGAAAATTAAGCGTTTTTCTTTTAAAAACACGGTATTTCTGTTATTTTTCATAGAAATTACCCGTAATTTTATACCGATTCTTGATATTTGAAAGTAAATTGATAAAAGTATGTCTCTTTATGAAATATCATTCATTTAATAATTTTATTGTCTGCCAGATTATTAAAAAAAGGCAAAAATACAGAAAATTAAGCGTTTTTTAAAAAAAAACATGATATTGCTGTTAATTTTCATACAAATGACCCGTAATTTTTTACCGATTCTTTATATTTGAAAGTAAATTGATAAAAGTATGTCTCTTTATGAAATATCATTCATTTAATGATATTTTGGTGTTCCAGATTATTAAAAAAGGCAAAAATACAGAAAATTAAGCGTTTTTCTTTTAAAAACACGGTATTTCTGTTATTTTTCATAGAAATTACCCGTAATTTTATACCGATTCTTTATATTTGAAAGTAAATTGATAAAAGTATGTCTCTTTATGAAATATCATTCATTTAATAATATTATTGTCTTCCAGATTATTAAAAAAGGCAAAAATTCAGAAAATTAAGCGTTGTTTTTAAAAAACCACAGCATTTTTGTTATTTTTCATAGAAATTACCCTTAATTTTTTACAGATTCTTTATATTTGAAAGTAAATTGATAAAAGTACGTCTCTTTATGAAATATGATTCATTTAATAATATTATTGTCTTCCAGATTATTAAAAAAGGCAAAAATACAAAAAATTAAGCGTTTTTTTTTTAAAAAAAACATGGTAGTTCTGTTATTTTTCATAGAAATTACACGAATTTTTTACCAATTCTTGATATTTGAAAGTAAATTTATAAAAGTATGTCTCTTTATGAAATATCATTCATTTAATGATATTTTGGTGTTCCAGATTATTAAAAAAGGCAAAAATACATAAAATTAAGCGTTTTTCTTTTAAAAACACGGTATTTCTGTTATTTTTCATAGAAATTACCCGTAATTTTATACCGATTCTTTATATTTGAAAGTAAATTGATAAAAGTATGTCTCTTTATGAAATATCATTCATTTAATAATATTATTGTCTTCCAGATTATTAAAAAAGGCAAAAATACAGAAAATTAAGCGTTGTTTTTAAAAAACCACAGTATTTCTGTTATTTTTCATAGAAATGACCCGTAATTTTTTACCGATTCTTTATGTTCGAAAGTAAATTGATAAAAGTATGTCTCTTTATGAAATATTATTCATTTAATAATATTATTGTCTTTCAGATTATTAAAAAAGGCAAAAATACAGAAAATTAAGCGTTTTTTTTTAAAAAAAAACATGGTATTTCTGTTATTTTTCATAGAAATTACACGTAATTTTTTACCAATTCTTGATATTTGAAAGTAAATTGATAAAAGTATGTCTCTTTATGAAATATCATTCATTTAATAATATTATTGTCTTCCAGATTATTAAAAAAGGCAAAAATAAAGAAAATTAAGCGTTTTTTTTTTAAAAAACACGGTATTTCTGTTATTTTTCATAGAAATTACCCGTAATTTTATACCGATTCTTCATATTTGAAAGTAAATTGATAAAAGTATGTCTCTTTATGAAATATCATTCATTTAATAATATTATTGTCTTCCAGATTATTAAAAAAGGCAAAAATACAGAAAATTAAGCGTTTTTTTTTAAAAAAAAACATGGTATTTCTGTTATTTTTCATAGAAATTACACGTAATTTTTTACCAATTCTTGATATTTGAAAGTAAATTGATAAAAGTATGTCTCTTTATGAAATATTATTCATTTAATAATATTATTGTCTTCCAGATTATTCAAAAAGGCAAAACTACAGAAAATTAAGCGTTTTTCTTTTAAAAACACGGTATTTCTGTTATTTTTCATAGAAATTACCCGTAATTTTTACCGATTCTTGATATTTGAAAGTAAATTGATAAAAGTATGTCTCTTTATGAAATATCATTCATTTAATAATTTTATTGTATGCCAGATTATTAAAAAAGGCAAAAATACAGAAAATTAAGCGTTTTTTTAAAAAAAATCATGGTATTTCTGTTATTTTTCATACAAATCACCCGTAATTTTTTACCGATTCTTTATATTTGAAAGTAAATTGATTAAAGTATGTCTCTTTATGAAATATCATTCATTTAATGATATTTTGGTGTTCCAGATTATTAAAAAAGGCACAAATACAGAAAATTAAGCGTTTTTCTTTTAAAAACACGGTATTTCTGTTATTTTTCATAGAAATTACCCGTAAATTTATACCGATTCTTTATATTTGAAAGTAAATTGATAAAAGTATGCCTCTTTATGAAATATCATTCATTTAATAATATTATTGTCTTCCAGATTATTAAAAAAGGCAAAAATACAGAAAATTAAGCATTGTTTTTAAAAAACCACAGCATTTTTGTTATTTTTCATAGAAATTACCCTTAATTTTTTACAGATTCTTTATATTTGAAAGTAAATTGATAAAAGTATGTCTCTTTATGAAATATGATTCATTTAATAATAATATTGTCCTCCAGATTATTAAAAAAGGCAAAAATACAGAATATTAAGTTTAAAAAAAAAAACATGGTATTTCTGTTATTTTTCATAGAAATGACCCGTAATTTTTTACCGATTCTTTATATTTGAAAGTAAATTGATAAAAGTATGTCTCTTTATGAAATATCATTCATTTAATGATTTTTTTGTCTTCCAGATTATTAAAAAAGGCAAAAATACAGAAAATTAAGCGTTTTTCTTTTAAAAACACGGTATTTCTGTTATTTTTCATAGAAATTACCCGTAATTTTATACCGATTCTTCATATCTGAAAGTAAATTCATAAAAGTATGTCTCTTTATGAAATATCATTCATTTAATAATATTATTAAATGAATGATATTTCATAAAGAGACATACTTTTTTCAATTTACTTTCAGATATGAAGAATCGGTATAAAATTACGGGTAATTTCTATGAAAAATAACAGAAATACCGTGTTTTTAAAAGAAAAACGCTTAATTTTCTGAATTTTTGCCTTTTTTAATAATCTGGAAGACAAAAATATCATTAAATGAATGATATTTCATAAAGAGACATACTTTTATCAATTTACTTTCAAATATAAGAATCGGTAAAAAATTACGGGTCATTTCTATGAAAAATAACAGAAATACCATGTTTTTTTTTTAAAAAAACTTAATATTCTGTATTTTTGCCTTTTTAATAATCTGGAAGACAATATTATTATTAAATGAATCATATTTCATAAAGAGACATACTTTTATCAATTTACTTTCAAATATAAAGAATCTGTAAAAAATTAAGGGTAATTTCTATGAAAAATAACAAAAATGCTGTGGTTTTTTAAAAACAACGCTTAATTTTCTGTATTTTTGCCTTTTTTAATAATCTGGCAGACAATAAAATTATTAAATGAATGATATTTCATAAAGAGACATACTTTTATCAATTTACTTTCAAATATCAAGAATCGGTATAAAATTACGGGTAATTTCTATGAAAAATAACAGAAATACCGTGTTTTTAAAAGAAAAACGCTTAATTTTCTGTAGTTTTGCCTTTTTTAATAATCTGGAAGACAATAATATTATTAAATGAATAATATTTCATAAAGAGACATACTTTTATCAATTTACTTTCAAATATCAAGAATTGGTAAAAAATTACGTGTAATTTCTATGAAAAATAACAGAAATACCATGTTTTTATTAAAAAAAACGCTTAATTTTCTGTATTTTTGCCTTTTTTAATAATCTGGAAGACAATAATATTATTAAATGAATGATATTTCATAAAGAGACGTACTTTTATCAATTTACTTTCGAACATAAAGAATCGGTAAAAAATTACGGGTCATTTCTATGAAAAATAACAGAAATACTGTGGTTTTTTAAAAAACGCTTAATTTTCTGTATTTTTGCCTTTTTTAATAATCTGGAAGACAATAATATTATTAAATGAATGATATTTCATAAAGAGACATACTTTTATCAATTTACTTTCAAATATAAAGAATCGGTATAAAATTACGGGTAATTTCTATGAAAAATAACAGAAATACCATGTTTTTTTTAAAAAGAAAAACGCTTAATTTTCTGTATTTTTGCCTTTTTTAATAATCTGGAAGACAATAATATTATTAAATGAATGATATTTCATAAAGAGACATACTTTTATCAATTTATTTTCAAATATAAAGAATCGGTATAAAATTACGGGTAATTTCTATGAAAAATAACAGAAATACCGTGTTTTTAAAAGAAAAACGCTTAATTTTCTGTATTTTTGCCTTTTTTAATAATCTGGAACACCAAAATATCATAAAATGAATGATATTTCATAAAGAGACATAGTTTTATCAATTTACTTTCAAATATAAAGAATCGGTAAAAAATTACGGGTCATTTCTATGAAAAATAACAGAAATACCGTGTTTTTAAAAGAAAAACGCTTAATTTTCTGTAGTTTTGCCTTTTTTAATAATCTGGAAGACAATAAAATTATTAAATGAATGATATTTCATAAAGAGACATACTTTTATCAATTTACTTTCAAATATCAAGAATCGGTATAAAATTACGGGTAATTTCTATGAAAAATAACAGAAATACCGTGTTTTTAAAAGAAAAACGCTTAATTTTCTGTAGTTTTGCCTTTTTTAATAATCTGGAAGACAATAATATTATTAAATGAATAATATTTCATAAAGAGACATACTTTTATCAATTTACTTTCAAATATCAAGAATTGGTAATAAATTACGTGTAATTTCTATGAAAAATAACAGAAATACCATGTTTTTTTAAAAAAAAACGCTTAATTTTCTGTATTTTTGCCTTTTTTAATAATCTGGAAGACAATAATATTATTAAATGAATGATATTTCATAAAGAGACATACTTTTATCAATTTACTTTCGAACATAAAGAATCGGTAAAAAATTACGGGTCATTTCTATGAAAAATAACAGAAATACTGTGGTTTTTTAAAAAACGCTTAATTTTCTGTATTTTTGCCTTTTTTAATAATCTGGAAGACAATAATATTATTAAATAAATGATATTTCCTAAAGAGACATACTTTTATCAATTTACTTTCAAATATGAAGAATCGGTATAAAATTACGGGTAATTTCTATGAAAAATAACAGAAATACCATGTTTTTTTTTAAAAGAAAAACGCTTAATTTTCTGTATTTTTGCCTTTTTTAATAATCTGGAAGACAATAATATTATTAAATGAATGATATTTCATAAAGAGACATACTTTTATCAATTTACTTTCAAATATCAAGAATTGGTAAAAAATTACGTGTAATTTCTATGAAAAATAACAGAATAACCATGTTTTTTTTTTAAAAAAACGCTTAATTTTCTGTATTTTTGCCATTTTTAATAATCTGGAAGACAATAAAATTATTAAATGAATAATATTTCATAAAGAGACATACTTTTATCAATTTACTTTCGAACATAAAGAATCGGTAAAAAATTACGGGTCATTTCTATGAAAAATAACAGAAATACTGTGGTTTGTTAAAAAAACGCTTAATTTTCTGTATTTTTGCCTTTTTTAATAATCTGGAAGACAATAATATTATAAATGAATGATATTTCATAAAGAGACATACTTTTATCAATTTATTTTCAAATATCAAGAATCGGTATTAAATTACGTGTAATTTCTATGAAAAATAACAGAAATACTGTGGTTTTTTAAAAACAACGCTTAATGTTCTGTATTTTTGCCTTTTTTAATAATCTGGAAGACAATAATATTATTAAATGAATGATATTTCATAAAGAGACATACTTTTATCAATTTACTTTCAAATATAAAGAATCGGTATAAAATTACGGGTAATTTCTATGAAAAATAACAGAAATACCATGTTTTTTTTTAAAAGAAAAACGCTTAATTTTCTGTATTTTTGCCTTTTTTAATAATCTGGAAGACAATAATATTATTAAATGAATGATATTTTATAAAGAGACATACTTTTATCAATTTACTTTCAAATATAAAGAATCGGTATAAAATTACGGCTAATTTCTATGAAAAATAACAGAAATACCGTGTTTTTAAAAGAAAAACGCTTAATTTTCTGTATTTTTGCCTTTTTTAATAATATGGGAACACCAAAATATCATTAAATGAATGATATTTCATAAAGAGACATACTTTTATCAATTTACTTTCAAATATAAAGAATCGGTAAAAAATTACGGGTCATTTCTATGAAAAATAACAGAAATACCATGTTTTTTTTAAAAAAAACGCTTAATTTTCTGTATTTTTGCCTTTTTTAATAATCTGGCAGACAATAAAATTATTAAATGAATGATATTTCATAAAGAGACATACTTTTATCAATTTACTTTCAAATATCAAGAATCGGTATAAAATTACGGGTAATTTCTATGAAAAATAACAGAAATACCGTGTTTTTAAAAGAAAAACGCTTAATTTTCTGTAATTTTGCCTTTTTTAATAATCTGGAAGACAATAATATTATTAAATGAATAATATTTCATAAAGAGACATACTTTTATCAATTTACTTTCAAATATCAAGAATTGGTAAAAAATTACGTGTAATTTCTATGAAAAATAACAGAAATACCATGTTTTTTTTTTTAAAAAAACGCTTAATTTTCTGTATTTTTGCCTTTTTTAATAATCTGGAAGACAATAATATTATTAAATGAATGATATTTCATAAAGACACATACTTTTATCAATTTACTTTCGAACATAAAGAATCGCTAAAAAATTACGGGTCATTTCTATGAAAAATAACAGAAATACTGTGGTTTTTTAAAAAACGCTTAATTTTCTGTATTTTTGCCTTTTTTAATAATCTGGAAGACAATAATATTATTAAATGAATGATATTTCATAAAGAGACATACTTTTATCAATTTACTTTCAAATATAAAGAATCGGTATAAAATTACGGGTAATTTCTATGAAAAATAACAGAAATACCATGTTTTTTTTTTTAAAGAAAAACGCTTAATTTTCTGTATTTTTGCCTTTTTTAATAATCTGGAAGACAATAATATTATTAAATGAATGATATTTCATAAAGAGACATACTTTTATCAATTTACTTTCAAATATCAAGAATTGGTAAAAAATTACGTGTAATTTCTATGAAAAATAACAGAAATACCATGTTTTTTTTAAAAAAAAAACGCTTAATTTTCTGTATTTTTGCCTTTTTTAATAATCTGGAAGACAATAAAATTATTAAATGAATAATATTTCATAAAGAGACATACTTTTATCAATTTACTTTCGAACATAAAGAATCGGTAAAAAATTACGGGTCATTTCTATGAAAAATAACAGAAATACTGTGGTTTGTTAAAAAAACGCTTAATTTTCTGTATTTTTGCCTTTTTTAATAATCTGGAAGACAATAATATTATAAATGAATGATATTTCATAAAGAGACATACTTTTATCAATTTATTTTCAAATATTAAGAATCGATATTAAATTACGTGTAATTTCTATGAAAAATAACAGAAATACTGTGGTTTTTTAAAAACAACGCTTAATTTTCTGTATTTTTGCCTTTTTTAATAATCTAGAAGACAATAATATTATTAAATGAATGATATTTCATAAAGAGACATACTTTTATCAATTTACTTTCAAATATAAAGAATCGGTATAAAATTACGGGTAATTTCTATGAAAAATAACAGAAATACCGTGTTTTTAAAAGAAAAACGCTTAGATTTCTGTATTTTTGCCTTTTTTAATAATCTAGAAGACAATAATATTATTAAATGAATGATATTTCATAAAGAGACATACTTTTTTCAATTTACTTTCAAATATAAAGAATCGGTAAAAAATTACGGGTCATTTCTATGAAAAATAACAGAAATACCATGTTTTTTTTAAAAAAAAAACGCTTAATTTTCTGTATTTTTGCCTTTTTTAATAATCTGGCAGACAATAAAACTATTAAATGAATGATATTTCATAAAGAGACATACTTTTATCAATTTACTTTCAAATATCAAGAATCGGTATAAAATTACGGGTAATTTCTATGAAAAATAACAGAAATACCGTGTTTTTAAAAGAAAAACGCTTAATTTTCTGTAGTTTTGCCTTTTTTAATAATCTGGAAGACAATAATATTATTAAATGAATAATATTTCATAAAGAGACATACTTTTATCAATTTACTTTCAAATATCAAGAATTGGTAAAAAATTACGTGTAATTTCTATGAAAAATAACAGAAATACCATGTTTTTTTTAAAAAAAAAACGCTTACTTTTCTGTATTTTTGCCTTTTTTAATAATCTGGAAGACAATAATATTATTAAATGAATGATATTTCATAAAGAGACATACTTTTATCAATTTACTTTCGAACATAAAGAATCGGTAAAAAATTACGGGTCATTTCTATGAAAAATAACAGAAATACTGTGGTTTTTTAAAAAACGCTTAATTTTCTGTATTTTTGCCTTTTTTAATAATCTGGAAGACAATAATATTATTAAATGAATGATATTTCATAAAGAGACATACTTTTATCAATTTACTTTCAAATATAAAGAATCGGTATAAAATTACGGGTAATTTCTATGAAAAATAACAGAAATACCATGTTTTTTTTTTAAAGAAAAACGCTTAATTTTCTGTATTTTTGCTTTTTTTAATAATCTGGAAGACAATAATATTATAAATGAATGATATTTCATAAAGAGACATACTTTTATCAATTTATTTTCAAATATCAAGAATCGGTATTAAATTACGTGTAATTTCTATGAAAAATAACAGAAATACTGTGGTTTTTTAAAAACAACGCTTAATTTTCTGTATTTTTGCCTTTTTTAATAATCTAGAAGACAATAATATTATTAAATGAATGATATTTCATAAAGAGACATACTTTTATCAATTTACTTTCAAATATAAAGAATCGGTATAAAATTACGGGTAATTTCTATGAAAAATAACAGAAATACCGTGTTTTTAAAAGAAAAACGCTTAGATTTCTGTATTTTTGTCATTTTAATAATCTGGAAGACAATAATATTATTAAATGAATGATATTTCATAAAGAGACATACTTTTTTCAATTTACTTTCAAATATAAAGAATCGGTAAAAAATTACGGGTCATTTCTATGAAAAATAACAGAAATACCATGTTTTTTTTTAAAAAAACGCTTAATTTTCTGTATTTTTGCCTTTTTTAATAATCTGGCAGACAATAAAATTATTAAATGAATGATATTTCATAAAGAGACATACTTTTATCAATTTACTTTCAAATATCAAGAATCGGTATAAAATTACGGGTATTTTCTATGAAATATAACAGAAATACCGTGTTTTTAAAAGAAAAACGCTTAATTTTCTGTATTTTTGCCTTTTTTAATAATCTGGAAGACAATAATATTATTAAATGAATGATATTTCATAAAGAGACATACTTTTATCAATTTACTTTCAAATATCAAGAATTGGTAAAAAATTACGTGTAATTTCTATGAAAAATAACAGAAATACCATGTTTTTTTTTAAAAAAAACGCTTAATTTTCTGTATTTTTGCATTTTTTAATAATCTGGAAGACAATAATATTATTAAATGAATGATATTTCATAAAGAGACATACTTTTATCAATTTACTTTCGAACATAAAGAATCGGTAAAAAATTACGGGTCATTTCTATGAAAAATAACAGAAATGCCGTGTTTTTAAAAAAAAACGCTTAATTTTCTGTATTTTTGCCTTTTTTAATAATCTGGAAGACAATAATATTATTAAATGAATGATATTTCATAAAGAGACATACTTTTATCAATTTACTTTCGAACATAAAGAATCGGTAAAAAATTACGGGTCATTTCTATGAAAAATAACAGAAATGCCGTGTTTTTTAAAAAAAAACGCTTAATTTTCTGTATTTTTGCCTTTTTTAATAATCTGGAAGACAATAATATAATTAAATAAATGATATTTCATAAAAAGACATACTTTTATCAATTTACTTTCAAATATCAAGAATTGGTGAAAAATTACGTGTAATTTCTATGAAAAATAACAGAAATACCGTGTTTTTAAAAGAAAAACGCTTAATTTTCTGTATTTTTGCCTTTTTTAATAATCTGGAAGACAATATTATTATTAAATGAATTATATTTCATAAAGAGATATACTTTTATCATTTTACTTTCAAATATAAAGAATCTGTAAAAAATTAAGGGTAATTTCTATGAAAAATAACAAAAATGCTGTGGTTTTTTAAAAACAACGCTTAATTTTCTGTATTTTTGCCTTTTTTAATAATCTGGAAGACAATAATATTATTAAATGAATGATATTTCATAAAGATACATACTTTTATGAATTTACTTTTTATTTGAAAATATATTGATAAAAGTATGTCTCTTTATGAAATATCATTCATTTAATAATATTATTGTCTTCCAGATTATTAAAAAAGGCAAAAATACAGAAATAATATTTCATAAAGAGACATACTTTTATCAATTTACTTTCAAATATAAAGAATCTGTAAAAAATAAAGGGTAATTTCTATGAAAAATAACAGAAATACTGTGGTTTTTTAAAAACAACGCTTAATTTTCTGTATTTTTGCCTTTTTTAATAATTTGGAAGACAATAATATTATTAAATGAATGATATTTTATAAAGAGACATACTTTTATCAATTTATTTTCAAATATAAAGAATCGGTGTAAAATTACGGGTAATTTCTATGAAAAATAACAGAAATACCGTGTTTTTTTTAAAAAAACGCTTAATTTTCTGTATTTTGCCTAAAAGTATGTCTCTTTATGAAATATCATTCATTTAATAATATTATTGTCTTCCAGATTATTAAAAAAGGCAAAAATACAGAAATAATATTTCATAAAGAGACATACTTTTATCAATTTACTTTCAAATATAAAGAATCTGTAAAAAATTAAGGGTAATTTCTATGAAAAATAACAGAAATACTGCGGTTTTTTAAAAACAACGCTTAATTTTCTGTATTTTTGCATTTTTTAATAATTTGGAAGACAATAATATTATTAAATGAATGATATTTTATAAAGAGACATACTTTTATCAATTTATTTTCAAATATAAAGAATCGGTATAAAATTACGGGTAATTTCTATGAAAAATAACAGAAATACCGTGTTTTTTTAAAAAAAACGCTTAATTTTCTGTATTTTTGCCTTTTTCAATAATCTGGAAGACAATAATATTATTAAATGAATGATTTTTCATAAAGCGACAAACTTTTATCAATTTGCTTTCAAATATCAAGAATCGGTAAAAAATTACGTGTAATTTCTATGAAAAATAACAGAAATACCATGTTTTTTTTAAAAAAAAACGCTTAATTTTCAGTATTTTTGCCTTTTTTAATAATCTGGAAGACAATAATATTATTAAAAGAATGATATTTCATAAAGAGAAATACTTTTATCAATTTACTTTCAAATATCAAGAATTGGTAAAAAATTACGTGTAATTTCTATGAAAAATAACAGAAATACCATGTTTTTTTTAAAAAAAAAACGCTTAATTTTCTGTATTTTTGCCTTTTTTAATAATCTGGAAGACAATAAAATTATTAAATGAATAATATTTCATAAAGAGACATACTTTTATCAATTTACTTTCGAACATAAAGAATCGGTAAAAAATTACGGGTCATTTCTATGAAAAATAACAGAAATACTGTGGTTTGTTAAAAAAACGCTTAATTTTCTGTATTTTTGCCTTTTTTAATAATCTGGAAGACAATAATATTATAAATGAATGATATTTCATAAAGAGACATACTTTTATCAATTTATTTTCAAATATTAAGAATCGATATTAAATTACGTGTAATTTCTATGAAAAATAACAGAAATACTGTGGTTTTTTAAAAACAACGCTTAATTTTCTGTATTTTTGCCTTTTTTAATAATCTAGAAGACAATAATATTATTAAATGAATGATATTTCATAAAGAGACATACTTTTATCAATTTACTTTCAAATATAAAGAATCGGTATAAAATTACGGGTAATTTCTATGAAAAATAACAGAAATACCGTGTTTTTAAAAGAAAAACGCTTAGATTTCTGTATTTTTGTCTTTTTAATAATCTGGAAGACAATAATATTATTAAATGAATGATATTTCATAAAGAGACATACTTTTTTCAATTTCCTTTCAAATATAAAGAATCGGTAAAAAATTACGGGTCATTTCTATGAAAAATAACAGAAATACCATGTTTTTTTTTAAAAAAAAACGCTTAATTTTCTGTATTTTTGCCTTTTTTAATAATCTGGCAGACAATAAAACTATTAAATGAATGATATTTCATAAAGAGACATACTTTTATCAATTTACTTTCAAATATCAAGAATCGGTATAAAATTACGGGTAATTTCTATGAAAAATAACAGAAATACCGTGTTTTTAAAAGAAAAACGCTTAATTTTCTGTAGTTTTGCCTTTTTTAATAATCTGGAAGACAATAATATTATTAAATGAATAATATTTCATAAAGAGACATACTTTTATCAATTTACTTTCAAATATCAAGAATTGGTAAAAAATTACGTGTAATTTCTATGAAAAATAACAGAAATACCATGTTTTTTTTTTAAAAAAAACGCTTAATTTTCTGTATTTTTGCCTTTTTTAATAATCTGGAAGACAATAATATTATTAAATGAATGATATTTCATAAAGAGACATACTTTTATCAATTTACTTTCGAACATAAAGAATCGGTAAAAAATTACGGGTCATTTCTATGAAAAATAACAGAAATACTGTGGTTTTTTAAAAAACGCTTAATTTTCTGTATTTTTGCCTTTTTTAATAATCTGGAAGACAATAATATTATTAAATGAATGATATTTCATAAAGAGACATACTTTTATCAATTTACTTTCAAATATAAAGAATCGGTATAAAATTACGGGTAATTTCTATGAAAAATAACAGAAATACCATGTTTTTTTTTAAAGAAAAACGCTTAATTTTCTGTATTTTTGCTTTTTTTAATAATCTGGAAGACAATAATATTATAAATGAATGATATTTCATAAAGAGACATACTTTTATCAATTTATTTTCAAATATCAAGAATCGGTATTAAATTACGTGTAATTTCTATGAAAAATAACAGAAATACTGTGGTTTTTTAAAAACAACGCTTAATTTTCTGTATTTTTGCCTTTTTTAATAATCTAGAAGACAATAATATTATTAAATGAATGATATTTCATAAAGAGACATACTTTTATCAATTTACTTTCAAATATAAAGAATCGGTATAAAATTACGGGTAATTTCTATGAAAAATAACAGAAATACCGTGTTTTTAAAAGAAAAACGCTTAGATTTCTGTATTTTTGTCATTTTAATAATCTGGAAGACAATAATATTATTAAATGAATGATATTTCATAAAGAGACATACTTTTTTCAATTTACTTTCAAATATAAAGAATCGGTAAAAAATTACGGGTCATTTCTATGAAAAATAACAGAAATACCATGTTTTTTTTTAAAAAAACGCTTAATTTTCTGTATTTTTGCCTTTTTTAATAATCTGGCAGACAATAAAATTATTAAATGAATGATATTTCATAAAGAGACATACTTTTATCAATTTACTTTCAAATATCAAGAATCGGTATAAAATTACGGGTATTTTCTATGAAAAATAACAGAAATACCGTGTTTTTAAAAGAAAAACGCTTAATTTTCTGTATTTTTGCCTTTTTTAATAATCTGGAAGACAATAATATTATTAAATGAATGATATTTCATAAAGAGACATACTTTTATCAATTTACTTTCAAATATCAAGAATTGGTAAAAAATTACGTGTAATTTCTATGAAAAATAACAGAAATACCATGTTTTTTTTTAAAAAAAACGCTTAATTTTCTGTATTTTTGCATTTTTTAATAATCTGGAAGACAATAATATTATTAAATGAATGATATTTCATAAAGAGACATACTTTTATCAATTTACTTTCGAACATAAAGAATCGGTAAAAAATTACGGGTCATTTCTATGAAAAATAACAGAAATGCCGTGTTTTTTAAAAAAAAACGCTTAATTTTCTGTATTTTTGCCTTTTTTAATAATCTGGAAGACAATAATATTATTAAATGAATGATATTTCATAAAGAGACATACTTTTATCAATTTATTTTCGAACATAAAGAATCGGTAAAAAATTACGGGTCATTTCTATGAAAAATAACAGAAATGCCGTGTTTTTTTAAAAAAAACGCTTAATTTTCTGTATTTTTGCCTTTTTTAATAATCTGGAAGACAATAATATTATTAAATAAATGATATTTCATAAAAAGACATACTTTTATCAATTTACTTTCAAATATCAAGAATTGGTGAAAAATTACGTGTAATTTCTATGAAAAATAACAGAAATACCGTGTTTTTAAAAGAAAAACGCTTAATTTTCTGTATTTTTGCCTTTTTTAATAATCTGGAAGACAATATTATTATTAAATGAATGATATTTCATAAAGAGATATACTTTTATCAATTTACTTTCAAATATAAAGAATCTGTAAAAAATTAAGGGTAATTTCTATGAAAAATAACAAAAATGCTGTGGTTTTTTAAAAACAACGCTTAATTTTCTGTATTTTTGCCTTTTTTAATAATCTGGAAGACAATAATATTATTAAATGAATGATATTTCATAAAGATACATACTTTTATGAATTTACTTTTTATTTGAAAATATATTGATAAAAGTATGTCTCTTTATGAAATATCATTCATTTAATAATATTATTGTCTTCCAGATTATTAAAAAAGGCAAAAATACAGAAATAATATTTCATAAAGAGACATACTTTTATCAATTTATTTTCAAATATAAAGAATCGGTGTAAAATTACGGGTAATTTCTATGAAAAATAACAGAAATACCGTGTTTTTTTTAAAAAAACGCTTAATTTTCTGTATTTTGCCTAAAAGTATGTCTCTTTATGAAATATCATTCATTTAATAATATTATTGTCTTCCAGATTATTAAAAAAGGCAAAAATACAGAAATAATATTTCATAAAGAGACATACTTTTATCAATTTACTTTCAAATATAAAGAATCTGTAAAAAATTAAGGGTAATTTCTATGAAAAATAACAGAAATACTGCGGTTTTTTAAAAACAACGCTTAATTTTCTGTATTTTTGCATTTTTTAATAATTTGGAAGACAATAATATTATTAAATGAATGATATTTTATAAAGAGACATACTTTTATCAATTTATTTTCAAATATAAAGAATCGGTATAAAATTACGGGTAATTTCTATGAAAAATAACAGAAATACCGTGTTTTTTTAAAAAAAAACGCTTAATTTTCTGTATTTTTGCCTTTTTCAATAATCTGGAAGACAATAATATTATTAAATGAATGATTTTTCATAAAGCGACAAACTTTTATCAATTTGCTTTCAAATATCAAGAATCGGTAAAAAATTACGTGTAATTTCTATGAAAAATAACAGAAATACCATGTTTTTTTTTAAAAAAAACGCTTAATTTTCAGTATTTTTGCCTTTTTTAATAATCTGGAAGACAATAATATTATTAAAAGAATGATATTTCATAAAGAGACATACTTTTATCAATTTATTTTCAAATATAAAGAATCGGTATAAAATTACGGGTGATTTCTATGAAAAATAACAGAAATACTGTGGTTTTTTAAAAACAACGCTTAATTTTCTGTATTTTTGCCTTTTCTAATAATCTGGAAGACAGACAATAATATTATTAAATGAATGACTTTTCATAAAGAGACAAATTTTTATCAATTTACTTTCAAATATCAAGAATCGGTAAAAAATTACGTGTAATTTCTATGAAAAATAACAGAAATACCATGTTTTTTTTTTAAAAAACGCTTAATTTTCTGTATTTTTGCCTTTTTTAATAATCTGGAAGACAATAATATTATTAAATGAATGATATTTCATAAAGAGACATACTTTAATCAATTTACTATCAAATATAAAGAATCTGTATAAAATTACGGGTAATTTCTATTAAAAATAACAGAAATACCGTGTTTTTAAAAGAAAAACGCTTAATTTTCTGTATTTTTGCCTTTTTTAATAATCTGGAAGACAAAAATATCATTAAATGAATGATATTTCAAAAAAAGACATACTTTAATCAATTTACTTTCAAATATAAAGAATCGGTAAAAAATTACGGGTCATTTCTATGAAAAATAACAGAAATAACATGTTTTTTTTAAAAAAAACGCTTAATTTTCTGAATTTTTGCCTTTTTTAATAATGTGGAAGACAATAATATTATTAAATGAATGATATTTCATAAAGAGACATACTTTTATCAATTTATTTTCAAATATAAAGAATCGGTAAAAAATTACGTGTAATTTCTATGAAAAAAAACAGAAATACTATGTTTTTTTTAAAAAAAAACGCTTAATTTTCTATATTTTTGCCTTTTTTAATAATCTGGAAGACAATAATATTATTAAATGAATGATGTTTCATAAAGAGACATACTTTTATCAATTTACTTTCAAATATCAAGAATCGGTAAAAAATTACGTGTAATTTCTATGAAAAATTACAGAAATACCGTGTTTTTAAAAGAAACGCTTAATTTTGTGTAATTTTTGCCTTTTTTAATAATCTGGAAGACAATAATATTATTAAATGAATGATAATTCATAAAGAGACATACTTTTATGAATTTACTTTCAGATATGAAGAATCGGTATAAAATTACGGGTAATTTCTATGAAAAATAACAGAAATACCGTGTTTTTAAAAGAAAAACGCTTAATTTTCTGTATTTTTGCCTTTTTTAATAATCTGGAAGACAAAAATATCATTAAATGAATGATATTTCATAAAGAGACATACTTTTATCAATTTACTTTCAAATATAAAGAATCGGTAAAAAATTACGGGTCATTTCTATGAAAAATAACAGAAATACCATGTTTTTTTTAAAAAAAAAACTTAATATTCTGTATTTTTGCCTTTTTTAATAATCTGGAAGACAATATTATTATTAAATGAATGATATTTCATAAAGAGACATACTTTTATCAATTTACTTTCAAATATAAAGAATCTGTAAAAATTAAGGGTAATTTCTATGAAAAATAACAGAAATGCTGTGGTTTTTTAAAAACAACGCTTAATTTTCTGTATTTTTGCCTTTTTTTATAATCTGGAAGACAATAATATTATTACATGAATGATATTTCATAAAGAGACATACTTTTATCAATTTACTTTCAAATATAATGAATCGGTATAAAATTACGGGTAATTTCTATGAAAAATAACAGAAATACCGTGTTTTTAAAAGAAAAACGCTTAATTTTCTGTATTTTTGCATTTTTTAATAATCCTCAACACCAAAATATCATTAAATGAATGATATTTCATAAAGAGACATACTTTTATCAATTTACTTTCAAATATAAAGAATCGGTAAAAAATTACGGTTCATTTCTATGAAAAATAACAGAAATACCATGCTTTTTTTAAAAAAAAACTTAATATTCTGTATTTTTGCCTTTTTTAATAATCTGGAACACCAAAATATCATTAAATGAATGATATTTCATAAAGAGACATACTTTTATCAATTTACTTTTAAATATCAAGAATCTGTATAAAACTAAGGGTAATTTCTATGAAAAATAACAGAAATACTGTGGTTTTTTAAAAACAATGCTTAATTTTCTGTATTTTTGCCTTTTTTAATAATCTGGAAACAATAATATTATTAAATGAATGATATTTCATAAAGAGACATGCTTTTATCAATTTACTTTCAAATATCAAGAATCGGTATAAAATTACGGGTAATTTCTATGAAAAATAACAGAAATACCGTGTTTTTAAAAGAAAAACGCTTAATTTTCTGTATTTTTGCCTTTTTTAATAATCTGGAAGACAATAATATTATTAAATGAATAATATTTCATAAAGAGACATACTTTTATCAATTTACTTTCAAATATCAAGAATCGGTATAAAATTACGGGTAATTTCTATGAAAAATAACAGAAATACCGTGTTTTTAAAAGAAAAACGCTTAATTTTCTGTATTTTTGCATTTTTTAATAATCTGGAAGACAATAATATTATTAAATGAATGATATTTCATAAAGAGACATACTTTTATCAATTTACTTTCGAACATAAAGAATCGGTAAAAAATTACGGGTCATTTCTATGAAAAATAACAGAAATACTGTGGTTTTTTAAAAAAACGTTTAAGTTTCTGTATTTTTGCCTTTTTTAATAATCTGGAAGACAATAATATTATTAATTGAATGATATTTCATAAAGAGACATACTTTTATCAATTTACTTTCAAATATAAAGAATCGGTATAAACATACTTTTATCAATTTACTTTCGAACATAAAGAATCGGTAAAAAATTACGGGTCATTTCTATGAAAAATAACAGAAATACTGTGGTTTTTTAAAAAAACGCTTAATTTTCTGTATTTTTGCCTTTTTTAATAATCTGGAAGACAATAATATTATTAAATGAATGATATTTCATAAAGAGACATACTTTTATCAATTTACTTTCAAATATAAAGAATCGGTATAAAATTACGGGTAATTTCTATGAAAAATAACAGAAATACCGTGTTTTTAAAAGAAAAACGCTTAATTTTCTGTATTTTTGCCTTTTTTTAAAAAAAACATGGTATTTCTGTTATTTTCATAGAAATGACCCGTAAATTTTTACCGATTCTTTATATTTGAAAGTAAATTGATAAAAGTATGTCTCTTTATGAAATATCATTCATTTAGTGATATTTTTGTCTTCCAGATTATTAAAAAAGGCAAAAATACAGAAAATTAAGCGTTTTTCTTTTAAAAACACGGTATTTCTGTTATTTTTCATAGAAATTACCCGTAATTTTATACCGATTCTTTATATTTGAAAATAAATTGATAAAAGTATGTCAGTGAATGAAATATCATTCACTTAATAATATTATTGTCTTACAGATTATTAAAAAAGGCAAAAATACAGAAAATTAAGCGTTTTTTTAAAAAACCACAGTATTTCTGTTATTTTTCATAGAAATTACACGTAATTTTTTACCGATTCTTGATATTTGAAAATAAATTGATAAAAGTATGTCTCTTTATGAAATATCATTCATTTAATAATATTATTGTCTTCCAGATTATTAAAAAGGCAAAAATACAGAAAATTAAGCGTTTTTTTTTAAAAAAACATGGTATTTCTGTTATTTTTCATAGAAATGACCCGTAATTTTTTACCTATTCTTAATTTTTTACCTATTCTTACGTGTAATTTCTATGAAAAATAACAGAAATACTGTGGCTTTTTAAAAACATAGCTTAATTTTCTGTATTTTTGCCTTTTTTAATAATCTGGAAGACAATAATATTACTAAATAAATTATTTTTCATAAAGAGACATACTTTTATCAATTTACTTTGAAATATAAAGAATCGGTAAAAAATTACGGGTAATTTCTATGAAAAATAAAAGAAATACCATGTTTTTTTTAAAAAAAAACGCTTAATTTTCTGTATTTTTTAATCTGGAAGACAATAATATTATTAAATGAATGATTTTTCATAAAGAGACATACTTTTATCAATTTACTTTCAAATATAAAGAATCGGTAAAAAATTACGTTTAATTTCTATGAAAAATAACAGAAATACAGTGTTTTTTTTAAAAAAAACGCTTATTTTTCTGTATTTTTTAATCTGGAAAACAATAATATTATTAAATGAATGATATTTTATAAAGAGACATACTTTTATCAATTTACTTTCAAATATAAAGAATTGGTATAAAATTACGGGTAATTTCTATGAAAAATAACAGAAATACTGTGGTTTTTTAAAAACAACGCTTAATTTTCTGTATTTTTGCCTTTTTTAATAATCTGGAAGACAACAATATTATTAAATGAATGATATTTCATTAAGAGACCTACTTTTATCAATTTACTTTCAAATATAAAGAATCGGTATAAAAGAACGGGTAATTTCTATGAAAAATAACAGAAATACTGTGGTTTTTTAAAAACAACGCTTAATTTTCTGTATTTTTGCCTTTTTTAATAATCTGGAAAACAACAATATTATTAAATGAATGATA
Source organism: Rhamphomyia laevipes (assembly GCA_963920725.1). Lineage (NCBI taxonomy): Eukaryota > Metazoa > Arthropoda > Insecta > Diptera > Empididae > Rhamphomyia > Rhamphomyia laevipes. The sequence continues at coordinate 32,214,598 of OY987257.1, forward strand.
TTTCATTAAGAGACATACTTTTATCAATTTACTTTCAAATATAAAGAATCGGTATAAAAGTACGGGTAATTTCTATGAAAAATAACAGAAATACCGTGTTTTTAAAAGAAAAACGCTTAATTTTCTGTATTTTTGCCTTTTTAAATAATCTGGAAGACAAAAATATCATTAAATGAATGTTATTTTTATGAAAAATAACAGAAATACTGTGGTTTTTTAAAAACAACGCTTAATTTTCTGTATTTTTGCCTTTTTTAATAATCTGGAAGGCAATAATATTACTAAATGAACGATATTTCATAAAGAGACATACTTTTATCAATTTACTTTCAAATATAAAGAATCGGTATAAAATTACGGGTAAGTTCTATGAAAAATAACAGATATACCGTGTTTTTAAAAGAAAAACGCTTAATTTTCTGTATTTTTGCCTTTTTTAATAATCAGGAAGACAAAAATATCATTAAATGAATGATAATTCATTAAGAGTCATACTTTTATCAATTTACTTTCAAATATAAAGAATCGGTAAAAAATTACGTGTAATTTCTATGAAAAATAACAGAAATACCGTCTTCTTAAAAAAAACGCTTAATTTTCTGTATTTTTGCCTTTTTTAATAATCTGGAAGACAATAATATTATTAAATGAATGATATTTCATAAGGAGACATACTCTTATGAACTTACTTTCAAATATAAAGAATCGGTAAAAAATTACGGGTAATTTCTATGAAAAATAACAGAAATGCCGTGTTTTTAAAAGAAAAACGCTTAATTTTCTGTATTTTTGCCTTTTTTAATAATCAGGAAGACAAAAATATCATTAAATGAATGATAATTCATTAAGAGTCATACTTTTATCAATTTACTTTCAAATATAAAGAATCGGTAAAAAATTACGGGTCATTTCTATGAAAAATAACAGAAATACCATGTTTTTTTTTTAAAAAAACGCTTAATTTTCTGTATTTTTCGGTATAAAATTACGGGTAATTTCTATGAAAAATAACAGAAATACCGTGTTTATAAAAGAAAAACGCTTAGATTTCTGTATTTTTGCCTTTTTTAATAATCTGGAAGACAATAATATTATTAAATGAATGATTTTTCATAAAGAGGCATACTTTTATCAATTTACTTTCAAATATAAAGAATCGGTAAAAAATTACGTAAATTTTCTATGAAAAATAACAGAAATACTATGTTTTAAAAAAAAAAAACGCTTAATTTTCTGTATTTTTGCCTTTTTTAATAATCTGGAAGACAATAATATTATTAAATGAATGATATTTCATAAAGAGACACACTTTTATCAATTTATTTTCAAATATAAAGAATCTGTAGAGAGTTAAGGGTAATTTCTATGAAAAATAACAGAAATACTGTGGTTTTTTAAAAACCACGCTTAATTTTCTGTATTTTTGCCTTTTTTAATAATCTGGAAGACAATAATATTATTAAATAAATGATATTTCATAAAGAGACATACTTTTATCAATTTACTTTCAAATATCAAGAATCGGTAAAAAATTACGTGTAATTTCTATGAAAAATAACAGAAATGCTGTGGTTTTTTAAAAACAACGCTTAATTTTCTGTATTTTTGCCTTTTTTAATAATCTGGAAGACAATAATATTATTAAATGAATGATATTTCATAAAGAGACATACTTTAATCAATTTACTATCAAATATAAAGAATCGGTATAAAATTACGGGTACTTTCTATGAAAAATAACAGAAATACCGTGTTTTTAAAAGAAAAACGCTTAGATTTCTGTATTTTTGCCTTTTTTAATAATCTGGAAGACAATAATATTATTAAATGAATGTTTTTTCATAAAGAGGCATACTTTTATCAATTTACTTTCAAATATAAAGAATCGGTAAAAAATTACGTGTAATTTCTATGAAAAATAACAGAAATACTATGTTTTTTTTTAAAAAAAAAGCTTAGTTTTCTGTATTTTTGCCTTTTTTAATAATCAGGAAGACAAAAATATCATTAAATGAATGATAATTCATTAAGAGTCATACTTTTATCAATTTACTTTCAAATATAAAGAATCGGTAAAAAATTACGGGTCATTTCTATGAAAAATAACAGAAATACCATGTTTTTTTTTAAAAAAAACGCTTAATTTTCTGTATTTTTTCCTTTTTTAATAATCTGGAAGACAATAATATTATTAAATGAATGATATTTCATAAAGAGACATACTTTTATCAATTTACTTTCAAATATCAAGAATCGGTAAAAAATTACGTGTAATTTCTATCAAAAATAACAGAAATACTGTGGTTTTTTAAAAACAACGCTTAATTTTCTGTATTTTTTAATCTGGAAAACAATAATATTATTAAATGAATGATATTTTATAAAGAGACATACTTTTATCAATTTACTTTCAAATATAAAGAATTGGTATAAAATTACGGGTAATTTCTATGAAAAATAACAGAAATACTGTGGTTTTTTAAAAACAACGCTTAATTTTCTGTATTTTTGCCTTTTTTAATAATCTGGAAGACAACAATATTATTAAATGAATGATATTTCATTAAGAGACATATTTTTATCAATTTACTTTCAAATATAAAGAATCGGTATAAAAGTACGGGTAATTTCTATGAAAAATAACAGAAATACTGTGGTTTTTTAAAAACAACGCTTAATTTTCTGTATTTTTGCCTTTTTTAATAATCTGGAAGACAACAATATTATTAAATGAATGATATTTCATTAAGAGACATACTTTTATCAATTTACTTTCAAATATAAAGAATCGGTATAAAAGTACGGGTAATTTCTATGAAAAATAACAGAAATACCGTGTTTTTGAAAAAAAAACGCATAATTTTCTGTATTTTTGCCTTTTTTAATAATCTGGAAGACAAAAATATCATTAAATGAATGTTATTTTTATGAAAAATAACAGAAATACTGTGGTTTTTTAAAAACAACGCTTAATTTTCTGTATTTTTGCCTTTTTTAATAATCTGGAAGGCAATAATATTATTAAATGAACGATATTTCATAAAGAGACATACTTTTATCAATTTACTTTCAAATATAAAGAATCGGTATAAAATTACGGGTAAGTTCTATGAAAAATAACAGATATACCGTGTTTTTAAAAGAAAAACGCTTAATTTTCTGTATTTTTGCCTTTTTTAATAATCAGGAAGACAAAAATATCATTAAATGAATGATAATTCATTTAAAGTCATACTTTTATCAATTTACTTTCAAATATAAAGAATCGGTAAAAAATTACGTGTAATTTCTATGAAAAATAACAGAAATACCGTCTTTTTTAAAAAAACGCTTAATTTTCTGTATTTTTGCCTTTCTTAATAATCTGGAAGACAATAATTTTATTAAATGAATGATATTTCATAAGGAGACATACTTTTATGAACTTACTTTCAAATATAAAGAATCGGTAAAAAATTACGGTTAATTTCTATGAAAAATAACAGAAATGCCGTGTTTTTAAAAGAAAAACGCTTAATTTTCTGTATTTTTGCCTTTTTTAATAATCAGGAAGACAAAAATATCATTAAATGAATGATAATTCATTAAGAGTCATACTTTTATCAATTTACTTTGAAATATAAAGAATCGGTAAAAAATTACGGGTCATTTCTATGAAAAATAACAGAAATACCATGTTTTTTTTAAAAAAAAAACGCTTAATTTTCTGTATTTTTCGGTATAAAATTACGGGTAATTTCTATGAAAAATAACAGAAATACCGTGTTTATAAAAGAAAAACGCTTAGATTTATGTATTTTTGCCTTTTTTAATAATCTGGAAGACAATAATATTATTAAATGAACGATTTTTCATAAAGAGGCATACTTTTATCAATTTACTTTCAAATATAAAGAATCGGTATAAAATTACGGGTAATTTCTATGAAAAATAACAGAAATACTATGTTTTTAAAAAAAAAAACGCTTAATTTTCTGTATTTTTGCCTTTTTTAATAATCTGGAAGACAATAATATTATTAAATGAATGATATTTCATAAAGAGTCACACTTTTATCAATTTATTTTCAAATATAAAGAATCTGTAGAGAGTTAAGGGTAATTTCTATGAAAAATAACAGAAATACTGTGGTTTTTTAAAAACCACGCTTAATTTTCTGTAGTTTTGCCTTTTTTAATAATCTGGAAGACAATAATATTATTAAATAAATGATATTTCATAAAGAGACATACTTTTATCAATTTACTTTCAAATATCAAGAATCGGTAAAAAATTACGTGTAATTTCTATGAAAAATAACAGAAATGCTGTGGTTTTTTAAAAACAACGCTTAATTTTCTGTATTTTTGCCTTTTTTAATAATCTGGAAGACAATAATATTATTAAATGAATGATATTTCATAAAGAGACATACTTTAATCAATTTACTATCAAATATAAAGAATCGGTATAAAATTACGGGTACTTTCTATGAAAAATAACAGAAATACCGTGTTTTTAAAAGAAAAACGCTTAGATTTCTGTATTTTTGCCTTTTTTAATAATCTGGAAGACAATAATATTATTAAATAAATGATATTTCATAAAGAGACATACTTTTATCAATTTACTTTCAAATATCAAGAATCGGTAAAAAATTACGTGTAATTTCTATGAAAAATAACAGAAATGCTGTGGTTTTTTAAAAACAACGCTTAATTTTCTGTATTTTTGCCTTTTTTAATAATCTGGAAGACAATAATATTATTAAATGAATGATATTTCATAAAGAGACATACTTTAATCAATTTACTATCAAATATAAAGAATCGGTATAAAATTACGGGTACTTTCTATGAAAAATAACAGAAATACCGTGTTTTTAAAAGAAAAACGCTTAGATTTCTGTATTTTTGCCTTTTTTAATAATCTGGAAGACAATAATATTATTAAATAAATGATATTTCATAAAGAGACATACTTTTATCAATTTATTTTCAAATATAAAGAATCTGTAGAGAGTTAAGGGTAATTTCTATGAAAAATAACAGAAATACTGTGGTTTTTTAAAAACCACGCTTAATTTTCTGTAGTTTTGCCTTTTTTAATAATCTGGAAGACAATAATATTATTAAATAAATGATATTTCATAAAGAGACATACTTTTATCAATTTACTTTCAAATATCAAGAATCGGTAAAAAATTACGTGTAATTTCTATGAAAAATAACAGAAATGCTGTGGTTTTTTAAAAACAACGCTTAATTTTCTGTATTTTTGCCTTTTTTAATAATCTGGAAGACAATAATATTATTAAATGAATGATATTTCATTAAGAGACATACTTTTATCAATTTACTTTCAAATATAAAGAATCGGTATAAAAGTACGGGTAATTTCTATGAAAAATAACAGAAATACCGTGTTTTTGAAAAAAAAACGCATAATTTTCTGTATTTTTGCCTTTTTTAATAATCTGGAAGACAAAAATATCATTAAATGAATGTTATTTTTATGAAAAATAACAGAAATACTGTGGTTTTTTAAAAACAACGCTTAATTTTCTGTATTTTTGCCTTTTTTAATAATCTGGAAGGCAATAATATTATTAAATGAACGATATTTCATAAAGAGACATACTTTTATCAATTTACTTTCAAATATAAAGAATCGGTATAAAATTACGGGTAAGTTCTATGAAAAATAACAGATATACCGTGTTTTTAAAAGAAAAACGCTTAATTTTCTGTATTTTTGCCTTTTTTAATAATCAGGAAGACAAAAATATCATTAAATGAATGATAATTCATTTAAAGTCATACTTTTATCAATTTACTTTCAAATATAAAGAATCGGTAAAAAATTACGTGTAATTTCTATGAAAAATAACAGAAATACCGTCTTTTTTAAAAAAACGCTTAATTTTCTGTATTTTTGCCTTTCTTAATAATCTGGAAGACAATAATTTTATTAAATGAATGATATTTCATAAGGAGACATACTTTTATGAACTTACTTTCAAATATAAAGAATCGGTAAAAAATTACGGTTAATTTCTATGAAAAATAACAGAAATGCCGTGTTTTTAAAAGAAAAACGCTTAATTTTCTGTATTTTTGCCTTTTTTAATAATCAGGAAGACAAAAATATCATTAAATGAATGATAATTCATTAAGAGTCATACTTTTATCAATTTACTTTGAAATATAAAGAATCGGTAAAAAATTACGGGTCATTTCTATGAAAAATAACAGAAATACCATGTTTTTTTTAAAAAAAAAACGCTTAATTTTCTGTATTTTTCGGTATAAAATTACGGGTAATTTCTATGAAAAATAACAGAAATACCGTGTTTATAAAAGAAAAACGCTTAGATTTATGTATTTTTGCCTTTTTTAATAATCTGGAAGACAATAATATTATTAAATGAACGATTTTTCATAAAGAGGCATACTTTTATCAATTTACTTTCAAATATAAAGAATCGGTATAAAATTACGGGTAATTTCTATGAAAAATAACAGAAATACTATGTTTTTAAAAAAAAAAACGCTTAATTTTCTGTATTTTTGCCTTTTTTAATAATCTGGAAGACAATAATATTATTAAATGAATGATATTTCATAAAGAGTCACACTTTTATCAATTTATTTTCAAATATAAAGAATCTGTAGAGAGTTAAGGGTAATTTCTATGAAAAATAACAGAAATACTGTGGTTTTTTAAAAACCACGCTTAATTTTCTGTAGTTTTGCCTTTTTTAATAATCTGGAAGACAATAATATTATTAAATAAATGATATTTCATAAAGAGACATACTTTTATCAATTTACTTTCAAATATCAAGAATCGGTAAAAAATTACGTGTAATTTCTATGAAAAATAACAGAAATGCTGTGGTTTTTTAAAAACAACGCTTAATTTTCTGTATTTTTGCCTTTTTTAATAATCTGGAAGACAATAATATTATTAAATGAATGATATTTCATAAAGAGACATACTTTAATCAATTTACTATCAAATATAAAGAATCGGTATAAAATTACGGGTACTTTCTATGAAAAATAACAGAAATACCGTGTTTTTAAAAGAAAAACGCTTAGATTTCTGTATTTTTGCCTTTTTTAATAATCTGGAAGACAATAATATTATTAAATGAATGTTTTTTCATAAAGAGGCATACTTTTATCAATTTACTTTCAAATATAAAGAATCGGTAAAAAATTACGTGTAATTTCTATGAAAAATAACAGAAATACTATGTTTTTTTTTTAAAAAAAAGGCTTAATTTTCTGTATTTTTGCCTTTTTTAATAATCAGGAAGACAAAAATATCATTAAATGAATGATAATTCATTAAGAGTCATACTTTTATCAATTTACTTTCAAATATAAAGAATCGGTAAAAAATTACGGGTCATTTCTATGAAAAATAACAGAAATACCATGTTTTTTTTTAAAAAAAACGCTTAATTTTCTGTATTTTTGCCTTTTTTAATAATCTGGAAGACAACAATATTATTAAATGAATGATATTTCATTAAGAGACATATTTTTATCAATTTACTTTCAAATATAAAGAATCGGTATAAAAGTACGGGTAATTTCTATGAAAAATAACAGAAATACTGTGGTTTTTTAAAAACAACGCTTAATTTTCTGTATTTTTGCCTTTTTTAATAATCTGGAAAACAACAATATTATTAAATGAATGATATTTCATTAAGAGACATACTTTTATCAATTTACTTTCAAATATAATGAATCGGTATAAAAGTACGGGTAATTTCTATGAAAAATAACAGAAATACCGTGTTTTTGAAAGAAAAACGCTTAATTTTCTGTATTTTTGCCTTTTTTAATAATCTGGAAGACAAAAATATCATTAAATGAATGTTATTTTTATGAAAAATAACAGAAATACTGTGGTTTTTTAAAAACAACGCTTAATTTTCTGTATTTTTGCCTTTTTTAATAATCTGGAAGGCAATAATATTATTAAATGAACGATATTTCATAAAGAGACATACTTTTATCAATTTACTTTCAAATATAAAGAATCGGTATAAAATTACGGGTAAGTTCTATGAAAAATAACAGATATACCGTGTTTTTAAAAGAAAAACGCTTAATTTTCTGTATTTTTGCCTTTTTTAATAATCAGGAAGACAAAAATATCATTAAATGAATGATAATTCATTAAGAGTCATACTTTTATCAATTTACTTTCAAATATAAAGAATCGGTAAAAAATTACGTGTAATTTCTATGAAAAATAACAGAAATACCGTCTTTTTTAAAAAAACGCTTAATTTTCTGTATTTTTGCCTTTCTTAATAATCTGGAAGACAATAATTTTATTAAATGAATGATATTTCATAAGGAGACATACTTTTATGAACTTACTTTCAAATATAAAGAATCGGTAAAAAATTACGGTTAATTTCTATGAAAAATAACAGAAATGCCGTGTTTTTAAAAGAAAAACGCTTAATTTTCTGTATTTTTGCCTTTTTTAATAATCAGGAAGACAAAAATATCATTAAATGAATGATAATTCATTAAGAGTCATACTTTTATCAATTTAATTTCAAATATAAAGAATCGGTAAAAAATTACGGGTCATTTCTATGAAAAATAACAGAAATACCATGTTTTTTTTAAAAAAAAAACGCTTAATTTTCTGTATTTTTCGGTATAAAATTACGGGTAATTTCTATGAAAAATAACAGAAATACCGTGTTTATAAAAGAAAAACGCTTAGATTTCTGTATTTTTGCCTTTTTTAATAATCTGGAAGACAATAATATTATTAAATGAACGATTTTTCATAAAGAGGCATACTTTTATCAATTTACTTTCAAATATAAAGAATCGGTAAAAAATTACGTGTATTTTCTATGAAAAATAACAGAAATACTATGTTTTTTAAAAAAAAAAACGCTTAATTTTCTGTATTTTTGCCTTTTTTAATAATCTGGAAGACAATAATATTATTAAATGAATGATATTTCATAAAGAGACACACTTTTATCAATTTACTTTCAAATATAAAGAATCTGTAGAGAGTTAAGGGTAATTTCTATGAAAAATAACAGAAATACTGTGGTTTTTTAAAAACCACGCTTATATTTCTGTATTTTTGCCTTTTTTAATAATCTGGAAGACAATAATATTATTAAATAAATGATATTTCATAAAGAGACATACTTTTATCAATTTACTTTCAAATATAAGAATCGGTAAAAAATTACGTGTAATTTCTATGAAAAATAACAGAAATGCTGTGGTTTTTTAAAAACAACGCTTAATTTTCTGTATTTTTGCCTTTTTTAATAATCTGGAAGACTATAATATTATTAAATGAATGATATTTCATAAAGAGACATACTTTAATCAATTTACTATCAAATATAAAGAATCGGTATAAAATTACGGGTACTTTCTATGAAAAATAACAGAAATACCGTGTTTTTAAAAGAAAAACGCTTAATTTTCTGTATTTTTGCCTTTTTTAATAATCTGGAAGACAAAAATATCATTAAATGAATGTTATTTCTATGAAAAATAACAGAAATACTGTGGTTTTTTAAAAACAACGCTTAATTTTCTGTATTTTTGCCTTTTTTAATAATCTGGAAGAAAAAAATATCATTAAATGAATGATAATTCATTAAGAGTCACACTTTTATCAATTTACTTTCAAATATAAAGAATCGGTAAAAAATTACGGGTCATTTCTATGAAAAATAACAGAAATACCATGTCTTTTTTAAAAAAAACGCTTAATTTTCTGTATTTTTCGGTATAAAATTACGGGTAATTTCTATGAAAAATAACAGAAATACTATGTTTTTTTTTAAAAAAAAAGGCTTAATTTTCTGTATTTTTGCCTTTTTTAATAATCAGGAAGACAAAAATATCATTAAATGAATGATAATTCATTAAGAGTCATACTTTTATCAATTTAATTTCAAATATAAAGAATCGGTAAAAAATTACGGGTCATTTCTATGAAAAATAACAGAAATACCATGTTTTTTTTAAAAAAAACGCTTAATTTTCTGTATTTTTCGGTATAAAATTACGGGTAATTTCTATGAAAAATAACAGAAATACCGTGTTTTTAAAAGAAAAACGCTTAGATTTCTGTATTTTTGCCTTTTTTAATAATCTGGAAGACAACAATATTATTAAATGAATGTTTTTTCATAAAGAGGCATACTTTTATCAATTTACTTTCAAATATAAAGAATCGGTAAAAAATTACGTGTAATTTCTATGAAAAATAACAGAAATGCTGTGGTTTTTTAAAAACAACGCTTAATTTTCTGTATTTTTGCCTTTTTTAATAATCTGGAAGACTATAATATTATTAAATGAATGATATTTCATAAAGAGACATACTTTAATCAATTTACTATCAAATATAAAGAATCGGTATAAAATTACGGGTACTTTCTATGAAAAATAACAGAAATACCGTGTTTTTAAAAGAAAAACGCTTAATTTTCTGTATTTTTGCCTTTTTTAATAATCTGGAAGACAAAAATATCATTAAATGAATGTTATTTCTATGAAAAATAACAGAAATACTGTGGTTTTTTAAAAACAACGCTTAATTTTCTGTATTTTTGCCTTTTTTAATAATCTGGAAGAAAAAAATATCATTAAATGAATGATAATTCATTAAGAGTCACACTTTTATCAATTTACTTTCAAATATAAAGAATCGGTAAAAAATTACGGGTCATTTCTATGAAAAATAACAGAAATACCATGTTTTTTTTAAAAAAAACGCTTAATTTTCTGTATTTTTCGGTATAAAATTACGGGTAATTTCTATGAAAAATAACAGAAATACTATGTTTTTTTTTAAAAAAAAAGGCTTAATTTTCTGTATTTTTGCCTTTTTTAATAATCAGGAAGACAAAAATATCATTAAATGAATGATAATTCATTAAGAGTCATACTTTTATCAATTTACTTTCAAATATAAAGAATCGGTAAAAAATTACGGGTCATTTCTATGAAAAATAACAGAAATGCTGTGGTTTTTTAAAAACAACGCTTAATTTTCTGTATTTTTGCCTTTTTTAATAATCTGGAAGACTATAATATTATTAAATGAATGATATTTCATAAAGAGACATACTTTAATCAATTTACTATCAAATATAAAGAATCGGTATAAAATTACGGGTACTTTCTATGAAAAATAACAGAAATACCGTGTTTTTAAAAGAAAAACGCTTAATTTTCTGTATTTTTGCCTTTTTTAATAATCTGGAAGACAAAAATATCATTAAATGAATGTTATTTCTATGAAAAATAACAGAAATACTGTGGTTTTTTAAACAACGCTTAATTTTCTGTATTTTTGCCTTTTTTAATAATCTGGAAGAAAAAAATATCATTAAATGAATGATAATTCATTAAGAGTCACACTTTTATCAATTTACTTTCAAATATAAAGAATCGGTAAAAAATTACGGGTCATTTCTATGAAAAATAACAGAAATACCATGTCTTTTTTAAAAAAAACGCTTAATTTTCTGTATTTTTCGGTATAAAATTACGGGTAATTTCTATGAAAAATAACAGAAATACTATGTTTTTTTTAAAAAAAAAAGGCTTAATTTTCTGTATTTTTGCCTTTTTTAATAATCAGGAAGACAAAAATATCATTAAATGAATGATAATTCATTAAGAGTCATACTTTTATCAATTTACTTTCAAATATAAAGAATCGGTAAAAAATTACGGGTCATTTCTATGAAAAATAACAGAAATACCATGTTTTTTTTAAAAAAAACGCTTAATTTTCTGTATTTTTCGGTATAAAATTACGGGTAATTTCTATGAAAAATAACAGAAATACCGTGTTTTTAAAAGAAAAACGCTTAATTTTCTGAATTTTTGCCTTTTTTAATAATCTGGAAGACAATAATATCATTAAATGAATGATAATTCATTAAGAGTCACACTTTTATCAATTTACTTTCAAATATAAAGAATCGGTAAAAAATTACGGGTCATTTCTATGAAAAATAACAGAAATACCATGTTTTTTTTAAAAAAAACGCTTAATTTTCTGTATTTTTCGGTATAAAATTACGGGTAATTTCTATGAAAAATAACAGAAATACCGTGTTTTTAAAAGAAAAACGCTTAGATTTCTGTATTTTTGCCTTTTTTAATAATCTGGAAGACAACAATATTATTAAATGAATGTTTTTTCATAAAGAGGCATACTTTTATCAATTTACTTTCAAATATAAAGAATCGGTAAAAAATTACGTGTAATTTCTATGAAAAATAACAGAAATGCTGTGGTTTTTTAAAAACAACGCTTAATTTTCTGTATTTTTGCCTTTTTTAATAATCTGGAAGACTATAATATTATTAAATGAATGATATTTCATAAAGAGACATACTTTAATCTATTTACTATCAAATATAAAGAATCGGTATAAAATTACGGGTACTTTCTATGAAAAATAACAGAAATACCGTGTTTTTAAAAGAAAAACGCTTAATTTTCTGTATTTTTGCCTTTTTTAATAATCTGGAAGACAAAAATATCATTAAATGAATGTTATTTCTATGAAAAATAACAGAAATACTGTGGTTTTTTAAAAACAACGCTTAATTTTCTGTATTTTTGCCTTTTTTAATAATCTGGAAGAAAAAAATATCATTAAATGAATGATAATTCATTAAGAGTCACACTTTTATCAATTTACTTTCAAATATAAAGAATCGGTAAAAAATTACGGGTCATTTCTATGAAAAATAACAGAAATACTATGTTTTTTTTTAAAAAAAAAGGCTTAATTTTCTGTATTTTTGCCTTTTTTAATAATCAGGAAGACAAAAATATCATTAAATGAATGATAATTCATTAAGAGTCATACTTTTATCAATTTACTTTCAAATATAAAGAATCGGTAAAAAATTACGGGTCATTTCTATGAAAAATAACAGAAATACCATGTTTTTTTTAAAAAAAACGCTTAATTTTCTGTATTTTTCGGTATAAAATTACGGGTAATTTCTATGAAAAATAACAGAAATACTATGTTTTTTTTTAAAAAAAAAGGCTTAATTTTCTGTATTTTTGCCTTTTTTAATAATCTGGAAGACAACAATATTATTAAATGAATGTTTTTTCATAAAGAGGCATACTTTTATCAATTTACTTTCAAATATAAAGAATCGGTAAAAAATTACGTGTAATTTCTATGAAAAATAACAGAAATGCTGTGGTTTTTTAAAAACAACGCTTAATTTTCTGTATTTTTGCCTTTTTTAATAATCTGGAAGACTATAATATTATTAAATGAATGATATTTCATAAAGAGACATACTTTAATCAATTTACTATCAAATATAAAGAATCGGTATAAAATTACGGGTACTTTCTATGAAAAATAACAGAAATACCGTGTTTTTAAAAGAAAAACGCTTAATTTTCTGTATTTTTGCCTTTTTTAATAATCTGGAAGACAAAAATATCATTAAATGAATGTTATTTCTATGAAAAATAACAGAAATACTGTGGTTTTTTAAAAACAACGCTTAATTTTCTGTATTTTTGCCTTTTTTAATAATCTGGAAGAAAAAAATATCATTAAATGAATGATAATTCATTAAGAGTCACACTTTTATCAATTTACTTTCAAATATAAAGAATCGGTAAAAAATTACGGGTCATTTCTATGAAAAATAACAGAAATACCATGTTTTTTTTAAAAAAAACGCTTAATTTTCTGTATTTTTCGGTATAAAATTACGGGTAATTTCTATGAAAAATAACAGAAATACTATGTTTTTTTTTAAAAAAAAAGGCTTAATTTTCTGTATTTTTGCCTTTTTTAATAATCAGGAAGACAAAAATATCATTAAATGAATGATAATTCATTAAGAGTCATACTTTTATCAATTTACTTTCAAATATAAAGAATCGGTAAAAAATTACGGGTCATTTCTATGAAAAATAACAGAAATACCATGTTTTTTTTAAAAAAAACGCTTAATTTTCTGTATTTTTCGGTATAAAATTACGGGTAATTTCTATGAAAAATAACAGAAATACCATGTTTTTAAAAAAAAAAGGCTTAATTTTCTGTATTTTTGCCTTTTTTAATAATCTGGAAGACAACAATATTATTAAATGAATGTTTTTTCATAAAGAGGCATACTTTTATCAATTTACTTTCAAATATAAAGAATCGGTAAAAAATTACGTGTAATTTCTATGAAAAATAACAGAAATGCTGTGGTTTTTTAAAAACAACGCTTAATTTTCTGTATTTTTGCCTTTTTTAATAATCTGGAAGACTATAATATTATTAAATGAATGATATTTCATAAAGAGACATACTTTAATCAATTTACTATCAAATATAAAGAATCGGTATAAAATTACGGGTACTTTCTATGAAAAATAACAGAAATACCGTGTTTTTAAAAGAAAAACGCTTAATTTTCTGTATTTTTGCCTTTTTTAATAATCTGGAAGACAAAAATATCATTAAATGAATGTTATTTCTATGAAAAATAACAGAAATACTGTGGTTTTTTAAAAACAACGCTTAATTTTCTGTATTTTTGCCTTTTTTAATAATCTGGAAGAAAAAAATATCATTAAATGAATGATAATTCATTAAGAGTCACACTTTTATCAATTTACTTTCAAATATAAAGAATCGGTAAAAAATTACGGGTCATTTCTATGAAAAATAACAGAAATACCATGTCTTTTTTAAAAAAAACGCTTAATTTTCTGTATTTTTCGGTATAAAATTACGGGTAATTTCTATGAAAAATAACAGAAATACTATGTTTTTTTTTAAAAAAAAAGGCTTAATTTTCTGTATTTTTGCCTTTTTTAATAATCAGGAAGACAAAAATATCATTAAATGAATGATAATTCATTAAGAGTCATACTTTTATCAATTTAATTTCAAATATAAAGAATCGGTAAAAAATTACGGGTCATTTCTATGAAAAATAACAGAAATACCATGTTTTTTTTAAAAAAAACGCTTAATTTTCTGTATTTTTCGGTATAAAATTACGGGTAATTTCTATGAAAAATAACAGAAATACCGTGTTTTTAAAAGAAAAACGCTTAATTTTCTGAATTTTTGCCTTTTTTAATAATCTGGAAGACAATAATATCATTAAATGAATGATAATTCATTAAGAGTCACACTTTTATCAATTTACTTTCAAATATAAAGAATCGGTAAAAAATTACGGGTCATTTCTATGAAAAATAACAGAAATACCATGTTTTTTTTTAAAAAAACGCTTAATTTTCTGTATTTTTCGGTATAAAATTACGGGTAATTTCTATGAAAAATAACAGAAATACCGTGTTTTTAAAAGAAAAACGCTTAGATTTCTGTATTTTTGCCTTTTTTAATAATCTGGAAGACAACAATATTATTAAATGAATGTTTTTTCATAAAGAGGCATACTTTTATCAATTTACTTTCAAATATAAAGAATCGGTAAAAAATTACGTGTAATTTCTATGAAAAATAACAGAAATGCTGTGGTTTTTTAAAAACAACGCTTAATTTTCTGTATTTTTGCCTTTTTTAATAATCTCGAAGACTATAATATTATTAAATGAATGATATTTCATAAAGAGACATACTTTAATCAATTTACTATCAAATATAAAGAATCGGTATAAAATTACGGGTACTTTCTATGAAAAATAACAGAAATACCGTGTTTTTAAAAGAAAAACGCTTAATTTTCTGTATTTTTGCCTTTTTTAATAATCTGGAAGACAAAAATATCATTAAATGAATGTTATTTCTATGAAAAATAACAGAAATACTGTGGTTTTTTAAAAACAACGCTTAATTTTCTGTATTTTTGCCTTTTTTAATAATCTGGAAGAAAAAAATATCATTAAATGAATGATAATTCATTAAGAGTCACACTTTTATCAATTTACTTTCAAATATAAAGAATCGGTAAAAAATTACGGGTCATTTCTATGAAAAATAACAGAAATACCATGTTTTTTTTAAAAAAAACGCTTAATTTTCTGTATTTTTCGGTATAAAATTACGGGTAATTTCTATGAAAAATAACAGAAATACTATGTTTTTTTTTAAAAAAAAAGGCTTAATTTTCTGTATTTTTGCCTTTTTTAATAATCAAGAAGACAAAAATATCATTAAATGAATGATAATTCATTAAGAGTCATACTTTTATCAATTTACTTTCAAATATAAAGAATCGGTAAAAAATTACGGGTCATTTCTATGAAAAATAACAGAAATACCATGTTTTTTTTAAAAAAAACGCTTAATTTTCTGTATTTTTCGGTATAAAATTACGGGTAATTTCTATGAAAAATAACAGAAATACTATGTTTTTTTTTTAAAAAAAAGGCTTAATTTTCTGTATTTTTGCCTTTTTTAATAATCTGGAAGACAACAATATTATTAAATGAATGTTTTTTCATAAAGAGGCATACTTTTATCAATTTACTTTCAAATATAAAGAATCGGTAAAAAATTACGTGTAATTTCTATGAAAAATAACAGAAATGCTGTGGTTTTTTAAAAACAACGCTTAATTTTCTGTATTTTTGCCTTTTTTAATAATCTGGAAGACTATAATATTATTAAATGAATGATATTTCATAAAGAGACATACTTTAATCAATTTACTATCAAATATAAAGAATCGGTATAAAATTACGGGTACTTTCTATGAAAAATAACAGAAATACCGTGTTTTTAAAAGAAAAACGCTTAATTTTCTGTATTTTTGCCTTTTTTAATAATCTGGAAGACAAAAATATCATTAAATGAATGTTATTTCTATGAAAAATAACAGAAATACTGTGGTTTTTTAAAAACAACGCTTAATTTTCTGTATTTTTGCCTTTTTTAATAATCTGGAAGAAAAAAATATCATTAAATGAATGATAATTCATTAAGAGTCACACTTTTATCAATTTACTTTCAAATATAAAGAATCGGTAAAAAATTACGGGTCATTTCTATGAAAAATAACAGAAATACCATGTTTTTTTTAAAAAAAACGCTTAATTTTCTGTATTTTTCGGTATAAAATTACGGGTAATTTCTATGAAAAATAACAGAAATACTATGTTTTTTTTTAAAAAAAAAGGCTTAATTTTCTGTATTTTTGCCTTTTTTAATAATCAGGAAGACAAAAATATCATTAAATGAATGATAATTCATTAAGAGTCATACTTTTATCAATTTACTTTCAAATATAAAGAATCGGTAAAAAATTACGGGTCATTTCTATGAAAAATAACAGAAATACCATGTTTTTTTTAAAAAAAACGCTTAATTTTCTGTATTTTTCGGTATAAAATTACGGGTAATTTCTATGAAAAATAACAGAAATACCGTGTTTTTAAAAGAAAAACGCTTAATTTTCTGAATTTTTGCCTTTTTTAATAATCTGGAAGACAATAATATAATTAAATGAATGATTTTTCATAAAGAGACATACTTTTATCAATTTACTTTCAAATATAAAGAATCGGTAAAAAATTACGGGTCATTTCTGTGAAAAATAACAGAAATACCATGTTTTTTTTTAAAAAAAACGCTTAATTTTCTGTATTTTTGCCTTTTTTAATAATCTGGAAGACAATAGTATTATTAAATGAATGATATTTCATAAAGAGACATACTTTTATCAATTTACTTTCGAACATAAAGAATCGGTAAAAAATTACGGGTCATTTCTATGAAAAATAACAGAAATACTGTTGTTTATTAAAAAAAACGCTTAATTTTCTGTATTTTTGCTTTTTTAATAATCTGGAAGACAAAAATATCATTAAATGAATGATATTTCATAAAGAGACATACTTTTATCAATTTACTTTCAAATATAAAGAATCGGTAAAAAATTACGGGTCATTTCTATGAAAAATAACAGAAATACCATGTTTTTTTAAAAAAAAAACGCTTAATTTTCTGTATTTTTGCCTTTTTTAATAATCTGGAAAACAATAATATTATTAAATGAATGATATTTCATAAAGAGACATACTTTTATCAATTTACTTTCAAATATCAAGAATCGGTAAAAAATTACGTGTAATTTCTATCAAAAATAACAGAAATACTGTGGTTTTTTAAAAACAACGCTTAATTTTCTGTATTTTTGCCTTTTTTAATAATCTGGAAGAAAAAAATATCATTAAATGAATGATAATTCATTAAGAGTCACACTTTTATCAATTTACTTTCAAATATAAAGAATCGGTAAAAAATTACGGGTCATTTCTATGAAAAATAACAGAAATACCATGTTTTTTTTAAAAAAAACGCTTAATTTTCTGTATTTTTCGGTATAAAATTACGGGTAATTTCTATGAATAATAACAGAAATACCGTGTTTTTAAAAGAAAAACGCTTAGATTTCTGTATTTTTGCCTTTTTTAATAATCTGGAAGACAACAATATTATTAAATGAATGTTTTTTCATAAAGAGGCATACTTTTATCAATTTACTTTCAAATATAAAGAATCGGTAAAAAATTACGTGTAATTTCTATGAAAAATAACAGAAATGCTGTGGTTTTTTAAAAACAACGCTTAATTTTCTGTATTTTTGCCTTTTTTAATAATCTGGAAGACTATAATATTATTAAATGAATGATATTTCATAAAGAGACATACTTTAATCAATTTACTATCAAATATAAAGAATCGGTATAAAATTACGGGTACTTTCTATGAAAAATAACAGAAATACCGTGTTTTTAAAAGAAAAACGCTTAATTTTCTGTATTTTTGCCTTTTTTAATAATCTGGAAGACAAAAATATCATTAAATGAATGTTATTTCTATGAAAAATAACAAAAATACTGTGGTTTTTTAAAAACAACGCTTAATTTTCTGTATTTTTGCCTTTTTTAATAATCTGGAAGAAAAAAATATCATTAAATGAATGATAATTCATTAAGAGTCACACTTTTATCAATTTACTTTCAAATATAAAGAATCGGTAAAAAATTACGGGTCATTTCTATGAAAAATAACAGAAATACCATGTTTTTTTTAAAAAAAACGCTTAATTTTCTGTATTTTTCGGTATAAAATTACGGGTAATTTCTATGAAAAATAACAGAAATACTATGTTTTTTTTTAAAAAAAAAGGCTTAATTTTCTGTATTTTTGCCTTTTTTAATAATCAGGAAGACAAAAATATCATTAAATGAATGATAATTCATTAAGAGTCATACTTTTATCAATTTACTTTCAAATATAAAGAATCGGTAAAAAATTACGGGTCATTTCTATGAAAAATAACAGAAATACCATGTTTTTTTTAAAAAAAACGCTTAATTTTCTGTATTTTTCGGTATAAAATTACGGGTAATTTCTATGAAAAATAACAGAAATACTATGTTTTTTTTTAAAAAAAAAGGCTTAATTTTCTGTATTTTTGCCTTTTTTAATAATCTGGAAGACAACAATATTATTAAATGAATGTTTTTTCATAAAGAGGCATACTTTTATCAATTTACTTTCAAATATAAAGAATCGGTAAAAAATTACGTGTAATTTCTATGAAAAATAACAGAAATGCTGTGGTTTTTTAAAAACAACGCTTAATTTTCTGTATTTTTGCCTTTTTTAATAATCTGGAAGACTATAATATTATTAAATGAATGATATTTCATAAAGAGACATACTTTAATCAATTTACTATCAAATATAAAGAATCGGTATAAAATTACGGGTACTTTCTATGAAAAATAACAGAAATACCGTGTTTTTAAAAGAAAAACGCTTAATTTTCTGTATTTTTGCCTTTTTTAATAATCTGGAAGACAAAAATATCATTAAATGAATGTTATTTCTATGAAAAATAACAGAAATACTGTGGTTTTTTAAAAACAACGCTTAATTTTCTGTATTTTTGCCTTTTTTAATAATCTGGAAGAAAAAAATATCATTAAATGAATGATAATTCATTAAGAGTCACACTTTTATCAATTTACTTTCAAATATAAAGAATCGGTAAAAAATTACGGGTCATTTCTATGAAAAATAACAGAAATACCATGTTTTTTTTAAAAAAAACGCTTAATTTTCTGTATTTTTCGGTATAAAATTACGGGTAATTTCTATGAAAAATAACAGAAATACCGTGTTTTTAAAAGAAAAACGCTTAGATTTCTGTATTTTTGCCTTTTTTAATAATCTGGAAGACAACAATATTATTAAATGAATGTTTTTTCATAAAGAGGCATACTTTTATCAATTTACTTTCAAATATAAAGAATCGGTAAAAAATTACGTGTAATTTCTATGAAAAATAACAGAAATGCTGTGGTTTTTTAAAAACAACGCTTAATTTTCTGTATTTTTGCCTTTTTTAATAATCTGGAAGACTATAATATTATTAAATGAATGATATTTCATAAAGAGACATACTTTAATCAATTTACTATCAAATATAAAGAATCGGTATAAAATTACGGGTACTTTCTATGAAAAATAACAGAAATACCGTGTTTTTAAAAGAAAAACGCTTAATTTTCTGTATTTTTGCCTTTTTTAATAATCTGGAAGACAAAAATATCATTAAATGAATGTTATTTCTATGAAAAATAACAGAAATACTGTGGTTTTTTAAAAACAACGCTTAATTTTCTGTATTTTTGCCTTTTTTAATAATCTGGAAGAAAAAAATATCATTAAATGAATGATAATTCATTAAGAGTCACACTTTTATCAATTTACTTTCAAATATAAAGAATCGGTAAAAAATTACGGGTCATTTCTATGAAAAATAACAGAAATACCATCTTTTTTTAAAAAAATACGCTTAATTGTCTGTATTTTTGCCTTTTTTAATAATCTGGAAGACAATAATATTATTGAACGAATGACATTTCATAAAGAGACATACTTTTATCAATTTACTTTCAAATATCAAGAATCGGTAAAAAATTACGTGTAATTTCTATGAAAAATAACAGAAATGCTGTGGTTTTTTCAAAACAACGCTTAATTTTCTGTATTTTAGCCTTTTTTAATAATCTGGAAGACAATAATATTATTAAATGAATGATATTTCATAAAGAGACATACTTTTATCAATTTACTTTCAAATATAAAGAATCGGTATAAAATTACGGGTTATTTCTATGAAAAATAACAGAAATACCGTGTTTTTAAAAGAAAAACGCTTAATTTTCTGGAAGACAATAATATTATTAAATGAATGATATTTTATAAAGAGACATACTTTTATCAATTTATTTTCAAATATAAAGAATTCGTAAAAAATTACGGGTAATGTCTATGAAAAATAACAGAAATACTGTGGTTTTTAAAAACAACGCTTAATTTTCTGTTTTTTTGCAAACAACGCTTAATTTTCTGTATTTTCTGTATTTTTAATAATCTGGAAGAATAATATTATAAATAAATGATATTTCATAAAGAGACAAACTTTTATCAATTTACTTTCAAATATAAATAATCGGTATAAAATTACGGGTAATTTCTATGAAAAATAACAGAAATACCGTGATTTTTTAAAAAAACCCTTAATTTTCTGTATTTTTTAATCTGGAAGACAATAATATTATTAAATGAATGATATTTTATAAAGAGAAATAATTTTTAACCAATTCTGTATTTTAGCAACTAAATTGATAAAGTGATGTTTTTTATTAAATATAATTCATTAACTAATACTATTTTTTTTCTAGATTAGAAAAAATGCAAAAAATACGTAAATGTCAGTATTTTTATTATTTTTCATATAAATTACACATAATTTTTAACCAATTCTGTATTTTTGCAACTAAATTGATAAAGTGTTGTTTTTGTTGAAATATAATTCATTTACTAATACTATTTTATTATAGATTAGAAAAAAGGCAAAAGATACGTAAAAGTCGGTATTTCATCATTTTTCATATAAATTACCCATATATTTTAGCCAATTCTGGTTAAAACGCTTAATTTTCTGTATTTTTGCCTTTTTTAATAATCTGGAAGACAATACTATTATTAAATGAATGATATTTCATAAAGAGACATACTTTTATCAATTTACTTTCAAATATAAAGAATCGGTATAAAATTACGGGTACTTTCTATGAAAAATAACAGAAATACCGTGTTTTTAAAAGAAAAACGCTTAATTTTCTGTATTTTTGCCTTTTTTAATAATCTGGAAGACAAAAATATCATTAAATGAATGTTATTTCTATGAAAAATAACAGAAATACTGTGGTTTTTTAAAAACAACGCTTAATTTTCTGTATTTTTGCCTTTTTTAATAATCTGGAAGAAAAAAATATCATTAAATGAATGATAATTCATTAAGAGTCACACTTTTATCAATTTACTTTCAAATATAAAGAATCGGTAAAAAATTACGGGTCATTTCTATGAAAAATAACAGAAATACCATGTTTTTTTTAAAAAAAACGCTTAATTTTCTGTATTTTTCGGTATAAAATTACGGGTAATTTCTATGAAAAATAACAGAAATACTATGTTTTTTTTTAAAAAAAAAGGCTTAATTTTCTGTATTTTTGCCTGTTTTAATAATCAGGAAGACAAAAATATCATTAAATGAATGATAATTCATTAAGAGTCATACTTTTATCAATTTACTTTCAAATATAAAGAATCGGTAAAAAATTACGGGTCATTTCTATGAAAAATAACAGAAATACCATGTTTTTTTTAAAAAAAACGCTTAATTTTCTGTATTTTTCGGCATAAAATTACGGGTAATTTCTATGAAAAATAACAGAAATACTATGTTTTTTTTTAAAAAAAAAGGCTTAATTTTCTGTATTTTTGCCTTTTTTAATAATCTGGAAGACAACAATATTATTAAATGAATGTTTTTTCATAAAGAGGCATACTTTTATCAATTTACTTTCAAATATAAAGAATCGGTAAAAAATTACGTGTAATTTCTATGAAAAATAACAGAAATGCTGTGGTTTTTTAAAAACAACGCTTAATTTTCTGTATTTTTGCCTTTTTTAATAATCTGGAAGACTATAATATTATTAAATGAATGATATTTCATAAAGAGACATACTTTAATCAATTTACCATCAAATATAAAGAATCGGTATAAAATTACGGGTACTTTCTATGAAAAATAACAGAAATACCGTGTTTTTAAAAGAAAAACGCTTAATTTTCTGTATTTTTGCCTTTTTTAATAATCTGGAAGACAAAAATATCATTAAATGAATGTTATTTCTATGAAAAATAACAGAAATACTGTGGTTTTTTAAAAACAACGCTTAATTTTCTGTATTTTTGCCTTTTTTAATAATCTGGAAGAAAAAAATATCATTAAATGAATGATAATTCATTAAGAGTCACACTTTTATCAATTTACTTTCAAATATAAAGAATCGGTAAAAAATTACGGGTCATTTCTATGAAAAATAACAGAAATACCATGTTTTTTTTAAAAAAAACGCTTAATTTTCTGTATTTTTCGGTATAAAATTACGGGTAATTTCTATGAAAAATAACAGAAATACCGTGTTTTTAAAAGAAAAACGCTTAGATTTCTGTATTTTTGCCTTTTTTAATAATCTGGAAGACAACAATATTATTAAATGAATGTTTTTTCATAAAGAGGCATACTTTTATCAATTTACTTTCAAATATAAAGAATCGGTAAAAAATTACGTGTAATTTCTATGAAAAATAACAGAAATGCTGTGGTTTTTTAAAAACAACGCTTAATTTTCTGTATTTTTGCCTTTTTTAATAATCTGGAAGACTATAATATTATTAAATTAATGATATTTCATAAAGAGACATACTTTAATCAATTTACTATCAAATATAAAGAATCGGTATAAAATTACGGGTACTTTCTATGAAAAATAACAGAAATACCGTGTTTTTAAAAGAAAAACGCTTAATTTTCTGTATTTTTGCCTTTTTTAATAATCTGGAAGACAAAAATATCATTAAATGAATGTTATTTCTATGAAAAATAACAGAAATACTGTGGTTTTTTAAAAACAACGCTTAATTTTCTGTATTTTTGCCTTTTTTAATAATCTGGAAGAAAAAAATATCATTAAATGAATGATAATTCATTAAGAGTCACACTTTTATCAATTTACTTTCAAATATAAAGAATCGGTAAAAAATTACGGGTCATTTCTATGAAAAATAACAGAAATACCATCTTTTTTTAAAAAAATACGCTTAATTGTCTGTATTTTTGCCTTTTTTAATAATCTGGAAGACAATAATATTATTAAACGAATGACATTTCATAAAGAGACATACTTTTATCAATTTACTTTCAAATATCAAGAATCGGTAAAAAATTACGTGTAATTTCTATGAAAAATAACAGAAATGCTGTGGTTTTTTCAAAACAACGCTTAATTTTCTGTATTTTAGCCTTTTTTAATAATCTGGAAGACAATAATATTATTAAATGAATGATATTTCATAAAGAGACATACTTTTATCAATTTACTTTCAAATATAAAGAATCGGTATAAAATTACGGGTTATTTCTATGAAAAATAACAGAAATACCGTGTTTTTAAAAGAAAAACGCTTAATTTTCTGGAAGACAATAATATTATTAAATGAATGATATTTTATAAAGAGACATACTTTTATCAATTTATTTTCAAATATAAAGAATTCGTAAAAAATTACGGGTAATGTCTATGAAAAATAACAGAAATACTGTGGTTTTTAAAAACAACGCTTAATTTTCTGTTTTTTTGCAAACAACGCTTAATTTTCTGTATTTTCTGTATTTTTAATAATCTGGAAGAATAATATTATAAATAAATGATATTTCATAAAGAGACAAACTTTTATCAATTTACTTTCAAATATAAATAATCGGTATAAAATTACGGGTAATTTCTATGAAAAATAACAGAAATACCGTGATTTTTTTAAAAAAAACCTTAATTTTCTGTATTTTTTAATCTGGAAGACAATAATATTATTAAATGAATGATATTTTATAAAGAGACATAATTTTTAACCAATTCTGTATTTTAGCAACTAAATTGATAAAGTGATGTTTTTTATTAAATATAATTCATTAACTAATACTATTTTTTTTCTAGATTAGAAAAAATGCAAAAAATACGTAAATGTCAGTATTTTTATTATTTTTCATATAAATTACACATAATTTTTAACCAATTCTGTATTTTTGCAACTAAATTGATAAAGTGTTGTTTTTGTTGAAATATAATTCATTTACTAATACTATTTTATTATAGATTAGAAAAAAGGCAAAAGATACGTAAAAGTCGGTATTTCATCATTTTTCATATAAATTACCCATATATTTTAGCCAATTCTGGTTAAAACGCTTAATTTTCTGTATTTTTGCCTTTTTTAATAATCTGGAAGACAATACTATTATTAAATGAATGATATTTCATAAAGAGACATACTTTTATCAATTTACTTTCAAATATAAAGAATCTATAAAAAATTACGTGTAATTTCTATCAAAAATATCAGAAATACTGTGGTTTTTTAAAAAAACGCTTAATTTTCTGTATTGTTTGCCTTTTTTAATAATCTGGAAGACAAAAATATCATTAAATGAATGATATTTCATAAAGAGACATACTTTTATCAATTTACTTTCAAATATCAAGAATTGGTAAAAAATTACGTGTAATTTCTATGAAAAATAACAGAAATACCATGTTTTTTTTTTAAAAAAACGCTTAATTTTCTGTATTTTTGCCATTTTTAATAATCTGGAAGACAATAAAATTATTAAATGAATAATATTTCATAAAGAGACATACTTTTATCAATTTACTTTCGAACATAAAGAATCGGTAAAAAATTACGGGTCATTTCTATGAAAAATAACAGAAATACTGTGGTTTGTTAAAAAAACGCTTAATTTTCTGTATTTTTGCCTTTTTTAATAATCTGGAAGACAAAAATATCATTAAATGAATGATATTTCATAAAGAGACATACTTTTATCAATTTACTTTCAATTATAAAGAATCAATAAAAAATTACGGGTCATTTCTAAGAAAAATAACAGAAATGCCATGTTTTTTTTAAAAAAACGCTAATTTTCTGTATTTTTGCCTTTTTTAATAATCTGGAAGACAATAATATTATTAAATGAATGATATTTCATAAAGAGACATACTTTTATCAATTTACATTCAAATATAAAGAATCGGTAAAAAATTACGTGTAATTTCTATGAAAAATAACAAAAATACTGTGGTTTTTTAAAAACAACGCTTAATTTTCTGTATTTTTGCCTTTTTTAATAATCTGGAAGACAATAATATTATTAAATGAATGATATTTTATAAGGAGACATACTTTTATCAATTTATTTTCAAATATAAAGAATTCGTCAAAAATTACGGGTAATGTCTATGAAAAATAATAAAAATACCGTGTTTTTTTTAAAAAAACGGTTAATTTTCTATATTTATGCCTTTTTTAATAATCTGGAAGACAATAATATTATTAAATGAATGATATTTCATAAAAAGACATACTTTTATCAAGTTACTTTCAAATATCAAGAATTGGTAAAAAATTACGTGTAATTTCTATGAAAAATAACAGAAATACCATGTTTTTTTTAAAAAAAACGCTTAATGTTCTGTATTTCTGCCTTTTTTAATAATCTGGAAGACAATAATATTATTAAATGAATGATATTTTATAAAGAGACATACTTTAATCAATTTACTTTCAAATATAAAGAATTCGTAAAAAAATACGGGTAATGTCTATGAAAAATAACAGAAATACCGTGTTTTGTTTAAAAAAAACGGTTAATTTTCTATATTTTTGCCTTTTTTAATAATCTGGAAGACAATAATATTATTAAATGAATGATATTTGATAAAGAGACATACTTTTATCAAGTTGCTTTCAAATATCAAGAATTGGTAAAAAAATACGTGTAATTTCTATGAAAAATAACAAAAATACTGTGGTTTTTTAAAAACAACGCTTAATTTTCTGTATTTTTGCCTTTTTTAATAATCTGGAAGACAATAATATTATTAAATGAATGATATTTTATAAGGAGACATACTTTTATCAATTTATTTTCAAATATAAAGAATTCGTCAAAAATTACGGGTAATGTCTATGAAAAATAATAGAAATACCGTGTTTTTTTTTAAAAAACGGTTAATTTTCTATATTTATGCCTTTTTTAATAATCTGGAAGACAATAATATTATTAAATGAATGATATTTCATAAAAAGACATACTTTTATCAAGTTACTTTCAAATATCAAGAATTGGTAAAAAATTACGTGCAATGTCTATGAAAAATAACAGAAATACTGTGGTTTTTTAAAAACAACGCTTACTTTTCTGTATTTTTGCCTTTGTTAATAATCTGGAAGAATAATATTATAAATAAATGATATTTCATAAAGAGACATACTTTTATCAATTTACTTTCAAATATAAAGAATTCGTAAAAAATTACGGGTAATGTCTATGAAAAATAACAGAAATACTGTGGTTTTTTAAAAACAACGCTTACTTTTCTGTATTTTTGCCTTTGTTAATAATCTGGAAGAATAATATTATAAATAAATGATATTTCATAAAGAGACATACTTTTATCAATTTACTTTAAAATATAAAGAATCGGTAAAAAAGTACGGGTCATTTCTATGAAAAATAACAGAAATACCATGTTTTTTAAAAAAACGCTTAATTTTCTGTATTTTTGCCTTTTTTTAATAATCTGGAAGACATTAATATTATTAAATGAATGATATTTCATAAAGAGACATACTCTTATCAATTTACTTTCAAATATAAGGAATCGGTAAAAAATTACGGGTCATTTCTATGAAAAATAACAGAAATACCATCTTTTTTTAAAAAAATACGCTTAATTGTCTGTATTTTTGCCTTTTTTAATAATCTGGAAGACAATAATATTATTAAACGAATGACATTTCATAAAGAGACATACTTTTATCAATTTACTTTCAAATATCAAGAATCGGTAAAAAATTACGTGTAATTTCTATGAAAAATAACAGAAATACTGTGGTTTTTTAAAAACAACGCTTAATTTTCTGTATTTTAGCCTTTTTTAATAATCTGGAAGACAATAATATTATTAAATGAATGATATTTCATAAAGAGACATACT
Source organism: Rhamphomyia laevipes (assembly GCA_963920725.1). Classification (NCBI taxonomy): domain Eukaryota; kingdom Metazoa; phylum Arthropoda; class Insecta; order Diptera; family Empididae; genus Rhamphomyia; species Rhamphomyia laevipes. Next base: position 32,242,780 of record OY987257.1, read on the forward strand.
TTTATCAATTTACTTTCAAATATAAAGAATCGGTTTAAAATTACGGGTTATTTCTATGAAAAATAACAGAAATACCGTGTTTTTAAAAGAAAAACGCTTAATTTTCTGGAAGACAATAATATTATTAAATGAATGATATTTTATAAAGAGACATACTTTTATCAATTTATTTTCAAATATAAAGAATTCGTAAAAAATTACGGGTAATGTCTATGAAAAATAACAGAAATACTGTGGTTTTTTAAAAACAACGCTTAATTTTCTGTATTTTTGCAAACAACGCTTAATTTTCTGTATTTTCTGTATTTTTAATAATCTGGAAGAATAATATTATAAATAAATGATATTTCATAAAGAGACAAACTTTTATCAATTTACTTTCAAATATAAATAATCGGTAATAAATTACGGGTAATTTCTATGAAAAATAACAGAAATACCGTGATTTTTTAAAAAAAACGCTTAATTTTCTGTATTTTTTAATCTGGAAGACAATAATATTATTAAATGAATGATATTTTATAAAGAGACATAATTTTTAACCAATTCTGTATTTTAGCAACTAAATTGATAAAGTGATGTTTTTTATTAAATATAATTCATTAACTAATACTATTTTTTTCTAGATTAGAAAAAATGCAAAAAATACGTAAATGTCAGTATTTTTATTATTTTTCATATAAATTACACATAATTTTTAACCAATTCTGTATTTTTGCAACTAAATTGATAAAGTGTTGTTTTTGTTGAAATATAATTCATTTACTAATACTATTTTATTATAGATTAGAAAAAAGGCAAAAGATACGTAAAAGTCGGTATTTCATCATTTTTCATATAAATTACCCATATATTTTAGCCAATTCTGGTTAAAACGCTTAATTTTCTGTATTTTTGCCTTTTTTAATAATCTGGAAGACAATACTATTATTAAATGAATGATATTTCATAAAGAGACATACTTTTATCAATTTACTTTCAAATATAAAGAATCTATAAAAAATTACGTGTAATTTCTATCAAAAATATCAGAAATACTGTGGTTTTTTAAAAAAATGCTTAATTTTCTGTATTGTTTGCCTTTTTTAATAATCTGGAAGACAAAAATATCATTAAATGAATGATATTTCATAAAGAGACATACTTTTATCAATTTACTTTCAATTATAAAGAATCAATAAAAAATTACGGGTCATTTCTAAGAAAAATAACAGAAATGCCATGTTTTTTTTAAAAAAAACGCTAATTTTCTGTATTTTTGCCTTTTTTAATAATCTGGAAGACAATAATATTATTAAATGAATGATATTTCATAAAGAGACATACTTTTATCAATTTACATTCAAATATAAAGAATCGGTAAAAAATTACGTGTAATTTCTATGAAAAATAACAAAAATACTGTGGTTTTTTAAAAACAACGCTTAATTTTCTGTATTTTTGCCTTTTTTAATAATCTGGAAGACAATAATATTATTAAATGAATGATATTTTATAAGGAGACATACTTTTATAAATTTATTTTCAAATATAAAGAATTCGTCAAAAATTACGGGTAATGTCTATGAAAAATAATAGAAATACCGTGTTTTTTTTTTTAAAAACGGTTAATTTTCTATATTTATGCCTTTTTTAATAATCTGGAAGACAATAATATTATTAAATGAATGATATTTCATAAAAAGACATACTTTTATCAAGTTACTTTCAAATATCAAGAATTGGTAAAAAATTACGTGTAATTTCTATGAAAAATAACAGAAATACCATGTTTTTTAAAAAAAAAACGCTTAATTTTCTGTATTTCTGCCTTTTTTAATAATCTGGAAGACAATAATATTATTAAATGAATGATATTTTATAAAGAGACATACTTTAATCAATTTACTTTCAAATGTAAAGAATTCGTAAAAAAATACGGGTAATGTCTATGAAAAATAACAGAAATACCGTGTTTTGTTTAAAACAAACGGTTAATTTTCTATATTTTTGCCTTTTTTAATAATCTGGAAGACAATAATATTATTAAATGAATGATATTTCATAAAGAGACATACTTTTATCAAGTTGCTTTCAAATATCAAGAATCGGTAAAAAATTACGTGTAATTTCTATGAAAAATAACAGAAATACCATGTTTTTTTTTAAAAAAAACGCTTAATTTTCTGTATTTTTGCCTTTTTTAATAATCTGGAAGACGATAATATTATTAAATGAATGATATTTCATAAAGAGACATACTTTTATCAATTTACTTTCAAATATCAAGAATCGGTAAAAAATTACGTGTAATTTCTATGAAAAATAACAGAAATACTGTGGTTTTTTAAAGACAACGCTTAATTTTCTGTATTTTTGCCTTTTTTAATAATCTGGAAGACAATAATATGTATTATTAAATGAATGATATTTCATAAAGAGACATACTTTTATCAATTTCCTTTCAAATATAAAGAATCTGTAAAAAAATAACGGGTAATTCCTATGAAAAATAACAGAAATACCGTGTTTTTTTTTAAAAAAACGCTTAATTTTCTGTATTTTTGCCTTTTTTAATAATCTGGAAGACAATAATATTATTAAATTAATGATATTTCATAAAGAGACATACTTTTATCAATTTATTTTCAAATATAAAGAATTCGTAGAAAATTACGGGTAATTTCTATGAAAAATAACAGAAATACCGTGTTTTTTTTTAAAAAAAAAAAGCTTAATTTTCTGTATTTTTGCCTTTTTTAATAATCTGGAAGACAAAAATATCATATTTCATAATATTTATGATATTTCATAAAGAGACATACTTTTATCAATTTACATTCAAATATAAAGAATCGGTAAAAAGTTACGGGTCATTTCTATGAAAAATAACAGAAATACCATGTTTTTTTTAAAAAAACGGTTAATTTTCTGTATTTTTGCCTTTTTTAATAATCTGGAAGACAATAATATTATTAAATGAATGATATTTCATAAAAAGACATACTTTTATCAATTTATTTTCAAATATAAAGAATTCGTAAAAAATTACGGGTAATGTCTATGAAAAATAACAGAAATACCGTGTTTTTTTTTAAAAAAACGCTTAATTTTCTGTATTTTTGCCTTTTTTAATAATCTGGAAGACAATAATATTATTAAATGAATGATATTTCATAAAGAGACATACTTTTATCAATTTCCTTTCAAATATAAAGAATCTGTAAAAAAATAACGGGTAATTCCTATGAAAAATAACAGAAATACCGTGTTTTTTTTTAAAAAAAAAAAGCTTAATTTTCTGTATTTTTGCCTTTTTTAATAATCTGGAAGACAAAAATATCATATTTCATAATATTTATGATATTTCATAAAGAGACATACTTTTATCAATTTACATTCAAATATAAAGAATCGGTAAAAAGTTACGGGTCATTTCTATGAAAAATAACAGAAATACCATGTTTTTTTTAAAAAAACGCTTAATTTTCTGTATTTTTGCCTTTTTTAATAATCTGGAAGACAATAATATTATTAAATGAATGATATTTCATAAAAAGACATACTTTTATCAATTTATTTTCAAATATAAAGAATTCGTAAAAAATTACGGGTAATGTCTATGAAAAATAACAGAAATACCGTGTTTTTTTTTAAAAAAACGCTTGATTTTCTGTATTTTTGCCTTTTTTAATAATCTGGAAGACAATAATATTATTAAATTAATGATATTTCATAAAGAGACATACTTTTATCAATTTATTTTCAAATATAAAGAATTCGTAGAAAATTACGGGTAATTTCTATGAAAAATAACAGAAATACCGTGTTTTTTTTTAAAAAAAAAAAGCTTAATTTTCTGTATTTTTGCCTTTTTTAATAATCTGGAAGACAAAAATATCATATTTCATAATATTTATGATATTTCATAAAGAGACATACTTTTATCAATTTACATTCAAATATAAAGAATCGGTAAAAAGTTACGGGTCATTTCTATGAAAAATAACAGAAATACCATGTTTTTTTTTAAAAAAACGCTTAATTTTCTGTATTTTTGCCTTTTTTAATAATCTGGAAGACAATAATATTATTAAATGAATGATATTTCATAAAAAGACATACTTTTATCAATTTATTTTCAAATATAAAGAATTCGTAAAAAATTACGGGTAATGTCTATGAAAAATAACAGAAATACCGTGTTTTTTTTTTAAAAAAAACGCTTAATTTTCTATATTTTTGCCTTTTTTAATAATCTGGAAGACAATAATATTATTAAATGAATGATATTTCATAAAGAGACATACTTTTATCAATTTCCTTTCAAATATAAAGAATCTGTAAAAAAATAACGGGTAATTCCTATGAAAAATAACAGAAATACCGTGTTTTTTAAAAAAAAAACGCTTAATTTTCTGTATTTTTGCCTTTTTTAATAATCTGGAAGACAATAATATTATTAAATGAATGATATTTTATAAAGAGACATACTTTTATCAATTTATTTTCAAATATAAAGAATTCGTAAAAAATTACGGGTAATGTCTATGAAAAATAACAGAAATACTGTGGTTTTTTAAAAACAACGCTTAATTTTCTGTATTTTTGCAAACAACGCTTAATTTTCTGTATTTTCTGTATTTTTAATAATCTGGAAGAATAATATTATAAATAAATGATATTTCATAAAGAGACAAACTTTTATCAATTTACTTTCAAATATAAATAATCGGTAAAAAATTACGGGTAATTTCTATGAAAAATAACAGAAATACCGTGATTTTTTAAAAAAAACGCTTAATTTTCTGTATTTTTTAATCTGGAAGACAATAATATTATTAAATGAATGATATTTTATAAAGAGACATAATTTTTAACCAATTCTGTATTTTAGCAACTAAATTGATAAAGTGATGTTTTTTATTAAATATAATTCATTAACTAATACTATTTTTTTTTCTAGATTAGAAAAAATGCAAAAAATACGTAAATGTCAGTATTTTTATTATTTTTCATATAAATTACACATAATTTTTAACCAATTCTGTATTTTTGCAACTAAATTGATAAAGTGTTGTTTTTGTTGAAATATAATTCATTTACTAATACTATTTTATTATAGATTAGAAAAAAGGCAAAAGATACGTAAAAGTCGGTATTTCATCATTTTTCATATAAATTACCCATATATTTTAGCCAATTCTGGTTAAAACGCTTAATTTTCTGTATTTTTGCCTTTTTTAATAATCTGGAAGACAATACTATTATTAAATGAATGATATTTCATAAAGAGACATACTTTTATCAATTTACTTTCAAATATAAAGAATCTATAAAAAATTACGTGTAATTTCTATCAAAAATATCAGAAATACTGTGGTTTTTTAAAAAAACGCTTAATTTTCTGTATTGTTTGCCTTTTTTAATAATCTGGAAGACAAAAATATCATTAAATGAATGATATTTCATAAAGAGACATACTTTTATCAATTTACTTTCAATTATAAAGAATCAATAAAAAATTACGGGTCATTTCTAAGAAAAATAACAGAAATGCCATGTTTTTTTTAAAAAAAACGCTAATTTTCTGTATTTTTGCCTTTTTTAATAATCTGGAAGACAATAATATTATTAAATGAATGATATTTCATAAAGAGACATACTTTTATCAATTTACATTCAAATATAAAGAATCGGTAAAAAATTACGTGTAATTTCTATGAAAAATAACAAAAATACTGTGGTTTTTTAAAAACAACGCTTAATTTTCTGTATTTTTGCCTTTTTTAATAATCTGGAAGACAATAATATTATTAAATGAATGATATTTTATAAGGAGACATACTTTTATCAATTTATTTTCAAATATAAAGAATTCGTCAAAAATTACGGGTAATGTCTATGAAAAATAATAGAAATACCGTGTTTTTTTTAAAAAAACGGTTAATTTTCTATATTTATGCCTTTTTTAATAATCTGGAAGACAATAATATTATTAAATGAATGATATTTCATAAAAAGACATACTTTTATCAAGTTACTTTCAAATATCAAGAATTGGTAAAAAATTACGTGTAATTTCTATGAAAAATAACAGAAATACCATGTTTTTTTTAAAAAAAACGCTTAATTTTCTGTATTTCTGCCTTTTTTAATAATCTGGAAGACAATAATATTATTAAATGAATGATATTTTATAAAGAGACATACTTTAATCAATTTACTTTCAAATATAAAGAATTCGTAAAAAAATACGGGTAATGTCTATGAAAAATAACAGAAATACCGTGTTTTGTTTAAAAAAAACGGTTAATTTTCTATATTTTTGCCTTTTTTAATAATCTGGAAGACAATAATATTATTAAATGAATGATATTTGATAAAGAGACATACTTTTATCAAGTTGCTTTCAAATATCAAGAATTGGTAAAAAATTACGTGTAATTTCTATGAAAAATAACAGAAATACCATGTTTTTTTTTAAAAAAAACGCTTAATTTTCTGTATTTTTGCCTTTTTTAATAATCTGGAAGACGATAATATTATTAAATGAATGATATTTCATAAAGAGACATACTTTTATCAATTTACTTTCAAATATCAAGAATCGGTAAAAAATTACGTGTAATTTCTATGAAAAATAACAGAAATACTGTGGTTTTTTAAAGACAACGCTTAATTTTCTGTATTTTTGCCTTTTTTAATAATCTGGAAGACAATAATATGTATTATTAAATGAATGATATTTCATAAAGAGACATACTTTTATCAATTTCCTTTCAAATATAAAGAATCTGTAAAAAAATAACGGGTAATTCCTATGAAAAATAACAGAAATACCGTTTTTTTTTTAAAAAAAACGCTTAATTTTCTGTATTTTTGCCTTTTTTAATAATCTGGAAGACAATAATATTATTAAATTAATGATATTTCATAACGAGACATACTTTTATCAATTTATTTTCAAATATAAAGAATTCGTAGAAAATTACGGGTAATTTCTATGAAAAATAACAGAAATACCGTGTTTTTTTTAAAAAAAAAAAGCTTAATTTTCTGTATTTCTGCCTTTTTTAATAATCTGGAAGACAAAAATATCATATTTCATAATATTTATGATATTTCATAAAGAGACATACTTTTATCAATTTACATTCAAATATAAAGAATCGGTAAAAAGTTACGGGTCATTTCTATGAAAAATAACAGAAATACCATGTTTTTTTTTAAAAAAACGCTTAATTTTCTGTATTTTTGCCTTTTTTAATAATCTGGAAGACAATAATATTATTAAATGAATGATATTTCATAAAAAGACATACTTTTATCAATTTATTTTCAAATATAAAGAATTCGTAAAAAATTACGGGTAATGTCTATGAAAAATAACAGAAATACCGTGTTTTTTTTTAAAAAAAACGCTTAATTTTCTGTATTTTTGCCTTTTTTAATAATCTGGAAGACAATAATATTATTAAATGAATGATATTTCATAAAGAGACATACTTTTATCAATTTCCTTTCAAATATAAAGAATCTGTAAAAAAATAACGGGTAATTCCTATGAAAAATAACAGAAATACCGTGTTTTTTTAAAAAAAAACGCTTAATTTTCTGTATTTTTGCCTTTTTTAATAATCTGGAAGACAATAATATTATTAAATGAATGATATTTTATAAAGAGACATACTTTTATCAATTTATTTTCAAATATAAAGAATTCGTAAAAAATTACGGGTAATGTCTATGAAAAATAACAGAAATACTGTGGTTTTTTAAAAACAACGCTTAATTTTCTGTATTTTTGCAAACAACGCTTAATTTTCTGTATTTTCTTTATTTTTAATAATCTGGAAGAATAATATTATAAATAAATGATATTTCATAAAGAGACAAACTTTTATCAATTTACTTTCAAATATAAATAATCGGTAAAAAATTACGGGTAATTTCTATGAAAAATAACAGAAATACCGTGATTTTTTAAAAAAAACGCTTAATTTTCTGTATTTTTTAATCTGGAAGACAATGATATTATTAAATGAATGATATTTTATAAAGAGACATAATTTTTAACCAATTCTGTATTTTAGCAACTAAATTGATAAAGTGATGTTTTTTATTAAATATAATTCATTAACTAATACTATTTTTTTTCTAGATTAGAAAAAATGCAAAAAATACGTAAATGTCAGTATTTTTATTATTTTTCATATAAATTACACATAATTTTTAACCAATTCTGTATTTTTGCAACTAAATTGATAAAGTGTTGTTTTTGTTGAAATATAATTCATTTACTAATACTATTTTATTATAGATTAGAAAAAAGGCAAAAGATACGTAAAAGTCGGTATTTCATCATTTTTCATATAAATTACCCATATATTTTAGCCAATTCTGGTTAAAACGCTTAATTTTCTGTATTTTTGCCTTTTTTAATAATCTGGAAGACAATACTATTATTAAATGAATGATATTTCATAAAGAGACATACTTTTATCAATTTACTTTCAAATATAAAGAATCTATAAAAAATTACGTGTAATTTCTATCAAAAATATCAGAAATACTGTGGTTTTTTAAAAAAACGCTTAATTTTCTGTATTGTTTGCCTTTTTTAATAATCTGGAAGACAATAATATTATTAAATGAATGATATTTCATAAAGAGACATACTTTTATCAATTTATTTTCAAATATAAAGAATTCGTAAAAAATTGCGGGTAATTTCTATGAAAAATAACAGAAATAACGTGGTTTTTAAAAAAAAAAAAAGCTTAATTTTCTGTATTTTTGCCTTTTTTAATAATCTGGAAGACAAAAATATCATTAAATGAATGATATTTCATAAAGAGACATACTTTTATCAATTTACTTTCAATTATAAAGAATCAATAAAAAATTACGGGTCATTTCTAAGAAAAATAACAGAAATGCCATGTTTTTTTTAAAAAAAACGCTAATTTTCTGTATTTTTGCCTTTTTTAATAATCTGGAAGACAATAATATTATTAAATGAATGATATTTCATAAAGAGACATACTTTTATCAATTTACATTCAAATATAAAGAATCGGTAAAAAATTACGTGTAATTTCTATGAAAAATAACAAAAATACTGTGGTTTTTTAAAAACAACGCTTAATTTTCTGTATTTTTGCCTTTTTTAATAATCTGGAAGACAATAATATTATTAAATGAATGATATTTTATAAGGAGACATACTTTTATCAATTTATTTTCAAATATAAAGAATTCGTCAAAAATTACGGGTAATGTCTATGAAAAATAATAGAAATACCGTGTTTTTTTTAAAAAAACGGTTAATTTTCTATATTTTTGCCTTTTTTAATAATCTGGAAGACAATAATATTATTAAATGAATGATATTTCATAAAAAGATATACTTTTATCAAGTTACTTTCAAATATCAAGAATTGGTAAAAAATTACGTGTAATTTCTATGAAAAATAACAGAAATACCATGTTTTTTTTAAAAAAAACGCTTAATTTTCTGTATTTTTGCCTTTTTTAATAATCTGGAAGACAATAATATTATTAAATGAATGATATTTTATAAAGAGACATACTTTAATCAATTTATTTTCAAATATAAAGAATTCGTAAAAAAATACGGGTAATGTCTATGAAAAATAATAGAAATACCGTGTTTTTTTTAAAAAAACGGTTAATTTTCTATATTTTTGCCTTTTTTAATAATCTGGAAGACAATAATATTATTAAATGAATGATATTTCATAAAAAGACATACTTTTATCAAGTTACTTTCAAATATCAAGAATCTATAAAAAATTACGTGTAATTTCTATCAAAAATATCAGAAATACTGTGGTTTTTTAAAAAAACGCTTAATTTTCTGTATTGTTTGCCTTTTTTAATAATCTGGAAGACAAAAATATCATTAAATGAATGATATTTCATAAAGAGACATACTTTTATCAATTTACTTTCAATTATAAAGAATCAATAAAAAATTACGGGTCATTTCTAAGAAAAATAACAGAAATGCCATGTTTTTTTTAAAAAAAACGCTAATTTTCTGTATTTTTGCCTTTTTTAATAATCTGGAAGACAATAATATTATTAAATGAATGATATTTCATAAAGAGACATACTTTTATCAATTTACATTCAAATATAAAGAATCGGTAAAAAATTACGTGTAATTTCTATGAAAAATAACAAAAATACTGTGGTTTTTTTAAAAACAACGCTTAATTTTCTGTATTTTTGCCTTTTTTAATAATCTGGAAGACAATAATATTATTAAATGAATGATATTTTATAAGGAGACATACTTTTATCAATTTATTTTCAAATATAAAGAATTCGTCAAAAATTACGGGTAATGTCTATGAAAAATACTGGAAATACCGTGTTTTTTTTAAAAAAACGGTTAATTTTCTATATTTATGCCTTTTTTAATAATCTGGAAGACAATAATATTATTAAATGAATGATATTTCATAAAAAGACATACTTTTATCAAGTTACTTTCAAATATCAAGAATTGGTTAAAAATTACGTGTAATTTCTATGAAAAATAACAGAAATACCATGTTTTTTTTAAAAAAAACGCTTAATTTTCTGTATTTTTGCCTTTTTTAATAATCTGGAAGACAATAATATTATTAAATGAATGATATTTTATAAAGAGACATACTTTAATCAATTTACTTTCAAATATAAAGAATTCGTAAAAAAATACGGGTAATGTCTATGAAAAATAACAGAAATACCGTGTTTTGTTTAAAAAAAACGGTTAATTTTCTATATTTTTGCCTTTTTTAATAACCTGGAAGACAATAATATTATTAAATGAATGATATTTCATAAAGAGACATACTTTTATCAAGTTGCTTTCAAATATCAAGAATTGGTAAAAAATTACGTGTAATTTCTATGAAAAATAACAGAAATACCATGTTTTTTTTTAAAAAAAACGCTTAATTTTCTGTATTGTTTGCCTTTTTTAATAATCTGGAAGACAAAAATATCATTAAATGAATGATATTTCATAAAGAGACATACTTTTATCAATTTACTTTCAATTATAAAGAATCAATAAAAAATTGCGGGTCATTTCTAAGAAAAATAACAGAAATGCCATGTTTTTTTTAAAAAAAAACGCTAATTTTCTGTATGTTTGCCTTTTTTAATAATCTGGAAGACAATAATATTATTAAATGAATGATATTTCATAAAGAGACATACTTTTATCAATTTACATTCAAGTATAAAGAATCGGTAAAAAATTACGTGTAATTTCTATGAAAAATAACAAAAAAACTGTGGTTTTTTAAAAACAACGCTTAATTTTCTGTATTTTTGCCTTTTTTAATAATCTGGAAGACAATAATATTATTAAATGAATGATATTTTATAAGGAGACATACTTTTATCAATTTATTTTCAAATATAAAGAATTCGTCAAAAATTACGGGTAATGTCTATGAAAAATAATGGAAATACCGTGTTTTTTTTAAAAAAAACGGTTAATTTTCTATATTTATGCCTTTTTTAATAATCTGGAAGACAATAATATTATTAAATGAATGATATTTCATAAAAAGACATACTTTTATCAAGTTACTTTCAAATATCAAGAATTGGTAAAAAATTACGTGTAATTTCTATGAAAAATAACAGAAATACCATGTTTTTTTTAAAAAAAACGCTTAATTTTCTGTATTTTTGCCTTTTTTAATAATCTGGAAGACAATAATATTATTAAATGAATGATATTTTATAAAGAGACATACTTTAATCAATTTACTTTCAAATATAAAGAATTCGTAAAAAAATACGGGTAATGTCTATGAAAAATAACAGAAATACCGTGTTTTGTTTAAAAAAAACGGTTAATTTTCTATATTTTTGCCTTTTTTAATAATCTGGAAGACAATAATATTATTAAATGAATGATATTTCATAAAGAGACATACTTTTATCAAGTTGCTTTCAAATATCAAGAATTGGTAAAAAATTACGTGTAATTTCTATGAAAAATAACAGAAATACCATGTTTTTTTTTAAAAAAAACGCTTAATTTTCTGTATTTTTGCCTTTTTTAATAATCTGGAAGACGATAATATTATTAAATGAATGATATTTCATAAAGAGACATACTTTTATCAATTTACTTTCAAATATCAAGAATCGGTAAAAAATTACGTGTAATTTCTATGAAAAATAACAGAAATACTGTGGTTTTTTAAAGACAACGCTTAATTTTCTGTATTTTTGCCTTTTTTAATAATCTGGAAGACAATAATATGTATTATTAAATGAATGATATTTCATAAAGAGACATACTTTTATCAATTTCCTTTCAAATATAAAGAATCTGTAAAAAACATAACGGGTAATTCCTATGAAAAATAACAGAAATACCGTGTTTTTTTTAAAAAAAACGCTTAATTTTCTGTATTTTTGCCTTTTTTAATAATCTGGAAGACAATAATATTATTAAATTAATGATATTTCATAAAGAGACATACTTTTATCAATTTATTTTCAAATATAAAGAATTCGTAGAAAATTACGGGTCATTTCTATGAAAAATAACAGAAATACCGTGTTTTTTTTAAAAAAAAAAGCTTAATTTTCTGTATTTTTGCCTTTTTTAATAATCTGGAAGACAAAAATATCATATTTCATAATATTCATGATATTTCATAAAGAGACATACTTTTATCAATTTACATTCAAATATAAAGAATCGGTAAAAAGTTACGGGTCATTTCTATGAAAAATAACAGAAATACCATGTTTTTTTTAAAAAAACGCTTAATTTTCTGTATTTTTGCCTTTTTTAATAATCTGGAAGACAATAATATTATTAAATGAATGATATTTCATAAAAAGACAAACTTTTATCAATTTACTTTCAAATATAAATAATCGGTAAAAAATTACGGGTAATTTCTATGAAAAATAACAGAAATACTGTGGTTTTTTAAAAACAACGCTTAATTTTCTGTATTTTTTAATCTGGAAGACAATAATATTATTAAATGAATGATATTTTATAAAGAGACATACTTTTATCTAGTTGCTTTTAAATATCAAGAATTGGTAAAAAATTACGTGTAATTTCTATGAAAAATAACAGAAATACCATGTTTTTTTTTAAAAAAAACGCTTAATTTTCTGTATTTTTGCCTTTTTTAATAATCTGGAAGACGATAATATTATTAAATGAATGATATTTCATAAAGAGACATACTTTTATCAATTTACTTTCAAATATCAAGAATCGGTAAAAAATTACGTGTAATTTCTATGAAAAATAACAGAAATACTGTGGTTTTTTAAAGACAACGCTTAATTTTCTGTATTTTTGCCTTTTTTAATAATCTGGAAGACAATAATATTATTAAATGAATGATATTTCATAAAGAGACATACTTTTATCAATTTCCTTTCAAATATAAAGAATCTGTAAAAAAATAACGGGTAATTCCTATGAAAAATAAAAGAAATACCGTGTTTTTTTTTTAAAAAACGCTTAATTTTCTGTATTTTTGCCTTTTTTAATAATCTGGAAGACAATAATATTATTAAATTAATGTTATTTCATAAAGAGACATACTTTTATCAATTTATTTTCAAATATAAAGAATTCGTAGAAAATTACGGGTAATTTCTATGAAAAATAACAGAAATACCGTGTTTTTTTTTTAAAAAAAAGCTTAATTTTCTGTATTTTTGCCTTTTTTAATAATCTGGAAGACAAAAATATCATATTTCATAATATTTATGATATTTCATAAAGAGACATACTTTTATCAATTTACATTCAAATATAAAGAATCGGTAAAAAGTTACGGGTCATTTCTATGAAAAATAACAGAAATACCATGTTTTTTTTAAAAAAACGCTTAATTTTCTGTATTTTTGCCTTTTTTAATAATCTGGAAGACAATAATATTATTAAATGAATGATATTTCATAAAAAGACATACTTTTATCAATTTATTTTCAAATATAAAGAATTTGTAAAAAATTACGTGTAATTTCTATGAAAAATAACAGAAATACTGTTGTTTTTTAAAGACAACGCTTAATTTTCTGTATTTTTGCCTTTTTTAATAATCTAGAAGAGAATAATATTATTAAATGAATGATATTTCATAAAGAGACATACTTTTATCAATTTACTTTCAAATATAAAGAATCGGTAAAAAATTACGTGTAATGTCTATGAAAAATAACAGAAATACTGTGGTTTTTTAAAGACAACGCTTAATTTTCTGTATTTTTGCCTTTTTTAATAATCTGGAAGACAATAATATTATTAAATGAATAATATTTCATAAAGAGACATACTTTTATCAATTTACTTTCAAATATAAAGAATCGGTAAAAAATTACGTATAATTTCTATGAAAAATAACAGAAATACTGTGGTTTTTTAAAGACAACCCTTAATTTTCTGTATTTTTGCCTTTTTTAATAATCTGGAAGATTATAATATTATTAAATGAATGATATTTCATAAAGAGACATACTTTTATCAATTTACTTTCAAATATAAAGAATCGGTATAAAATTACGGGTAATTTCTATGAAAAATAATAGAAATACCGTGTTTTTAAAAGAAAAACACTTCATTTTCTGTATTTTTGCCTTTTTTAATAATCTGGAAGACAATAATATTATTAAATGAATGATATTTCATAAAGAGACACACTTTTATCAATTTACTTGCAAATTTCAAGAATCGGTAAAAAATTATGGGTAATTTCTATGAAAAATAACAGAAATAACGTGTTTTTTTAAAAAAACGCTTAATTTTCTGTATTTTTTAATCTGGCAGACAATAATATTATTAAATGAATGATATTTTATAAGGAGACATACTTTTATCAATTTATTTTCAAATATAAAGAATTCGTAAAAAAATACGGGTAATGTCTATGAAAAATAATAGAAATACCGTGTTTTTTTTAAAAAAACGGTTAATTTTCTATATTTTTGCCTTTTTTAATAATCTGGAAGACAATAATATTATTAAATGAATGATATTTTATAAGGAGACATACTTTTATCAATTTACTTTCAAATATAAAGAATCGGTAAAAAATTACGTGTAATGTCTATGAAAAATAACAGAAATACTGTGGTTTTTTAAAGACAACGCTTAATTTTCTGTATTTTTGCCTTTTTTAATAATCTGGAAGACAATAATATTATTAAATGAATGATATTTTATAAGGAGACATACTTTTATCAATTTATTTTCAAATATAAAGAATTCGTCAAAAATTACGGGTAATGTCTATGAAAAATAATAGAAATACCGTGTTTTTTTTAAAAAAACGGTTAATTTTCTATATTTTTGCCTTTTTTAATAATCTGGAAGACAATAATATTATTAAATGAATGATATTTCATAAAAAGACATACTTTTATCAAGTTACTTTCAAATATCAAGAATTGGTAAACAATTACGTGTAATTTCTATGAAAAATAACAGAAATACCATGTTTTTTTTAAAAAAAAACGCTTAATTTTCTGTATTTTTGCCTTTTTTAATAATCTGGAAGACAATAATATTATTAAATGAATGATATTTTATAAAGAGACATACTTTATAAAATATAAAGAAATACCATGTTTTTTTTTAAAAAAAACGCTTAATTTTCTGTATTTTTGCCTTTTTTAATAATCTGGAAGACGATAATATTATTAAATGAATGATATTTCATAAAAAGACATACTTTTATCAATTTATTTTCAAATATAAAGAATTTGTAAAAAATTACGTGTAATTTCTATGAAAAATAACAGAAATACTGTTGTTTTTTAAAGACAACGCTTAATTTTCTGTATTTTTGCCTTTTTTAATAATCTAGAAGAGAATAATATTATTAAATGAATGATATTTCATAAAGAGACATACTTTTATCAATTTACTTTCAAATATAAAGAATCGGTAACAAATTACGTGTAATTTCTATGAAAAATAACAGAAATACTGTGGTTTTTTA
Organism: Rhamphomyia laevipes; assembly: GCA_963920725.1. NCBI lineage: Eukaryota > Metazoa > Arthropoda > Insecta > Diptera > Empididae > Rhamphomyia > Rhamphomyia laevipes. The sequence goes on from OY987257.1 coordinate 32,258,781, forward strand.
AAGACAACGCTTAATTTTCTGTATTTTTGCCTTTTTTAATAATCTGGAAGACAATAATATTATTAAATGAATGATATTTCATAAAGAGACATACTTTAATCAATTTATTTTCAAATATAAAGAATTCGTAAAAAAATACGGGTAATGTCTATGAAAAATAATAGAAATACCGTGTTTTTTTTAAAAAAACGGTTAATTTTCTATATTTTTGCCTTTTTTAATAATCTGGAAGACAATAATATTATTAAATGAATGATATTTCATAAAAAGACATACTTTTATCAAGTTACTTTCAAATATCAAGAATTGGTAAAAAATTACATGTAATTTCTATGAAAAATAACAGAAATACCATGTTTTTTTTAAAAAAAAACGCTTAATTTTCTGTATTTTTGCCTTTTTTAATAATCTGGAAGACAATAATATTATTAAATGAATGATATTTTATAAAGAGACATACTTTAATCAATTTATTTTCAAATATAAAGAATTCGTAAAAAAATACGGGTAATGTCTATGAAAAATAACAGAAATACCGTGTTTTGTTTAAAAAAAACGGTTAATTTTCTATATTTTTGCCTTTTTTAATAATCTGGAAGACAATAATATTATTAAATGAATGATATTTCATAAAGAGACATACTTTTATCTAGTTGCTTTTAAATATCAAGAATTGGTAAAAAATTACGTGTAATTTCTATGAAAAATAACAGAAATACCATGTTTTTTTTTAAAAAAAACGCTTAATTTTCTGTATTTTTGCCTTTTTTAATAATCTGGAAGACGATAATATTATTAAATGAATGATATTTCATAAAGAGACATACTTTTATCAATTTACTTTCAAATATCAAGAATCGGTAAAAAATTACGTGTAATTTCTATGAAAAATAACAGAAATACTGTGGTTTTTTAAAGACAACGCTTAATTTTCTGTATTTTTGCCTTTTTTAATAATCTGGAAGACAATAATATTATTAAATGAATGATATTTCATAAAGAGACATACTTTTATCAATTTCCTTTCAAATATAAAGAATCTGTAAAAAAATAACGGGTAATTCCTATGAAAAATAACAGAAATACCGTGTTTTTTTTTAAAAAAACGCTTAATTTTCTGTATTTTTGCCTTTTTTAATAATCTGGAAGACAATAATATTATTAAATTAATGTTATTTCATAAAGAGACATACTTTTATCAATTTATTTTCAAATATAAAGAATTCGTAGAAAATTACGGGTAATTTCTATGAAAAATAACAGAAATACCGTGTTTTTTTTTTAAAAAAAAGCTTAATTTTCTGTATTTTTGCCTTTTTTAATAATCTGGAAGACAAAAATATCATATTTCATAATATTTATGATATTTCATAAAGAGACATACTTTTATCAATTTACATTCAAATATAAAGAATCGGTAAAAAGTTACGGGTCATTTCTATGAAAAATAACAGAAATACCATGTTTTTTTTAAAAAAACGCTTAATTTTCTGTATTTTTGCCTTTTTTAATAATCTGGAAGACAATAATATTATTAAATGAATGATATTTCATAAAAAGACATACTTTTATCAATTTATTTTCAAATATAAAGAATTTGTAAAAAATTACGTGTAATTTCTATGAAAAATAACAGAAATACTGTTGTTTTTTAAAGACAACGCTTAATTTTCTGTATTTTTGCCTTTTTTAATAATCTAGAAGAGAATAATATTATTAAATGAATGATATTTCATAAAGACACACACTTTTATCAATTTACTTTCAAATATAAAGAATCGGTAAAAAATTACGTGTAATGTCTATGAAAAATAACAGAAATACTGTGGTTTTTTAAAGACAACGCTTAATTTTCTGTATTTTTGCCTTTTTTAATAATCTGGAAGACAATAATATTATTAAATGAATAATATTTCATAAAGAGACATACTTTTATCAATTTACTTTCAAATATAAAGAATCGGTAAAAAATTACGTATAATTTCTATGAAAAATAACAGAAATACTGTGGTTTTTTAAAGACAACCCTTAATTTTCTGTATTTTTGCCTTTTTTAATAATCTGGAAGATTATAATATTATTAAATGAATGATATTTCATAAAGAGACATACTTTTATCAATTTACTTTCAAATATAAAGAATCGGTATAAAATTACGGGTAATTTCTATGAAAAATAATAGAAATACCGTGTTTTTAAAAGAAAAACACTTAATTTTCTGTATTTTTGCCTTTTTTAATAATCTGGAAGACAATAATATTATTAAATGAATGATATTTCATAAAGAGACACACTTTTATCAATTTACTTGCAAATTTCAAGAATCGGTAAAAAATTATGGGTAATTTCTATGAAAAATAACAGAAATAACGTGTTTTTTTAAAAAAACGCTTAATTTTCTGTATTTTTTAATCTGGCAGACAATAATATTATTAAATGAATGATATTTTATAAGGAGACATACTTTTATCAATTTATTTTCAAATATAAAGAATTCGTAAAAAAATACGGGTAATGTCTATGAAAAATAACAGAAATACCGTGTTTTGTTTAAAAAAAACGGTTAATTTTCTATATTTTTGCCTTTTTTAATAATCTGGAAGACAATAATATTATTAAATGAATAAAGAGACATACTTTTATCAAGTTGCTTTCAAATATCAAGAATTGGTAAAAAATTACGTGTAATTTCTATGAAAAATAACAGAAATACCATGTTTTTTTTAAAAAAAACGCTTAATTTTCTGTATTTTTGCCTTTTTTAATAATCTGGAAGACAATAATATTATTAAATGAATGATATTTTATAAAGAGACATATTTTAATCAATTTATTTTCAAATATAAAGAATTCGTAAAAAAATACGGGTAATGTCTATGAAAAATAACAGAAATACCGTGTTTTGTTTAAAAAAAACGGTTAATTTTCTATATTTTTGCCTTTTTTAATAATCTGGAAGACAATAATATTATTAAATGAATGATATTTCATAAAGAGACATACTTTTATCTAGTTGCTTTCAAATATCAAGAATTGGTAAAAAATTACGTGTAATTTCTATGAAAAATAACAGAAATACCATGTTTTTTTTTAAAAAAAACGCTTAATTTTCTGTATTTTTGCCTTTTTTAATAATCTGGAAGACGATAATATTATTAAATGAATGATATTTCATAAAAAGACATACTTTTATCAATTTATTTTCAAATATAAAGAATTTGTAAAAAATTACGTGTAATTTCTATGAAAAATAACAGAAATACTGTTGTTTTTTAAAGACAACGCTTAATTTTCTGTATTTTTGCCTTTTTTAATAATCTAGAAGAGAATAATATTATTAAATGAATGATATTTCATAAAGAGACATACTTTTATCAATTTACTTTCAAATATAAAGAATCGGTAAAAAATTACGTGTAATTTCTATGAAAAATAACAGAAATACTGTGGTTTTTTAAAGACAACGCTTAATTTTCTGTATTTTTGCCTTTTTTAATAATCTGGAAGACAATAATATTATTAAATGAATAATATTTCATAAAGAGACATACTTTTATCAATTTACTTTCAAATATAAAGAATCGGTAAAAAATTACGTATAATTTCTATGAAAAATAACAGAAATACTGTGGTTTTTTAAAGACAACCCTTAATTTTCTGTATTTTTGCCTTTTTTAATAATCTGGAAGATTATAATATTATTAAATGAATGATATTTCATAAAGAGACATACTTTTATCAATTTACTTTCAAATATAAAGAATCGGTATAAAATTACGGGTAATTTCTATGAAAAATAATAGAAATACCGTGTTTTTAAAAGAAAAACACTTAATTTTCTGTATTTTTGCCTTTTTTAATAATCTGGAAGACAATAATATTATTAAATGAATGATATTTCATAAAGAGACACACTTTTATCAATTTACTTTCAAATTTCAAGAATCGGTAAAAAATTATGGGTAATTTCTATGAAAAATAACAGAAATAACGTGTTTTTTTAAAAAAACGCTTAATTTTCTGTATTTTTTAATCTGGCAGACAATAATATTATTAAATGAATGATATTTTATAAGGAGACATACTTTTATCAATTTATTTTCAAATATAAAGAATTCGTAAAAAAATACGGGTAATGTCTATGAAAAATAACAGAAATACCGTGTTTTGTTTAAAAAAAACGGTTAATTTTCTATATTTTTGCCTTTTTTAATAATCTGGAAGACAATAATATTATTAAATGAATAAAGAGACATACTTTTATCAAGTTGCTTTCAAATATCAAGAATTGGTAAAAAATTACGTGTAATTTCTATGAAAAATAACAGAAATACCATGTTTTTTTTTAAAAAAACGCTTAATTTTCTGTATTTTTGCCTTTTTTAATAATCTGGAAGACAATAATATTATTAAATGAATGATATTTTATAAAGAGACATACTTTAATCAATTTATTTTCAAATATAAAGAATTCGTAAAAAAATACGGGTAATGTCTATGAAAAATAACAGAAATACCGTGTTTTGTTTAAAAAAAACGGTTAATTTTCTATATTTTTGCCTTTTTTAATAATCTGGAAGACAATAATATTATTAAATGAATGATATTTCATAAAGAGACATACTTTTATCTAGTTGCTTTCAAATATCAAGAATTGGTAAAAAATTACGTGTAATTTCTATGAAAAATAACAGAAATACCATGTTTTTTTTAAAAAAAAACGCTTAATTTTCTGTATTTTTGCCTTTTTTAATAATCTGGAAGACGATAATATTATTAAATGAATGATATTTCATAAAGAGACATACTTTTATCAATTTACTTTCAAATATCAAGAATCGGTAAAAAATTACGTGTAATTTCTATGAAAAATAACAGAAATACTGTGGTTTTTTAAAGACAACGCTTAATTTTCTGTATTTTTGGCTTTTTTAATAATCTGGAAGACAATAATATTATTAAATGAATGATATTTCATAAAGAGACATACTTTTATCAATTTCCTTTCAAATATAAAGAATCTGTAAAAAAATAACGGGTAATTCCTATGAAAAATAACAGAAATACCGTGTTTTTTTTAAAAAAAACGCTTAATTTTCTGTATTTTTGCCTTTTTTAATAATCTGGAAGACAATAATATTATTAAATTAATGTTATTTCATAAAGAGACATACTTTTATCAATTTATTTTCAAATATAAAGAATTCGTAGAAAATTACGGGTAATTTCTATGAAAAATAACAGAAATACCGTGTTTTTTTTTTAAAAAAAAGCTTAATTTTCTGTATTTTTGCCTTTTTTAATAATCTGGAAGACAAAAATATCATATTTCATAATATTTATGATATTTCATAAAGAGACATACTTTTATCAATTTACATTCAAATATAAAGAATCGGTAAAAAGTTACGGGTCATTTCTATGAAAAATAACAGAAATACCATGTTTTTTTTAAAAAAACGCTTAATTTTCTGTATTTTTGCCTTTTTTAATAATCTGGAAGACAATAATATTATTAAATGAATGATATTTCATAAAAAGACATACTTTTATCAATTTATTTTCAAATATAAAGAATTTGTAAAAAATTACGTGTAATTTCTATGAAAAATAACAGAAATACTGTTGTTTTTTAAAGAGAACGCTTAATTTTCTGTATTTTTGCCTTTTTTAATAATCTAGAAGAGAATAATATTATTAAATGAATGATATTTCATAAAGAGACATACTTTTATCAATTTACTTTCAAATATAAAGAATCGGTAAAAAATTACGTGTAATTTCTATGAAAAATAGAAATACTGTGGTTTTTTAAAGACAACGCTTAATTTTCTGTATTTTTGCCTTTTTTAATAATCTGGAAGACAATAATATTATTAAATGAATAATATTTCATAAAGAGACATACTTTTATCAATTTACTTTCAAATATAAAGAATCGGTAAAAAATTACGTATAATTTCTATGAAAAATAACAGAAATACTGTGGTTTTTTAAAGACAACTCTTAATTTTCTGTATTTTTGCCTTTTTTAATAATCTGGAAGATTATAATATTATTAAATGAATGATATTTCATAAAGAGACATACTTTTATCAATTTACTTTCAAATATAAAGAATCGGTATAAAATTACGGGTAATTTCTATGAAAACTAATAGAAATACCGTGTTTTTAAAAGAAAAACACTTAATTTTCTGTATTTTTGCCTTTTTAAATAATCTGGAAGACAATAATATTATTAAATGAATGATATTTCATAAAGAGACACACTTTTATCAATTTACTTTCAAATTTCAAGAATCGGTAAAAAATTATGGGTAATTTCTATGAAAAATAACAGAAATAACGTGTTTTTTTAAAAAAACGCTTAATTTTCTGTATTTTTTAATCTGGCAGACAATAATATTATTAAATGAATGATATTTTATAAGGAGACATACTTTTATCAAATTATTTTCAAATATAAAGAATTCGTAAAAAAATACGGGTAATGTCTATGAAAAATAACAGAAATACCGTGTTTTGTTTAAAAAAAACGGTTAATTTTCTATATTTTTGCCTTTTTTAATAATCTGGAAGACAATAATATTATTAAATGAATAAAGAGACATACTTTTATCAAGTTGCTTTCAAATATCAAGAATTGGTAAAAAATTACGTGTAATTTCTATGAAAAATAACAGAAATACCATGTTTTTTTTTAAAAAAAACGCTTAATTTTCTGTATTTTTGCCTTTTTTAATAATCTGGAAGACAATAATATTATTAAATGAATGATATTTTATAAAGTGTAAGACACTTAGTCTTACATAAATAAAAACGCAATTATTTATATTTTTTTTTAATATCAAAATTATAATTATTTTATTATATTCATATTATTATTTAAACAAAAAGTCAGGATTTATTATTATTATTATATTTATATTAAGTTTTTTTCAAAATTAAATTAAATAGAAATAGTAGTAATTAATATATAAAGTTTTAAATATTCAAAAATTATTTCGTTCCCGTTTTACAAAAATTGACCGTACCGTTCAAGAGGAATAGAAAAACTAATTATTATGAGAGCAATTATTATATAAAGAAAAAAACAATATTACTTAAGTAGAATAGAATAATGAAGAAAAATAACGAGTATCGAAATACTGTAAATGTTGGTTTACAACTCGGCCATTCTGAAATTAAGGATCGCCCTCGATCTGATCTGTACCGCTGATATCGTTTTCTTCATTACACACTAGGTCAATTTCATCATCATCGTCTGGTTCTAAGATACACCATTTCTTCATTTTATCTGAGGCATAAACCCCAACATACGGACGTGTCTTTCTTGGTGCACCAGGGATGTCTTCTACTACATATCGATCGTTACCTAAAATTTTAGAAATAATATACGGACCTTTATATTTCGCCTGCAATTTTCTCGGCTGACCAGTATTGATTGGTTCACATTCAACCATCACCAAATCGTCTATGTCATACATCGTCGGATTTCGGTGTTTTTCATCAAAACGGTTTTTCCAGATTATTCGTTTTCTGTTAATATTTTCTGCAGTTTCGTTACGGATTTCTTCTAATGAATTATTATTATTCTCGTTCATCTCATCATGAATGTGCAATATAATCTTATTCTGCAATATATCTCGAGGTTTAAAATGAAATACAATTTCGTGTGGACTACGACCAGTTGTAGAAGATTTCATTGTATTCAAAGACCATTGAATGTTTTTCAACTGTTCGTCCCACTTACGTTCATTTTTCGTTAACGTTGCTATAGCAGTGGACACTGTTCGGTTTACTCTCTCGATCTGACCGTTAGCCCTTGGTGTTCTAACAGCAACCTTGACATGTTGAATACCATGTTCATGGCAATAGTCTTCGAAAGATTTTGACGTAAACGCCGTTCCTCTATCAGATATAATTCTAGCCGGAGTTCCGACATAACTAAACAATTCGTCTAATACTTTTATTACACCTGCAGTATTAGTAGTTTTAACTGCTCTTATTATGACAAATTTGCTAAAAGCGTCAGAAATTCCGAAAACGTGCATGTTACCTTTAGAACTTTTAGGGAAAGGTCCTAAATGATCCAGGTGCAGTGTCTTGAATGGAATAGGTTCTATTTCGTCGTAATGGAATTCACCTTCCAGCTTTCCACCTGGTTTTCGATGGTAACAACATTCAATACAAGATTTTATGTATTTTGACACAAAATTTCGCAACCGTGGAAACCAATAATATTTTTGTAATCGTTCAACAGTTTTATCCAGCCCTAGATGACCCAGCTCATCATGGCATTCGCGAACGATTCTCCATCGAACCATTTTTGGTACAATCCAACGCTTATTACCATTATTTAGTATTTTGAATAAACGTCCATTCTGAATACAATATTCTTTTTCGATGTGTTTTTCTACTTTTGTTTCTCGCAATTTTGTAAATATTTCTTTCAGCTCTGGGTCTTGAATCTGCATAGTCAGTAACCAATCAAGATCATCTATATCTACTTGCATAATTTTTAAAGACGCTGTATCAATTTCACTCGACATTGACTCGTTTGGCAGTCGACTAAGCGCATCAACGTGAACCATGCGATTACCACTTCTATGTTCAAGCGAAAGATCAAATTCTTGTAACCGCAACCACCAGCGTGCAATACGAGGTATCAATTCTTTTTTTGACATAGTTGACTTCAAAGAGGCACAATCTGTAACGACAATAAAATGCTTACCTAACAGATAATACTTAAATCGCTCCAATGTTTCGACTATGGCCAAAGTCTCGAGCTCATAGCTGTGGTATTTGCTCTCACAAATACTGGTCGTTCGACTGAAGTATGCCACAGGTTTGAACACATTACCTTCTTGCTGCAATAAAATACCTGCTAATCCACTAGCACTGGCATCGGTATGAACTTCATGCTTAGCGTTCACGTTATACGAAGTAAGTAATGGTTCATTAATGAGATAATGCTTTAAATCAGGGGTTCTTAAACTTTTTTTTCAGCGACCCACTTTTGAAGTTCAAGAATTTCTGCGACCCAATACTAAATTCGTATGAAAATAAATGAAACTACAATAGCAGCTGGGATACCACAATAAAGAAATAAAATAACCAAATTTAACAACAAAGAAAGTTTTATTGTACATAAATAACAAAAAACAACTGCTGCAACTGCAACCCATGTAACAAATAACAAACAAACCCTCTAAGTACTTTTTGCTATAGATTGAAAACTTTTGATCTGTTATTTTGTTACATGGGTTGCAGTTTCTGTTGATTTTATTTTTATAAAATTGTAATTTATGAAGTCCGTAGTTTTGTGGCATTTTATCGTCGCTACTAACAATTTGTATGGGAATTTGACAGATTTTGTCTCGAAAAGTTAAAACACATATTAGTAATTAGTGTAATTTATTGTAAATTTGAAGAGTTCCTGCGACCCAACACGAAAGAGCTCGCGACCCAGCTTTGGGTCGCGACCCATAGTTTAAGAATCGCTGCTTTAAATTATTAAACGCTTCTTGATGTTCAGGTAACCAGACAAATTTTGAATCTTTCTTCAACAGCTGATTCAAAGGATTTGCAATTATCGCAAAATGTTTCACAAATTTTCGAAAATAGCTCGTTAAACCTAAGAATTGTCTAACTTCTTTGATGTTATTAGGAACCTTAAAATTCTTCACGGCTTCTGTTTTAAGTGTACCTGGTGATATTCCTGTTGGCGATATTTTATGTCCCAAATATTCTATTGTAGTTTTCAAAAAAGAACATTTATTTAAATTTAAAGTTAAATTAAAATCTTTTAAAGCGTTCATCGTTTTTCGTAATTTATGAAGATTTTCTTTTACCGTATTACTACCGATCATTATATCGTCCATATAAATTTGTATATCATCGTTAATTCTATCTTTTAATTTCAGCATCAATTGATGAAAAACGGGCCGTGCATTTTTAAGCCCAAACGGCATGCGCTTAAATTCAAACAAACCTGTAGGTGTTATGAACGCTGTATATTTTCGACTTTCTTCACTTATCGGAATCTGATAATAGCCACTATTTAGATCAAGTGTGGTGAAATATTTATATGAACTAGCAATTTGCAGTTCTTCTTCAATGTTCGGTGTAGCACTAATTTCTTTTACTATTTTTAAATTTAACATACGATAATCGATACATAGTCGATCAGTACCATTTTTCTTTTTGACCAATAAAGCTGGACTTGAATAATTGGATTTTCACGGTATAACGATATTATTTTCAATTAATTCTTTGACCATATTATCAATAACATTTCGTTTAGCATATGGTACTCGATAAGCCTTTAGCTGGACTGGTTTTTCGTCAACTACATTAATTTTCATTTCAATTTCTGGAGTTACACCAAGACCTTTTAAATTTTCAGGAAACGAATCCTTAAAATCATTAAGTAAATCGATTAATAAACGTTTTTCTTCATTAGTTATATCACCAATGTCTATCGCGATCGCATTGAAATGTTGATCAATATATAATTCAGATTTTTCGTTTCTAAAAATTTTAAAACTTTTATCATCTTCGTTACCATCTACAAATAAATCTTTGTCGTTATCACGATCTACATCTAAATTTATATAATGTTCAAGTACAACATTCGAATTTTCTTTCACCATTCTGATATTTGGCAAGTCCAATATATTTCGTCCAATCAACAACGAAACTGGCATATGCTCATTGTTTACAATAAAAACTTCAGCATCTACTTGTAGCTTATCGATTTCTATATTTAAATACATTTTTTTAGTAGCAATATACGTTCCGCCAAGAAATCCTGATAAATACATTTCACAATCATTTTTCTGACCAGTCAATTGTTTTGCATGCTCTTCTTTTATAAGCGTGCATGGACTACCGCAATCTATTTGCCCTACAATCTTTAAATTTTCAATTTTAACAATTTTGTGATACATACTTGGCAATTTAGAACATTCCATTACACCAACTCGTACTGCGCCTGGACATTCAGAAGGTTCACCCTTTTTATGGACTTTATTACATTTTCTACACCGCTCTCTACGTGGTGGATCTGGACAATTCCTGGAATAATGTCCGATCTTGTGACAATTAAAGCATTCAACATCATGTATTTTATTATTTTTTACAAGCTTTACATCAACTTTTGTATTTGGTCTGAAATTATCATGAATAATTTTTGGTTTAAACTCTTTTAATTTTTCATTATTTGTTTTTCTCAAACTTAAACACCACTGAACTTTATCACGTAATTCATCAATACGTTCTATTCGCTGACCTTGGAAAGCTTGAAATAAATCGTCATCACGCATACCCATAATGTAATATTTTACTATGGCGTTCTCTTTTAGGCGTCCTTTAGCTCCTAATCGTACCATTTCTTCTAAATATTGCATCAGATTTTCATTATATTTCCTTTTCCTATTTGCCATTGTTATATGAACATCAGCATCATTCAATATCGGCATGAATTTTCTTTCAAATTGTTCAGCAAAATCAGTCCAACTAACACAATATTCGTCCATTCTATTGTACCAGTTACGAGCAAAACCTTTTAATTTCGGACCGATTGAAATTAATAATAATGGATCTTCCCATTTATAATAATATTTTAATTGAATGATTCGCTTATACCATTCTTCCGCAGTTGGTCCCTTCTCGTCGTCTGGATCGAATTCCGGCAGAATACTCATCATATCTGCAGGAGTAAATTGATACTTATTATTATTATTAGTTACCTTATCACTGCGCACTGGTGTTGAAGTTATCGTACGTTCATTGTTATTATTAATGACATCGTGTCCATCATCGTTCCGAACATGACCATCATTATCGTTCCGTTCAACTTCGATATCATCACCAGTACTATCGCCGTCGCCATTTGCATTAGTTTGATTAACTGCATTTAAATTTTCGTAATAATTGGTAATACGTTCAATCAAAACGTCCTTTTTACCCGTAATTCGAAAATGTAAATCTTTCAATTTACTTTTAAGTTCATCAATCGTTAATTTTTTTAATTGTTCTTTATTCATTTTAAAAAAATTTATTAATTTCGATAAAATTTAAAAAAAAACAATTCGTTCACGTTCAATTAATTTTGTTAAATAACAATAATATTCGTTCACGTTCATTAAATTTCGTTAAAAAGTAATAATATTAATTTACGTTAATTAATTTCGTATTAACATTTTATTTTTTTAATCAACATTATATTTTTTTATATATATTTATACAGACGTTTAAAAAAAATTAGTAAGTCATTAAACAACTCGCGCGGCTATATTATTTTTAATATGAAATTCTTCAATAGCGAATGTTGCATGAACAACTTAAGCGGCGATATTTATTGTTACATTTGTATATTCATTAATATTATAAAGTCACAAATTTTTCGATAAACACAAACAAATATTTTTTTAAATTTTAAATGTGTATGACCACGCTGAACATCGCAATTTATTTATTTGCAATTATGCATTTGTATTTATTATAATATTTACAGCAAAAATCAAAATATGCCCGCACACAAAATAATTTATATATATAAAAATATAGAAGAGAACATCAATGCTCTTTTTTTTCTATTTTCCTTCTTACGTTATTTCTTTCAAGCATTAAAAGAAAACTATCAAATTTTTTATATGCGTAACAAACTAAAACAAACACACAAAAAAAATATTAGCGAACAACAAAAAAAAATTATATATAATAATATATATAACAACAACTAAATGAGTTGTTGCCGATTTTTTTACTTTTGTTATATTCGAAATTTATATTATGAAAAAAAAACTAACGGTATTTCAAATTTTTTTGAATACATATATATTTTTTAAACAAAATAATATTTAATTTAAATTTATTTATTTTCACTGTAATAAACTATATATTATTCTTTTAATAGCATTATTATAATCAAATTTATCGATTACGAATTTTATATTTTTGGATAATTTTATCCCACTTCTGATTTGTAAGACACTTAGTCTTACATAAATAAAAACGCAATTATTTATATTTTTTTTTAATATCAAAATTATAATTATTTTATTATATTCATATTATTATTTAAACAAAAAGTCAGGATTTATTATTATTATTATATTTATATTAAGTTTTTTTCAAAATTAAATTAAATAGAAATAGTAGTAATTAATATATAAAGTTTTAAATATTCAAAAATTATTTCGTTCCCGTTTTACAAAAATTGACCGTACCGTTCAAGAGGAATAGAAAAACTAATTATTATGAGAGCAATTATTATATAAAGAAAAAAACAATATTACTTAAGTAGAATAGAATAATGAAGAAAAATAACGAGTATCGAAATACTGTAAATGTTGGTTTACAAAAGAGACATACTTTAATCAATTTATTTTCAAATATAAAGAATTCGTAAAAAAATACGGGTAATGTCTATGAAAAATAACAGAAATACCATGTTTTTTTTTAAAAAAAATGCTTAATTTTCTGTATTTTTGACTTTTTTAATAATCTGGAAGACAATAATATTATTAAATGAATGATATTTCATAAAGAGACATACTTTTATCAATTTACTTTCAAATATCAAGAATCGGTAAAAAATTACGTGTAATTTCTATGAAAAATAACAGAAATACTGTGGTTTTTTAAATACAACGCTTAATTTTCTGTATTTTTGCCTTTTTTAATAATCTGAAAGACAATAATATTATTAAATGAATGATATTTCATAAAGAGACATACTTTTATCAATTTCCTTTCAAATATAAAGAATCTGTAAAAAATAACGGGTAATTCCTATGAAAAATAACAGAAATACCGTGTTTTTTTTTAAAAAAAAACGCTTAATTTTCTGTATTTTTGCCTTTTTAATAATCTGGAAGACAATAATATTATTAAATTAATGATATTTCATAAAGAGATATACTTTTATCAATTTATTTTCAAATATAAAGAATTCGTAGAAAATTACGGGTAATTTCTATGAAAAAAAAACAGAAATACCGTGTTTTTTTTTAAAAAAAAAGCTTAATTTTCTGTATTTTTGCCTTTTTTAATAATCTGGAAGACAAAAATATCATATTTCATAATATTTATGATATTTTATAAAGAGACATACTTTTATCAATTTACATTCAAATATAAAGAATCGGTAAAAAGTTACGGGTCATTTCTATGAAAAATAACAGAAATACCATGTTTTTTTTTTACAAAAACGCTTAATTTTCTGTATTTTTGCCTTTTTTAATAATCTGGAAGACAATAATATTATTAAATGAATGATATTTCATAAAAAGACATACTTTTATCAATTTATTTTCAAATATAAAGAATTTGTAAAAAATTACGTGTAATTTCTATGAAAAATAACAGAAATACTGTTGTTTTTTAAAGACAACGCTTAATTTTCTGTATTTTTGCCTTTTTTAATAATCTAGAAGAGAATAATATTATTAAATGAATGATATTTCATAAAGAGACATACTTTTATCAATTTACTTTCAAATATCAAGAATCGGTAAAAAATTACGTGTAATTTCTATGAAAAATAACAGAAATACCATGGTTTTTTAAAGACAACCCTTAATTTTCTGTATTTTTGCCTTTTTTAATAATCTGGAAGACAATAATATTATTAAATGAATGATATTTCATAAAGAGACATACTTTTATCAATTTACTTTCAAATATAAAGAATCGGTATAAAATTACGGGTAATTTCTATGAAAAATAATAGAAATACCGTGTTTTTAAAAGAAAAACACTTAATTTTCTGTATTTTTGCCTTTTTTAATAATCTGGAAGACAATAATATTATTAAATGAATGATATTTCATAAAGAGACACACTTTTATCAATTTACTTTCAAATTTCAAGAATTGGTAAAAAATTACGTGTAATTTCTATGAAAAATAACAGAAATACTGTGCAACTAAATTGATAAAGTGATCTTTTTTATGAAATATAATTCATTTACTAATACTATTTTTTTCTAGATTAGAAAAAAGGCAAAAAATACGTAAATGTCGGTATTTTCATTATTTTTCATATAAATTACACATAATTTTTAACCAATTCTGTATTTTTGCAACTAAATTAATAAAGTGATGTTTTTGTTGAAATATAATTCGTTTACTAATACTATTTTATTATAGATTAGAAAAAAGGTAAAAGATACGTAAAAGTCGGTATTCCATCATTTTTCATATAAATTACCCATAATTTTTAGCCAATTCTGGTTAAAACTCTTAAGTTTCTGTATTTTTGCCTTTTTTAATAATCTGGAAGACAATAATATTATTAAATAAATGATATTTCATAAAGACACATACTTTTATCAATTTCCTTGCAGATATAATGAATCTGTAAAAAATTACGGGTAATTTCTATGAAAAATAACAGAAATACCGTGTTTTTTTTTAAAAACGCTTAACTTTCTGCATTTTTGCCTTTTTTAATAATCTGGAAGACAATAATATTATTAAATAAATGATATTTCATAAAGAGACATACTTTTATCAATTTATTTTCAAATATAAAGAATTCGTAGAAAACTACGGGTAATTTCTATGAAAAATAACAGAAATACCGTCTTTTTTTTAAAAAAAAAAGCTTAATTTTCTGTATTTTTGCCTTTTTTAATAATCTGGAAGACAAAAATATCATATTTCATAATATTTATGATATTTCATAAAGAGAAATACTTTAATCAATTTATTTTCAAATATAAAGAATTCGTAAAAAATTACGGGTAATGTCTATGAAAAATAACAGAAATACCGTGTTTTTTTAAAAAAAAACGGTTAATTTTCTATATTTTTGCCTTTTTTAATAATCTGAAAGACAATAATATTATTAAATGCATGATATTTCATAAAGAGACATACTTTTATCAAGTTGCTTTCAAATATCAAGAATTGGTAAAAAATTACGTGTAATTTCTATGAAAAATAACAGAAATACCATGTTTTTTTTAAAATAAACGCTTAATTTTCTGTATTTTTGCCTTTTTTAATAATCTGGAAGACAATAATATTATTAAATGAATGATATTTCATAAAAAGACATACTTTTATCAATTTACTTTCAAATATCAAGATTCGGTAAAAAATTACGTGTAATTTCTATGAAAAATAACAGAAATACTGTGGTTTTTTATAGACAACGCTTAATTTTCTGTAGTTTTGCCTTTTTTAATAATCTGGAAGACAAAAATATCCTATTTCATAATATTTATGATATTTCATAAAGAGACATACTTTAATCAATTTATTTTCAAATATAAAGAATTCGTAAAAAATTACGGGTAATGTCTATGAAAAATAACAGAAATACCGTGTTTTTTACAAAAAACGGTTAATTTTCTATATTTTTTACTTTTTTAATAATCTGGAAGAAAATAATATTATTAAATGAATGATATTTCATAAAAAGACATACTTTTATCATTTTGCTTTCAAATATCAAGAATTGGTAAAAAATTACGTGTAATTTCTATAAAAAATAACAGAAATACCATGTTTTTTTAAAAAAAAAACGCTTAATTTTCTGTATTTTTGCCTTTTTTAATAATCTGGAAGACAATAATATTATTAAATGAATGATATTTCATAAAAAGACATACTTTTATCAATTTACTTTCAAATATTAAGAATCGGTAAAAAATTACGTGTTATTTCTATGAAAAATAACAGAAATACTGTGGTTTTTTATAGACAACGCTTAATTTTCTGTATTTTTGCCTTTTTTAATAATCTGGAAGACAATAATATTGTTAAATGAATGATATTTCATAAAGAGATATACTTTTATCAATTTACTTTCAAATATAAAGAACCGGTAAAAAATTACGTATAATTTCTATGAAAAATAACAGAAATACTGTGGTTTTTTAAAGACAACCCTTAATTTTCTGTATTTTTGCCTTTTTTAATAATCTGGAAGACAATAATATTATTAAATGAATTATATTTCATAAAGAGACATACTTTTATCAATTTACTTTCAAATATAAAGAATCGGTATAAAATTACGTGTAATTTCTATAAAAATAACAGAAATACCGTGCTTTTAAAATAAAAACGCTTAATTTTCTGTATTTTTGCCTTTTTTAATAATCTGGAAAACAATAACATTATTAAATGAATAATATTTCATAAAGAGACATACTTTTATTAATTTATTTTCAAATATAAAGAATTCGTAGAAAATTACCGGTAATTTCTATGAAAAATAACAGAAATACCGTGTTTTTTTTTTAAAAAAAAGCTTAATTTTCTGTATTTTTGCCTTTTTTAATAATCTGGAAGACAAAAATATAATATTTCATAATATTTATGATATTTCATAAAGAGACATACTTTTATCAATTTACATTCCAATATAAAGAATCGGTAAAAAGTTACGGGTCATTGCTATGAAAAATAACAGAAATACCATGTTTTTTTTAAAAAAAACGCTTAATTTTCTGTATTTTTGCCTTTTTTAATAATCTGGAAGACAATAATATTATTAAATGAATGATATTTCATAAAGAGACATACTTTTATCAATTTATTTTCAAATATAAAGAATTTGTAAAAAATTACGTGTAATTTCTATGAAAAATAACAGAAATACTGTGGTTTTTTAAAGACAACGCTTAATTTTCTGTATTTTTGCCTTTTTTAATAATCTGGTAGACAATAATATTATTAAATGAATGATATTTCATAAAGAGACATACTTTTATCAATTTACTTTCAAATATAAAGAATTTGTAAAAAATTACGCGTAATTTCTATGAAAAATAACAGAAATACTGTGGTTTTTTAAAGACAACGCTTAATTTTCTGTATTTTTGCCTTTTTTAATAATCTGGTAGACAATAATATTATTAAATGAATGATATTTCATAAAGAGACATACTTTTATCAATTTCCTTTCAAATATAAAGAATCGGTAAAAATTACGTGTAATTTCTATGAAAAATAACAGAAATACTGTGGTTTTTTAAAAACAACGCTTAATTTTCTGTATTTTTGCCTTTTTTAATAATCTGGAAGACAATAATATTATTAAATGAATGACATTACATAACGAGACATACTTTTATCAATTTCCTTTCAAATATAAAGAATCTGTAAAAAATTACGGGTAATTTCTATGAAAAATAACAGAAATACCGTGTTTTCTTTAAAAAAACCTTTATTTTTCTGTATTTTTGCCTTTTTTAATAATCTGGAAGACAATAATATTATTAAATGAATGATATTTCATAAAGAGACATACTTTTATCAATTTATTTTCAAATATAAATTATTCGTAGAAAATTACGGGTAATTTATATGAAAAATAACAGAAATACCGTGTTGTTTTTGTAAAAAAAAGCTTAATTTTCTGTATTTTTGCCTTTTTTAATAATCTGGAAGACAAAAGTATCATATTTCATAATATTTATGATATTTCATAAAGAGACATACTTTAATCAATTTATTTTCAAATATAAAGAATTCGTAAAAAATTACGGGTAATGTCTATGAAAAATAACAGAAATACCGTGTTTTTAAAAAAAAAAACGGTTAATTTTCTATATTTTTGCATTTCTTAATAATCTGGAAGACAATAATATTATTAAATGAATAATATTTCATAAAGAGACATACTTTTATCAATTTCCTTTCAAATATAAAGAATCTGTATAAAATTACGGGTAATTTCTACGAAAAATAACAGAAATACCGTGTTTTTTTTTAAAAAAAAACCTTAATTTTCTGTATTTTTGCCTTTTTTAATAATCTGGAAGACAAAAATATCATATTTCATAATATCTAATATTTCATAAAGAGACATACTTTTATCAATTTACATTCAAATATAAAGAATCGGTAAAAAGTTACGGGTCATTTCTATGAAAAATAACAGAAATACCATGTTTTTTTTAAAAAAACGCTTAATTTTCTGTATTTTTGCCTTTTTTAATAATCTGGAAGACAATAATATTATTAAATGAATGATATTTCATTAAGAGACATACTGTTATCAATTTCCTTTCAAATATAAAGAATTTGTAAAAAATTACGTGTAATTTCTATGAAAAATAACAGAAATACTGTGGTTTTTTAAAGACAACGCTTAATTTACTGTATTTTTGCCTTTTTTAATAATCTGGAAGACAATAATATTATTAAATGAATGATATTTCATAAAGAGACATACTTTTATCAATTTACTTTCAAATATAAAAAATCGGTATAAAATTACGTGTAATTTCTATGAAAAATAACAGAAATACTGTGTTTTTTTAAAGACAACGCTTAATTTACTGTATTTTTGCCTTTTTTAATAATCTGGAAGACAATAATATTATTAAATGAATGATATTTCATAAAGAGACATACTTTTATCAATTTACTTTCAAATATAAAGAATCGGTATAAAATTACGTGTAATTTCTATGAAAAATAACAGAAATACTGTGGTTTTTTAAAGACAACGCTTTATTTACTGTATTTTTGCCTTTTTTGATAATCTGGAAGGCAATAATATTATTAAATGAATGATATTTCATAAAGAGACATACTTTTATCAATTTATTTTCAAATATAAAGAATTCGTAGAAAATTACGGATAATTTCTATGAAAAATAACAGAAATACCGTGTTTTTTTTTTTAAAAAAAACCTTAATTTTCTGTATTTTTGCCTTTTTTAATAATCTGGAAGACAAAAATATCATATTTCATAATATTTATGATATTTCATAAAGAGACATACTTTTATCAATTTACATTCAAATATAAAGAATCGGTAAAAAGTTACGGGTCATTTCTATGAAAAATAACAGAAATACCATGTTTTTTTAAAAAAAACGCTTAATTTTCTGTATTTTTGCCTTTTTTAATAATCTGGAAGACAATAATATTATTAAATGAATGATATTTCATAAAGAGACATACTTTTATCAATTTATTTTCAAATATAAAGAATTTGTAAAAAATTACGTGTAATTTCTATGAAAAATAACGAAATACTGTGGTTTTTTAAAGACAACGCTTAATTTTCTGTATTTTTGCCTTTTTAATAATCTGGAAGACAATAATATTATTAAATGAATGATATTTTATAAAGAGACATACTTTTATCAATTTACTTTCAAATATCAAGAATTCGTAAAAAATTACGGGTAATTTCTATGAAAAATAACAGAAATACTGTGGTTTTTTAAAAACAACGCTTAATTTTCTGTATTTTTGCCTTTTTTAATAATCTGGAAGACAATAATATTATTAAATGAATGATATTTCATAAAGAGACATACTTTTATCAATTTATTTTCAAATATAAAGAATTCGTAAAAAATTACGGGTAATGTCTATGAAAAATAACAGAAATACCATGTTTTTTTAAAAAAAACGCGTAATTTTCTGTATTTTTGCCTTTTTTTAATAATCTGGAAGACAATAATATTATTAAATGAATTATTTTTCATTAAGAGACATACTTTTATCAATTTACTTTCAAATATCAAGAATTGGTAACAAATTACATGTAATTTCTATGAAAAATAACAGAAATACCATGTTTTTTTTTAAAAAAACGCTGTATTTTCTGTATTTTTGCCTTTTTTAATAATCTGGAAGACGATAATATTATTAAATGAATGATATTTCATAAAGAGACATACTTTTATCAATTTACTTTCAAATATCAAGAATTCGTAAAAAATTACGGGTAATTTCTATGAAAAATAACAGAAATACTGTGGTTTTTCAAAAACAACGCTTGATTTGCTGTATTTTTGCCTTTTTTAATAATCTGGAAGACAATAATATTATTAAATGAATGATATTTCATAAAGAGACATACTTTTATCAATTTATTTTCAAATATAAAGAATTCGTAAAAAATTACGGGTAATGTCTATGAAAAATAACAGAAATACCATGTTTTTTTACAAAAAACGCGTAATTTTGTGTATTTTTGCCTTTTTTTAATAATCTGGAAGACAATAATATTATTAAATGAATGATTTTTCATTAAGAGACATACTTTTATCAATTTACTTTCAAATATCAAGAATTGGTAACAAATTACATGTAATTTCTATGAAAAATAACAGAAATACCATGTTTTTTTTAAAAAAACGCTTAATTTTCTGTATTTTTGCCTTTTTTAATAATCTGGAAGACGATAATATTATTAAATGAATGATATTTCATAAAGAGACATACTTTTATCAATTTCCTTTCAAATATAAAGAATCTGTAAAAAATTACGGGTAATTTCTATGAAAAATAACAGAAATACCGTGTTTTCTTAAAAAAAACGTTTATTTTTCTGTATTTTTGCCTTTTTTAATAATCTGGAAGACAATAATATTATTAAATGAATGATATTTCATAAAGAGACATACTTTTATCAATTTATTTTCAAATATAAATTATTCGTAGAAAATTACGGGTAATTTATATGAAAAATAACAGAAATACCGTGTTTTTTTTTTAAAAAAAAGCTTAATTTTCTGTATTTTTGCCTTTTTTAATAATCTGGAAGACAAAAATATCATATTTCATAATATTTATGATATTTCATAAAGAGACATACTTTAATCAATTTATTTTCAAATATAAAGAATTCGTAAAAAATTACGGGTAATGTATATGAAAAATAACAGAAATACCGTGTTTTTTTAAAAAAAAACGGTTAATTTTCTATATTTTTGCATTTTTTAATAATCTGGAAGACAATAATATTATTAAATGAATAATATTTCATAAAGAGACATACTTTTATCAATTTCCTTTCAAATATAAAGAATCTGTATAAAATTACGGGTAATTTCTACGAAAAATAACAGAAATACCGTGTTTTTTTTTAAAAAAAAACCTTAATTTTCTGTATTTTTGCCTTTTTTAATAATCTGGAAGACAAAAATATCATATTTCATAATATTTATGATATTTCATAAAGAGACATACTTTTATCAATTTACATTCAAATATAAAGAATCGGTAAAAAGTTACGGGTCATTTCTATGAAAAATAACAGAAATACCATGTTTTTTTTAAAAAAAACGCTTAATTTTCTGTATTTTTGCCTTTTTAATAATCTGGAAGACAATAATATTATTAAATGAATGATATTTCATAAAGAGACATACTTTTATCAATTTATTTTCAAATATCAAGAATCGGTAAAAAATTACGTGTAATTTCTATGAAAAATAACAGAAATACTGTGGTTTTTTAAAAACAACGCTTAATTTGCTGTATTTTTGCCTTTTTTAATAATCTGGAAGACAATAATATTATTAAATGAATGATATTTTATAAAGAGACATACTTTTATCAATTTACTTTTAAATATCAAGAATTCGTAAAAAAATTTCTATGAAAAATAACAGAAATACTGTGGTTTTTTAAAAACAACGCTTAATTTTCTGTATTTTTGCCTTTTTTAATAATCTGGAAGACAATAATATTATTAAATGAATGATATTTCATAAAGAGACATACTTTTATCAATTTATTTTCAAATATAAAGAATTCGTAAAAAATTACGGGTAATGTCTATGAAAAATAACAGAAATACCATGTTTTTTAAAAAAAAACGCGTAATTTTCTGTATTTTTGCCTTTTTTTTAATAATCTGGAAGACAATAATATTATTAAATGAATTATTTTTCATTAAGAGACATACTTTTATCAATTTACTTTCAAATATCAAGAATTGGTAACAAATTACATGTAATTTCTATGAAAAATAACAGAAATACCATGTTTTTTTTTAAAAAAAACGCTTAATTTTCTGTATTTTTGCCTTTTTTAATAATCTGGAAGACGATAATATTATTAAATGAATGATATTTCATAAAGAGACATACTTTTATCAATTTACTTTCAAATATCAAGAATTCGTAAAAAATTACGGGTAATTTCTATGAAAAATAACAGAAAAACTGTGGTTTTTTAAAAACAACGCTTGATTTGCTGTATTTTTGCCTTTTTTAATAATCTGGAAGACAATAATATTATTAAATGAATGATATTTCATAAAGAGACATACTTTTATCAATTTATTTTCAAATATAAAGAATTCGTAAAAAATTACGGGTAATGTCTATGAAAAATAAAAGAAATACCATGTTTTTTTTACAAAAAACGCGTAATTTTCTGTATTTTTGCTTTTTTTTAATAATCTGGAAGACAATAATATTATTAAATGAATGATTTTTCATTAAGAGGCATACTTTTATCAATTTACTTTCAAATATCAAGAATTGGTAACAAATTACATGTAATTTCAATGAAAAATAACAGAAATACCATGTTTTTTTTAAATAAAACGCTTAATTTTCTGTATTTTTGCCTTTTTTAATAATCTGGAAGTCGATAATATTATTAAATGAATGATATTTCATAAAGAGACATACTTTTATCAATTTACTTTCAAATATCAAGAATCGGTAAAAAATTACGTGTAATTTCTATGAAAAATAACATAAATACTGTGGTTTTTTAAAAACAACGCTTAATTTTCTGTATTTTTGCCTTTTTTAATAATCTGGAGGACAATAATATAATTAAATGAATGATATTTCATAAAGAGACATACTTTTATCAATTTACTTTCAAATATAAAGAATCGGTATAAAATTACGGGTAATTTCTATGAAAAATAACAGAAATACCATGTTTTTTTTAAAAAAAAAACGCTTAATTTTCTGTATTTTTGCCTTTTTTAATAATCTGGAAGACAATAATATTATTAAATGAATGATATTTCATAAAGAGACATACTTTTATCAATTTACTTTCAAATATCAAGAATCGGTAAAAAATTACGTGTAATTTCTATGAAAAATAACATAAATACTGTGGTTTTTTAAAGACAACTCTTAATTTTCTGTATTTTTGCCTTTTTTAATAATCTGGAAGACAATAATATTATTAAATGAATGATTTTTCATAAAGAGACATACTTTTGTCAATTTACTTTCAAATATAAAGAATCGGTAACAAATTACGGGTCATTTCTATGAAAAACAACAGAAATACCATGTTTTTTTTAAAAAAACGCTTAATTTTCTGTATTTTTGCCAGTTTTAATAATCTGGAAGACAATAATATTATTAAATGAATGATATTTCATAAAGAGACATACTTTTATCAATTTACTTTCAAATATCAAGAATCGGTAAAAAATTACGTGTAATTTCTATGAAAAATAACATAAATACTGTGGTTTTTTAAAAACAACGCTTAATTTTCTGTATTTTTGCCTTTTTTAATAATCTGGAGGACAATAATATTATTAAATGAATGATATTTCATAAAGAGACATACTTTTATCAATTTATTTTCAAATATAAAGAATTCGTAGAAAATTACGGATAATTTCTATGAAAAATAACAGAAATACCGTGTTTTTTTTTAAAAAAAAACCTTAATTTTCTGTATTTTTGCCTTTTTTAATAATCTGGAAGACAAAAATATCATATTTCATAATATTTATGATATTTCATAAAGAGACATACTTTTATCAATTTACATTCAAATATAAAGAATCGGTAAAAAGTTCCGGGTCATTTCTATGAAAAATAACAGAAATACCATGTTTTTTTTAAAAAAAACGCTTAATTTTCTGTATTTTTGCCTTTTTTAATAATCTGGAAGACAATAATATTATTAAATGAATGATATTTCATAAAGAGACATACTTTTATCAATTTATTTTCAAATATAAAGAATTTGTAAAAAATTACGTGTAATTTCTATGAAAAATAACGAAATACTGTGGTTTTTTAAAGACAACGCTTAATTTTCTGTATTTTTGCCTTTTTAATAATCTGGAAGACAATAATATTATTAAATGAATGATATTTCATAAAGAGACATACTTTTATCAATTTATTTTCAAATATCAAGAATCGGTAAAAAATTACGTGTAATTTCTATGAAAAATAACAGAAATACTGTGGTTTTTTAAAAACAACGCTTAATTTGCTGTATTTTTGCCTTTTTTAATAATCTGGAAGACAATAATATTATTAAATGAATGATATTTTATAAAAAGACATACTTTTATCAATTTACTTTCAAATATCAAGAATTCGTAAAAAATTACGGGTAATTTCTATGAAAAATAACAGAAATACTGTGGTTTTTTAAAAACAACGCTTAATTTTCTGTATTTTTGCCTTTTTTAATAATCTGGAAGACAATAATATTATTAAATGAATGATATTTCATAAAGAGACATACTTTTATCAATTTATTTTCAAATATAAAGAATTCGTAAAAAATTACGGGTAATGTCTATGAAAAATAACAGAAATACCATGTTTTTTAAAAAAAAACGCGTAATTTTCTGTATTTTTGCCTTTTTTTAATAATCTGGAAGACAATAATATTATTAAATGAATTATTTTTCATTAAGAGACATACTTTTATCAATTTACTTTCAAATATCAAGAATTGGTAACAAATTACATGTAATTTCTATGAAAAATAACAGAAATACCATGTTTTTTTAAAAAAAAACGCTTAATTTTCTGTATTTTTGCCTTTTTTAATAATCTGGAAGACGATAATATTATTAAATGAATGATATTTCATAAAGAGACATACTTTTATCAATTTACTTTCAAATATCAAGAATTCGTAAAAAATTACGGGTAATTTCTATGAAAAATAACAGAAATACTGTGGTTTTTTAAAAACAACGCTTGATTTGCTGTATTTTTGCCTTTTTTAATAATCTGGAAGACAATAATATTATTAAATGAATGATATTTCATAAAGAGACATACTTTTATCAATTTATTTTCAAATATAAAGAATTCGTAAAAAATTACGGGTAATGTCTATGAAAAATAAAAGAAATACCATGTTTTTTTTACAAAAAACGCGTAATTTTCTGTATTTTTGCCTTTTTTTAATAATCTGGAAGACAATAATATTATTAAATGAATGATTTTTCATTAAGAGACATACTTTTATCAATTTACTTTCAAATATCAAAAATTGGTAACAAATTACATGTAATTTCAATGAAAAATAACAGAAATACCATGTTTTTTTTAAATAAAACGCTTAATTTTCTGTATTTTTGCCTTTTTTAATAATCTGGAAGTCGATAATATTATTAAATGAATGATATTTCATAAAGAGACATACTTTTATCAATTTACTTTCAAATATCAAGAATCGGTAAAAAATTACGTGTAATTTCTATGAAAAATAACATAAATACTGTGGTTTTTTAAAAACAACGCTTAATTTTCTGTATTTTTGCCTTTTTTAATAATCTGGAGGACAATAATATTATTAAATGAATGATATTTCATAAAGAGACATACTTTTATCAATTTACTTTCAAATATAAAGAATCGGTATAAAATTACGGGTAATTTCTATGAAAAATAACAGAAATACCATGTTTTTTTTTAAAAAAAAAACGCTTAATTTTCTGTATTTTTGCCTTTTTTAATAATCTGGAAGACAATAATATTATTAAATGAATGATATTTCATAAAGAGACATACTTTTATCAATTTACTTTCAAATATCAAGAATCGGTAAAAAATTACGTGTAATTTCTATGAAAAATAACATAAATACTGTGGTTTTTTAAAGACAACTCTTAATTTTCTGTATTTTTGCCTTTTTTAATAATCTGGAAGACAATAATATTATTAAATGAATGATTTTTCATAAAGAGACATACTTTTGTCAATTTACTTTCAAATATAAAGAATCGGTATAAAATTACGGGTAATTTCTATGAAAAATAACAGAAATACCGTGTTTTTAAAAGAAAAACGCTTAATTTTCTGTATTTTTGCCTTTTTTAATAATCTGGAAGACAATAATATTATTAAATGAATGATTTTTCATAAAGAGACATACTTTTGTCAATTTACTTTCAAATATAAAGAATCGGTATAAAATTACGGGTAATTTCTATGAAAAATAACATAAATACCGTGTTTTTAAAAGAAAAACGCTTAATTTTCAGTATTTTTGACTTTTTTAATAATCTGGAAGACAATAATATTATTAAATGAATGATTTTTCATAAAGAGACATACTTTTGTCAATTTACTTTCAAATATAAAGAATCGCTATAAAATTACAGGTAATTTCTATGAAAAATAACAGAAATACCGTGTTTTTAAAAGAAAAACGCTTAATTTTCTGTATTATTATTAAATGAATGATATTTCATAAAGAGACATACTTTTATCAATTTATTTTCAAATATAAAGAATTCGTAAAAAATTACAGATAATTTCTATGAAAGATAACTGAAATACCGTGTTTTTTTTTAAAAAAAAAAATCTTAATTTTCTGTATTTTTGCCTTTTTTAATAATCTGGAAGACAATAATATTATTAAATGAATGATATTTCATAAAGAAACATACTTTTATCAATTTACTTTCAAATATAAAGAATTTGTAAAAAATTACGTGTAATTTCTATGAAAAATAACAGAAATACTGTGGTTTTGTAAAGACAACGCTTAATTTTTTGTATTTTTGCCTTTTTTTTAATAATCTGGAAGACAATAATATTATTAAATGAATGATATTTCATAAAGAGACATACTTTTATCAATTTACTTTCAAATATAAAGAATCGGTATAAAATTACGGGTAATTTCTATGAAAAATAACATAAATACCGTGTTTTTAAAAGAAAAACGCTTAATTTTCAGTATTTTTGACTTTTTTAATAATCTGGAAGACAATAATATTATTAAATGAATGATTTTTCATAAAGAGACATACTTTTGTCAATTTACTTTCAAATATAAAGAATCGCTATAAAATTACAGGTAATTTCTATGAAAAATAACAGAAATACCGTGTTTTTAAAAGAAAAACGCTTAATTTTCTGTATTATTATTAAATGAATGATATTTCATAAAGAGACATACTTTTATCAATTTATTTTCAAATATAAAGAATTCGTAAAAAATTACGGATAATTTCTATGAAAGATAACTGAAATACCGTGTTTTTTTTTAAAAAAAAAAAGCTTAATTTTCTGTATTTTTGCCTTTTTTAATAATCTGGAAGACAAAAATATCATAAAATGAATGATATTTCATAAAGAGACATAATTTTATCAATTTACTTTCAAATATAAAGAATTCGTAAAAAATTACGGGTAATTTCTATGAAAAATAACAGAAATACCGTGTTTTTAAAAGAAAAACGCTTTATTTTCTGTATTTTTGACTTTTTTAATAATCTGGAAGACAATAATATTATCAAATGAATGATTTTTCATAAAGAGACATACTTTTATCAATTTACTTTCAAATATAAAGAATCGGTATAAAATTACGGGTAATTTCTATGAAAAATAACAGAAATACCGTGTTTTTAAAAGAAAAACGCTTAATTTTCTGTATTTTTGACTTTTTTAATAATCTGGAAGACAATAATATTATTAAATGAATGATTTTTCATAAAGAGACATACTTTTATCAATTTATTTTCAAATATAAAGAATTCGTAAAAAATTACGGGTAATATCTATGAAAAATAACAGAAATACCGTGTTTTTAGAAAAAACGCTTAATTTTCTGTATTATTATTAAATGAATGATATTTCATAAAGAGACATACTTTTATCAATTTATTTTCAAATATAAAGAATTCGTAAAAAATTACGGATAATTTCTATGAAAGATAACTGAAATACCGTGTTTTTTTTTAAAAAAAAAAAAGCTTAATTTTCTGTATTTTTGCCTTTTTTAATAATCTGGAAGACAAAAATATCATAAAATGAATGATATTTCATAAAGAGACATACTTTTATCAATTTACTTTCAAATATAAAGAATCGGTAAAAAGTTACGGGTCATTTTTATGAAAAATAGCAGAAATACTATGTTTTTTTTAAAAAAAACGCTTAATTTTCTGTATTTTTGCCTTTTTTAATAATCTGGAAGACAATAATATTATTAAATTAATGATATTTCATAAAGAGACATACTTTTAGCAATTTATTTTCAAATATAAAGGATTCGTAAAAAATTACGGGTAATTTCTATGAAAAATAACAGAAATACCGTGTTTTTTTTAAAAATAAACCCTTAATTTTCTGTATTTTTGCCTTTTTTAATAATCTAGAAGACAAAAATATCATTAAATTAATGATATTTCATAAAGAGACATACTTTTGTCAATTTACTTTCAAAGATAAAGAATCGGTAAAAAGATACGGGTAATTTCTATGAATAATAACAGAAATGCCATGTTTTTTTTAAAAAAAAACGCTTAGTTTTCTGTATTTTTGCTTTTTTAATAATCTGGAAGACAATAATATTATTAAATTAATGATATTTCATAAAGAGACATACTTTTAGCAATTTACTTTCAAATATCAAGAATCGGTAAAAAATTACGTGTAATTTCTATGAAAAATAACAGAAATACTGTGGTTTTTAAAAACAACGATTAATTTTCTGTATTTTTGCCTTTTTAATAATCTGGAAGACAATAATATTATTAAATGAATGATATCTCATAAAGAGACATACTTTTATCAATTTACTTTCAAATATAAAGAATCGGTATAAAATTACGGGTAATTTCTATGAAAAATAACAGAAATACCGTGTTTTTAAAAGAAAAACGCTTAATTTTTCGAATTTTTGCCTTTTTTAATAATCTGGAAGACAATAATATTATTAAATGAATGATATTTCATAAAGAGACATACTTTTATCAATTTACTTTCAAATATCAAGAATTGGTAACAAATTACATGTAATTTCTATGAAAAATAACAAAAATACCATGTTTTTTTTTAAAAAAACGCTTAATTTTCTGTATTTTTGCCTTTTTTAATAATCTGGAAGACGATAATATTATTAAATGAATGTTCTTTCATAAAGAGACATACATTTATCAATTTACTTTCAAATATAAAGAATCGGTAACAAATTACGGGTCATTTCTATGAAAAACAGAAATACCATGTTTTTTTTAAAAAAACGCTTAATTTTCTGTATTTTTGCCAGTTTTATTAATCTGGAAGACAATAATATTATTAAATGAATGATATTTCATAAAGAGACATACTTTTATCAATTTATTTTCAAATATCAAGAATCGGTAAAAAAATTAATTTTCTGTATTTTTGCCTTTTTTAATAATCTGGAAGACAATAATATTATTAAATGAATGATATTTCATAAAGAGACATACTTTTATCAATTTATTTTCAAATATCAAGAATCGGTAAAAAATTAATTTTCTGTATTTTTGCCTTTTTTAATAATCTGGAAGACAATAATATTATTAAATGAATGATATTTCATAAAGAGTCATACTTTTATCAATTTACTTTCAAATATCAAGAATCGGTAAAAAATTACGTGTAATTTCTATGAAAAATAACAGAAATACCGTGTTTTTAAAAAAAACGCTTAATTTTCTGTATTATTATTAAATGAATGATATTTCATAAAGAGACATACTTTTATCAATTTATTTTCAAATATAAAGAATTCGTAAAAAATTACGGATAATTTCTATGAAAGATAACTGAAATACCGTGTTTTTTTTTTAAAAAAAAAAGCTTAATTTTCTGTATTTTTGCCTTTTTTAATAATCTGGAAGACAAAAATATCATAAAATGAATGATATTTCATAAAGAAACATACTTTTATCAATTTACTTTCAAATATAAAGAATTTGTAAAAAATTACGTGTAATTTCTATGAAAAATAACAGAAATACTGTGGTTTTGTAAAGACAACGCTTAATTTTTTGTATTTTTGCCTTTTTTTTAATAATCTGGAAGACAATAATATTATTAAATGAATGATATTTCATAAAGAGACATACTTTTATCAATTTACTTTCAAATATAAAGAATCGGTATAAAATTACGGGTAATTTCTATGAAAAATAACATAAATACCGTGTTTTTAAAAGAAAAACGCTTAATTTTCAGTATTTTTGACTTTTTTAATAATCTGGAAGACAATAATATTATTAAATGAATGATTTTTCATAAAGAGACATACTTTTGTCAATTTACTTTCAAATATAAAGAATCGCTATAAAATTACAGGTAATTTCTATGAAAAATAACAGAAATACCGTGTTTTTAAAAGAAAAACGCTTAATTTTCTGTATTATTATTAAATGAATGATATTTCATAAAGAGACATACTTTTATCAATTTATTTTCAAATATAAAGAATTCGTAAAAAATTACGGATAATTTCTATGAAAGATAACTGAAATACCGTGTTTTTTTTTAAAAAAAAAAAGCTTAATTTTCTGTATTTTTGCCTTTTTTAATAATCTGGAAGACAAAAATATCATAAAATGAATGATATTTCATAAAGAGACATACTTTTATCAATTTACTTTCAAATATAAAGAATTCGTAAAAAATTACGGGTAATTTCTATGAAAAATAACAGAAATACCGTGTTTTTAAAAGAAAAACGCTTTATTTTCTGTATTTTTGACTTTTTTAATAATCTGGAAGACAATAATATTATCAAATGAATGATTTTTCATAAAGAGACATACTTTTATCAATTTACTTTCAAATATAAAGAATCGGTATAAAATTACGGGTAATTTCTATGAAAAATAACAGAAATACCGTGTTTTTAAAAGAAAAACGCTTAATTTTCTGTATTTTTGACTTTTTTAATAATCTGGAAGACAATAATATTATTAAATGAATGATTTTTCATAAAGAGACATACTTTTATCAATTTATTTTCAAATATAAAGAATTCGTAAAAAATTACGGGTAATATCTATGAAAAATAACAGAAATACCGTGTTTTTAGAAAAAACGCTTAATTTTCTGTATTATTATTAAATGAATGATATTTCATAAAGAGACATACTTTTATCAATTTATTTTCAAATATAAAGAATTCGTAAAAAATTACGGATAATTTCTATGAAAGATAACTGATATACCGTGTTTTTTTTAAAAAAAAAAAAAGCTTAATTTTCTGTATTTTTGCCTTTTTTAATAATCTGGAAGACAAAAATATCATAAAATGAATGATATTTCATAAAGAGACATACTTTTATCAATTTACTTTCAAATATAAAGAATCGGTAAAAAGTTACGGGTCATTTTTATGAAAAATAGCAGAAATACTATGTTTTTTTTAAAAAAAACGCTTAATTTTCTGTATTTTTGCCTTTTTTAATAATCTGGAAGACAATAATATTATTAAATTAATGATATTTCATAAAGAGACATACTTTTAGCAATTTATTTTCAAATATAAAGAATTCGTAAAAAATTACGGGTAATTTCTATGAAAAATAACAGAAATACCGTGTTTTTTTTAAAAATAAACCCTTAATTTTCTGTATTTTTGCCTTTTTTAATAATCTAGAAGACAAAAATATCATTAAATCAATGATATTTCATAAAGAGACATACTTTTGTCAATTTACTTTCAAAGATAAAGAATCGGTAAAAAGATACGGGTAATTTCTATGAATAATAACAGAAATGCCATGTTTTTTTAAAAAAAAAACGCTTAATTTTCTGTATTTTTGCTTTTTTAATAATCTGGAAGACAATAATATTATTAAATTAATGATATTTCATAAAGAGACATACTTTTAGCAATTTACTTTCAAATATCAAGAATCGGTAAAAAATTACGTGTAATTTCTATGAAAAATAACAGAAATACTGTGGTTTTTAAAAACAACGCTTAATTTTCTGTATTTTTGCCTTTTTAATAATCTGGAAGACAATAATATTATTAAATGAATGATATCTCATAAAGAGACATACTTTTATCAATTTACTTTCAAATATAAAGAATCGGTATAAAATTACGGGTAATTTCTATGAAAAATAACAGAAATACCGTGTTTTTAAAAGAAAAACGCTTAATTTTTCGAATTTTTGCCTTTTTTAATAATCTGGAAGACAATAATATTATTAAATGAATGATATTTCATAAAGAGACATACTTTTATCAATATACTTTCAAATATCAAGAATTGGTAACAAATTACATGTAATTTCTATGAAAAATAACAAAAATACCATGTTTTTTTTTAAAAAAACGCTTAATTTTCTGTATTTTTGCCTTTTTTAATAATCTGGAAGACGATAATATTATTAAATGAATAAAGAGACATACTTTTATCAATTTACTTTCAAATATAAAGAATCGGTAACAAATTACGGGTCATTTCTATGAAAAACAGAAATACCATGTTTTTTTTAAAAAAACGCTTAATTTTCTGTATTTTTGCCAGTTTTATTAATCTGGAAGACAATAATATTATTAAATGAATGATATTTCATAAAGAGACATACTTTTATCAATTTATTTTCAAATATCAAGAATCGGTAAAAAAATTAATTTTCTGTATTTTTGCCTTTTTTAATAATCTGGAAGACAATAATATTATTAAATGAATGATATTTCATAAAGAGACATACTTTTATCAATTTATTTTCAAATATCAAGAATCGGTAAAAAATTAATTTTCTGTATTTTTGCATTTTTTAATAATCTGGAAGACAATAATATTATTAAATGAATGATATTTCATAAAGAGTCATACTTTTATCAATTTACTTTCAAATATCAAGAATCGGTAAAAAATTACGTGTAATTTCTATGAAAAATAACAGAAATACCGTGTTTTTAAAAAAAACGCTTAATTTTCTGTATTATTATTAAATGAATGATATTTCATAAAGAGACATACTTTTATCAATTTATTTTCAAATATAAAGAATTCGTAAAAAATTACGGATAATTTCTATGAAAGATAACTGAAATACCGTGTTTTTTTTTTAAAAAAAAAAGCTTAATTTTCTGTATTTTTGCCTTTTTTAATAATCTGGAAGACAAAAATATCATAAAATGAATGATATTTCATAAAGAGACATACTTTTATCAATTTACTTTCAAATATAAAGAATCGGTAAAAAGTTACGGGTCATTTTTATGAAAAATAACAGAAATACTATGTTTTTTTTAAAAAAAACGCTTAATTTTCTGTATTTTTGCCTTTTTTAATAATCTGGAAAACAATAATATTATTAAATTAATGATATTTCATAAAGAGACATACTTTTAGCAATTTATTTTCAAATATAAAGAATTCGTAAAAAAATACGGGTAATTTCTATGAAAAATAACAGAAATACCGTGTTTTTTTTAAAAATAAACCCTTAATTTTCTGTATTTTTGCCTTTTTTAATAATCTAGAAGACAAAAATATCATTAAATCAATGATATTTCATAAAGAGACATACTTTTGTCAATTTACTTTCAAAGATAAAGAATCGGTAAAAAGATACGGGTAATTTCTATGAATAATAACAGAAATGCCATGTTTTTTTTTAAAAAAACGCTTAATTTTCTGTATTTTTGCCTTTTTTTAATAATCTGGAAGACAATAATATTATTAAATTAATGATATTTCATAAAGAGACATACTTTTAGCAATTTACTTTCAAATATCAAGAATCGGTAAAAAATTACGTGTAATTTCTATGAAAAATAACAGAAATACTGTGGTTTTTAAAAACAACGCTTAATTTTCTGTATTTTTGCCTTTTTAATAATCTGGAAGACAATAATATTATTAAATTAATGATATTTCATAAAGAGACATACTTTTATCAATTTACTTTCAAATATAAAGAATCGGTATAAAATTACGGGTAATTTCTATGAAAAATAACAGAAATACCGTGTTTTTAAAAGAAAAACGCTTAATTTTTCGAATTTTTGCCTTTTTTTAATAATCTGGAAGACAATAATATTATTAAATGAATGATATTTCATAAAGAGACATACTTTTATCAATTTACTTTCAAATATCAAGAATTGGTAACAAATTACATGTAATTTCTATGAAAAATAACAGAAATACCGTGTTTTTAAAAGAAAAACGCTTAATTTTCTGTATTTTTGCCTTTTTTAATAATCTGGAAGACGATAATATTATTAAATGAATGTTCTTTCATAAAGAGACATACTTTTATCAATTTAGTTTCAAATATAAAGAATCGGTAACAAATTACGGGTCATTTCTATGAAAAACAACAGAAATGCCATGTTTTTTTTTAAAAAAACGCTTAATTTTCTGTATTTTTGCCTTTTTTTAATAATCTGGAAGACAATAATATTATTAAATTAATGATATTTCATAAAGAGACATACTTTTAGCAATTTACTTTCAAATATCAAGAATCGGTAAAAAATTACGTGTAATTTCTATGAATAATAACAGAAATGCCATGTTTTTTTTTAAAAAAACGCTTAATTTTCTGTATTTTTGCCTTTTTAATAATCTGGAAGACAATAATATTATTAAATTAATGATATTTCATAAAGAGACATACTTTTATCAATTTACTTTCAAATATAAAGAATCGGTATAAAATTACGGGTAATTTCTATGAAAAATAACAGAAATACCGTGTTTTTAAAAGAAAAACGCTTAATTTTTCGAATTTTTGCCTTTTTTTAATAATCTGGAAGACAATAATATTATTAAATGAATGATATTTCATAAAGAGACATACTTTTATCAATTTACTTTCAAATATCAAGAATTGGTAACAAATTACATGTAATTTCTATGAAAAATAACAAAAATACCATGTTTTTTTTAAAAGAAACGCTTAATTTTCTGTATTTTTGCCTTTTTTAATAATCTGGAAGACGATAATATTATTAAATGAATGTTCTTTCATAAAGAGACATACTTTTATCAATTTAGTTTCAAATATAAAGAATCGGTAACAAATTACGGGTCATTTCTATGAAAAACAACAGAAATACCATGTTTTTTTTAAAAAAAACGCTTAATTTTCTGTATTTTTGCCAGTTTTAATAATCTGGAAGACAATAATATTATTAAATGAATGATATTTCATAAAGAGACATACTTTTATCAATTTATTTTCAAATATCAAGAATCGGTAAAAAATTAATTTTCTGTATTTTTGCCTTTTTTTAATAATCTGGAAGACAATAATATTATTAACTGACTGATATTTCATAAAGAGACATACTTTTATCAATTTATTTTCAAATATAAAGAATTCGTAAAAAATTACGGGTAATTTCTATGACAAATAACAAAAATACCGTGTTTTTTTTAAAAAAAAACGCTTAATTTTCTGTATTTTTGCCTTTTTTAATAATCTGGAAGACAATAATATTATTAAATTAATGATATTTCATAAAGAGACATAGTTTTAGCAATTTATTTTCAAATATAAAGAATTCGTAAAAAATTACGGGTAATATCTATGAAAAATAACAGAAATACCGTGTTTTTTTTTAAAATAAACCCTTAATTTTCTGTATTTTTGCCTTTTTTAATAATCTAGAAGACAAAAATATCATTAAATGAATGATATTTCATAAAGAGACATACTTTTGTCAATTTATTTTCAAAGATAAAGAATCGGTAAAAAGATACGGATAATTTCTATGAATAATAACAGAAATGCCATGTTTTTTTTAAAAAAAACGCTTAATTTTCTGTATTTTTGCCTTTTTTAATAATCTGGAAGACAATAATATTATTAAATTAATGATATTTCATAAAGAGACATACTTTTAGCAATTTACTTTCAAATATCAAGAATCGGTAAAAAATTACGTGTAATTTCTATGAAAAATAACAGAAATACTGTGGTTTTTAAAAACAACGCTTAATTTTCTGTATTTTTGCCTTTTTAATAATCTGGAAGACAATAATATTATTAAATGAATGATATTTCATAAAGAGACATACTTTTTTCATTTTACTTTCAAATATAAAGAATCGGTATAAAATTACGGGTAATTTCTATGAAAAATAACAGAAATACCGTGTTTTTAAAAGAAAAACGCTTAATTTTTCGAATTTTTGCCTTTTTTTAATAATCTGGAAGACAATAATATTATTAAATGAATGATATTTCATAAAGAGACATACTTTTATCTATTTACTTTCAAATATCAAGAATTGGTAACAAATTACATGTAATTTCTATGAAAAACAACAGAAATACCATGTTTTTTTTAAAAAAACGCTTAATTTTCTGTATTTTTGCCAGTTTTAATAATCTGGAAGACAATAATATTATTAAATGAATGATATTTCATAAAGAGACATACTTTTATCAATTTATTTTCAAATATCAAGAATCGGTAAAAAATTAATTTTCTGTATTTTTGCCTTTTTTAATAATCTGGAAGACAATAATATTATTAAATGAATGATATTTCATAAAGAGACATACTTTTATCAATTTACTTTCAAATATCAAAAATCGGTAAAAAATTACGTGTAATTTCTATGAAAAATAACAGAAATACTGTGGTTTTTTAAAAACAAACGCTTAATTTTCTGTATTTTTGCCTTTTTTATAATCTGGAAGACAATAATATTATTAAATGAATGATATTTTAGAAAGAGACATACTTTTATCAATTTACTTTCAAATATAAAGAATTCGTTAAAAATTACGTGCAATTTCTATGAAAAATAACAGAAATACTGTGGTTTTTTAAAGACAACGCTTAATTTTCTGTATTTTTGCCTTTTTTAATAATCTGGAAGACAATAATATTATTAAATGAATGATATTTCATAAAGAGTCATACTTTTATCAATTTACTTTCAAATATAAAGAATCGGTATAAAATTACGGGTAATTTCTATGAAAAATAACAGAAATACCCTGTTTTTTAAAAAAAAACGCTTAATTTTCTGTATTTTTGCCTTTTTTAATAATCTGGAAGACAATAATATTATTAAATGAATGATATTTCATAAAGAGACATACTTTTATCAATTTACTTTCAAATTTCCAGAATGGGTAAAAAATTACGTGTAATTTCTATGAAAAATAACAGAAATACTGTGCAACTAAATTAATAAAGTGATTTTTTTGTTGAAATATAATTCATTTACTAATACTATTTTATTATAGATTAGAAAAAAGGTAAAAGATACGTAAAAGTCGGTATTCCATCATTTTTCATATAAATTACCCATAATTTTTAGCCAATTCTGGTTAAAACTCTTAATTTTCTGTATTTTTGCCTTTTTTAATAATCTGGAAGACAATAATATTATTAAATGAATGATATTTCATTAAGAGACATACTTTTATCAATTTCCTTTCAAATATAAAGAATCTGTAAAAAATTACGGGTAATTTCTATGAAAAATAACAGAAATATACCGTGTTTTTTTAAAAAAAAACGCTGAATTTTCTGTATTTTTGCTTTTTTTAATAATCTGGAAGACAATAATATTATTAAATGAATGATATTTCATAAAGAGACATACTTTTGTCAATTTATTTTCAAATATAAAGAATTCGTAATTAATAATCTGGAAGACAAAAATATCATATTTCATAATATTTATGATATTTCATAAAGAGACATACTTTTATCAATTTACTTTCAAATATAAAGATTTGGTAAAAAGTTACGGGTCATTTTTATGAAAAATAACAGATATACTATGTTTTTTTTTAAAAAAACGTTTAATTTTTTGTATTTTTGCCTTTTTTAATAATCTGGAAGACAATAATATTATTAAATGAATGATATTTCATAAAGAGACATACTTTTATCAATTTACTTTCAAATATAAAGAATTCGTTGAAAATTACGTGTAATTTCTATGAAAAATAACAGAAATACTGTGGTTTTTTAAAGACAACGCTTAATTTTCTGTATTTTTGCCTTTTTTAATAATCTGGAAGACAATAATATTATTAAATGAATGATATTTCATAAAGAGACATACTTTTAGCAATTTACTTTCAAATATCAAGAATCGGTATAAAAGTACGGGTAATTTCTATGAAAAATAACAGAAATACTGTGGTTTTTAAAAACAACGCTTAATTTTCTGTATTTTTGCCTTTTTAATAATCTGGAAGACAATAATATTATTAAATGAATGATATTTCATAAAGAGACATACTTTTATCAATTTACTTTCAAATATAAAGAATCGGTATAAAATTACGGGTAATTTCTATGAAAAATAACAGAAATACCATGTTTTTAAAAGAAAAACGCTTAATTTTTCGTATTTTTGCCTTTTTTTAATAATCTGGAAGACAATAATATTATTAAATGAATGATGTTTCATAAAGAGACATACTTTTATCAATTTACTTTCAAATATCAAGAATTGGTAACAAATTACATGTAATTTCTATGAAAAATAACAGAAATACCATGTTTTTTTTAAAAAAAACGTTTAATTTTCTGTATTTTTGCCTTTTTTAATAATCTGGAAGACGATAATATTATTAAATGAATGTTCTTTCATAAAGAGACATACTTTTATCAATTTACTTTCAAATATAAAGAATCGGTAACAAATTACGGGTCATTTCTATGAAAAATAATAGAAATACCATGTTTTTTTAAAAAAAACGCTTAATTTTCTGTATTTTTGCCAGTTTTAATAATCTGGAAGACAATAATATTATTAAATGAATGATATTTCATAAAGAGACATACTTTTATCAATTTATTTTCAAATATCAAGAATCGGTAAAAAAATAATTTTCTGTATTTTTGCCTTTTTTAATAATCTGGAAGACAATAATATTATTAAATGAATGATATTTCATAAAGACACATACTTTTATCAATGTACTTTCAAATATAAAGAATTCGTTAAAAATTACGTGTAATTTCTATGAAAAATAACAGAAATACTGTGGTTTTTTAAAGACAACGCTTAATTTTCTGTATTTTTGCCTTTTTTAATAATCTTAAAGACAATAATATTATTAAATGAATGATATTTCATAAACAGACATACTTTTATCAATTTACTTTCAAATATCAAGAATCGGTAAAAAATTATGTGTAATTTCTATGAAAAATAACAGAAATAATGTGGTTTTTTAAAGACAACGCTTAATCTTCTGTATTTTTGCCTTTTTTAATAATCTGGAAGACAATAATATTATTAAATGAATGATATTTCATAAAGAGTCATACTTTTATCAATTTACTTTCAAATATAAAGAATCGGTATAAAATTACGGATAATTTCTCTGAAAAATAACAGAAATACCCTGTTTTTAAAAGAAAAACTCTTAATTTTCTGTATTTTTGCCTTTTTTAATAATCTGGAAGACAATAATATTATTAAATGAATGATATTTCATTAAGAGACATACTTTTATCAATTTCCTTTCAAATATAAAGAATCTGTAAAAAATTACGGGTAATTTCTATGAAAAATAACAGAAATACCGT
The DNA here is from genome assembly GCA_963920725.1 of Rhamphomyia laevipes. Classification (NCBI taxonomy): domain Eukaryota; kingdom Metazoa; phylum Arthropoda; class Insecta; order Diptera; family Empididae; genus Rhamphomyia; species Rhamphomyia laevipes. The sequence continues at coordinate 32,299,055 of OY987257.1, forward strand.
GTTTTTTTAAAAAAAAACGCTGAATTTTCTGTATTTTTGCTTTTTTTTATAATCTGGAAGACAATAATATTATTAAATGAATGATATTTCATAAAGAGACATACTTTTGTCAATTTATTTTCAAATATAAAGAATTCGTAATTAATAATCTGGAAGACAAAAATATCATATTTCAGAATATTTATGATATTTCATAAAGAGACATACTTTTATCAATTTACTTTCAAATATAAAGAATCGGTAAAAAGTTACGGGTCATTTTTATGAAAAATAACAGAAATACTATGTTTTTTTTAAAAAAAACGTTTAATTTTCTGTATTTTTGCCTTTTTTAATAATCTGGAAGACAATAATATTATTAAATGAATGATATTTCATAAAGAGACATACTTTTATCAATTTATTTTCAAATATAAAGAATTCGTAAAAAATTACCGGTAATTTCTATGAAAAATAACAGAAATACCGTGTTTTTTTTTAAAAATAAACCCTTAATTTTCTGTATTTTTGCCTTTTTTAATAATCTAGAAGACAAAAATATCATTAAATGAATGATATTTCATAAAGAGACATACTTTTGTCAATTTACTTTCAAATATAAAAAATCGGTAAAAAGATACGGGTAATTTCTATGAAAAATAACAGAAATGCCATGTTTTTTTAAAAAAAAAACGCTTAATTTTCTGTACTTTTGCCTTTTTTAATAATCTGGAAGACAATAATATTATTAAATTAATGATATTTCATAAAGTGACATACTTTTAGCAATTTACTTTCAAATATCAAGAATCGGTAAAAAAATACGTGCAATTTCTATCAAAAATAAGAGAAATACTGTGGTTTTTAAAAACAACGCTTAATTTTCTGTATTTTTGCCTTTTTAATAATCTGGAAGACAAAAATATTATTAAATGAATGATATTTCATAAAGAGACATACTTTTATCAATTTACTTTCAAATATAAAGAATCGGTATAAAATTACGGGTAATTTCTATGAAAAATAACAGAAATACCGTGTTTTTAAAAGAAAAACGCTTAATTTTTCGTATTTTTGCCTTTTTTTAATAATCTGGAAGACAATAATATTATTAAATGAATGATTTTTCATAAAGAGACATACTTTTATCAATTTACTTTCAAATATCAAGAATTGGTAACAAATTACATGTAATTTCTATGAAAAATAACAGAAATACCATGTTTTTTTTAAAAAAAACGCTTAATTTTCTGTATTTTTGCCTTTTTTAATAATGTGGAAGACGATAATATTATTAAATGAATATAAAGAGACATACTTTTATCAATTTACTTTCAAATATAAAGAATCGGTAACAAATTACGGGTCATTTCTATGAAAAATAACAGTAATACCATGTTTTTTTTAATAAAAAACAGTAAGACAAAAATATCATATTTCATAATATTTATGATATTTCATAAAGAGACATACTTTTATCAATTTACTTTCAAATATAAAGAATCGGTAAAAAGTTACGGGTCATTTTTATGAAAAATAACAGAAATACTATGTTTTTTTTAAAAAAACGTTTAATTTTCTGTATTTTTGCCTTTTTTAATAATCTGGAAGACAATAATATTATTAAATGAATGATATTTCATAAAGAGACATACTTTTATCAATTTACTTTCAAATATAAAGAATTCGTTAAAAATTACGTGTAATTTCTATGAAAAATAACAGAAATACTGTGGTTTTTTAAAGACAACGCTTAATTTTCTGTATTTTTGCCTTTTTTAATAATCTGGAATACAATAATATTATTAAATGAATGATATTTCATAAAGAGACATACTTTTAGCAATTTACTTTCAAATATCAAGAATCGGTATAAAAGTACGGGTAATTTCTATGAAAAATAACAGAAATACTGTGGTTTTTAAAAACAACGCTTAATTTTCTGTATTTTTGCCTTTTTAATAATCTGGAAGACAATAATATTATTAAATGAATGATATTTCATAAAGAGACATACTTTTATCAATTTACTTTCAAATATAAAGAATCGGTATAAAATTACGGGTAATTTCTATGAAAAATAACAGAAATACCGTGTTTTTAAAAGAAAAACGCTTAATTTTTCGTATTTTTGCCTTTTTTTAATAATCTGGAAGACAATAATATTATTAAATGAATGATGTTTCATAAAGAGACATATTTTTATCAATTTACTTTCAAATATCAAGAATTGGTAACAAATTACATGTAATTTCTATGAAAAATAACAGAAATACCATGTTTTTTTTTAAAAAAACGTTTAAATTTCTGTATTTTTGCCTTTTTTAATAATCTGGAAGACGATAATATTATTAAATGAATGTTCTTTCATAAAGAGACATACTTTTATCAATTTACTTTCAAATATAAAGAATCGGTAACAAATTACGGGTCATTTCTATGAAAAATAATATAAATACCATGTTTTTTTTAAAAAAAACGCTCAATTTTCTGTATTTTTGCCAGTTTTAATAATCTGGAAGACAATAATATTATTAAATGAATGATATTTCATAAAGAGACATACTTTTATCAATTTATTTTCAAATATCAAGAATCGGTAAAAAAATAATTTTCTGTATTTTTGCCTTTTTTAATAATCTGGAAGACAATAATATTATTAAATGAATGATATTTCATAAAGAGACATACTTTTATGAATTTATTTTCAAATATCAAGAATCGGTAAAAAATTAATTTTCTGTATTTTTGCCTTTTTTAATAATCTGGAAGACAATAATATTATTAAATGAATGATATTTCATAAAGAGACATACTTTTATCAATTTACTTTCAAATATTGAGAATCGGTAAAAAATTACGTGTAATTTCTATGAAAAATAACAGAAATACTGTGGTTTTTTAAAAACAAACGCTTAATTTTCTGTATTTTTGCCTTTTTTATAATCTGGAAGACAATAATATTATTAAATGAATGATATTTCATAAAGAGACATACTTTTATCAATTTACTTTCAAATATAAAGAATACGTTAAAAATTACGTGTAATTTCTATGAAAAATAACAGAAATACTGTGGTTTTTAAAAGACAACGCTTAATTTTCTGTATTTTTGCCTTTTTTAATAATCTTAAAGACAATAATATTATTAAATGAATGATATTTCATAAAGAGACATACTTTTATCAATTTACTTTCAAATATCAAGAATCGGTAAAAAATTACGTGTAATTTCTATGAAAAATAACAGAAATAATGTGGTTTTTTAAAGACAACTTTTAATTTTCTGTATTTTTGCCTTTTTTAATAATCTGGAAGACAATAATATTATTAAATGAATAATATTTCACAAAGAGTCATACTTTTATCAATTTACTTTCAAATATAAAGAATCGGTATAAAATTACGGGTAATTTCTATGAAAAATAACAGAAATACCCTGTTTTTAAAAGAAAAACGCTTAATTTTCTGTATTTTTGCCTTTTTTAATAATCTGGAAGACAATAATATTATTAAATGAATGATATTTCATAAAGAGACATACTTTTATCAATTTACTTTCAAATTTCCAGAATGGGTAAAAAATTACGTGTAATTTCTATGAAAAATTACAGAAATACTGTGCAACTAAATTAATAAAGTGATTTTTTTGTTGAAATATAATTCATTTACTAATACTATTTTATTATAGATTAGAAAAAAGGTAAAAGATACGTAAAAGTCGGTATTCCATTATTTTTCATATAAATTACCCATAATTTTTAGCCAATTCTGGTTAAAACTCTTAATTTTCTGTATTTTTGCCTTTTTTAATAATCTGGAAGACAATAATATTATTAAATGAATGATATTTCATTAAGAGACATACTTTTATCAATTTCCTTTCAAATATAAAGAATCTGTAAAAAATTACGGGTAATTTCTATGAAAAATAACAGAAATACCGTGTTTTTTAAAAAAAAAACGCTGAATTTTCTGTATTTTTGCTTTTTTTAATAATCTGGAAGACAATAATATTATTAAATGAATGATATTTCATAAAGAGACATACTTTCGTCAATTTATTTTCAAATATAAAGTATTCGTAATTAATAATCTGGAAGACAAAAATATCATATTTCATAATATTTATGATATTTCATAAAGAGACATACTTTTATCAATTTACTTTCAAATATAAAGAATCGGTAAAAAGTTACGGGTCATTTTTATGAAAAATAACAGAAATACTATGTTTTTTTTTAAAAAAACGTTTAATTTTCTGTATTTTTGCCTTTTTTAATAATCTGGAAGACAATAATATTATTAAATGAATGATATTTCATAAAGAGACATACTTTTATCAATTTATTTTCAAATATAAAGAATTCGTAAAAAATTACGGGTAATTTCTATAAAAATAACAGAAATACCGTGTTTTTTTTAAAAATAAACCCTTAATTTTCTGTATTTTTGCCTTTTTTAATAATCTAGAAGACAAAAATATCATTAAATGAATGATATTTCATAAAGAGACATACTTTTGTCAATTTACTTTCAAATATAAAAAATCGGTAAAAAGATACGGGTAATTTCTATGAAAAATAACAGAAATGCCATGTTTTTTTTAAAAAAAACGCTTAATTTTTTGTATTTTTGCCTTTTTTAATAATCTGGAAGACAATAATATTATTAAATTAATGATATTTCATAAAGAGACATAATTTTAGCAATTTACTTTCAAATATCAAGAATCGGTAAAAAAATACGTGTAATTTCTATCAAAAATAGGAGAAATACTGTGGTTTTTAAAAACAACGCTTAATTTTCTGTATTTTTGCCTTTTTAATAATCTGGAAGACAAAAATATTATTAAATGAATGATATTTCATAAAGAGACATACTTTTATCAATTTACTTTCAAATATAAAGAATCGGTATAAAATTACGGGTAATTTCTATGAAAAATAACAGAAATACCGTGTTTTTAAAAGAAAAACGCTTAATTTTTCATATTTTTGCCTTTTTTTAATAATCTGGAAGACAATAATATTATTAAATGAATGATTTTTCATAAAGAGACATACTTTTATCAATTTACTTTCAAATATCAAGAATTGGTAACAAATTACATGTAATTTCTATGAAAAATAACAGAAATACCATGTTTTTTTTAAAAAAAACGCTTAATTTTCTGTATTTTTGCCTTTTTTAATAATCTGGAAGACGATAATATTATTAAATGAATGTTCTTTCATAAAGAGACATATTTTTATCAATTTACTTTCAAATATAAAGAATCGGTAACAAATTACGGGTCATTTCTATGAAAAATAACAGTAATACCATGTTTTTTTTAAAAAAACGCTTAATTTTCTGTATTTTTGCCAGTTTTAATAATCTGGAAGACAATAATATTATTAAATGAATGATATTTCATAAAGAGACATACTTTTATCAATTTATTTTCAAATATCAAGAATCGGTAAAAACTTATATTTCTGTATTTTTGCCTTTTTTAATAATCTGGAAGACAATAATATTATTAAATGAATGATATTTCATAAAGAGACATACTTTTATCAATTTATTTTCAAATATCAAGAATCAGTAAAAAATTAATTTTCTGTATTTTTGCCTTTTTTAATAATCTGGAAGACAAAAATATTATTAAATGAATGATATTTCATAAAGAGACATACTTTTATCAATTTACTTTCAAAGATTGAGAATCGGTAAAAAATTACGTGTAATTTCTATGAAAAATAACAGAAATACTGTGGTTTTTTAAAAACAAACGCTTAATTTTCTGTATTTTTGCCTTTTTTATAATCTGGAAGACAATAATATTATTAAATGAATGATATTTCATAAAGAGACATACTTTTGTCAATTTACTTTCAAATATAAAGAATCGGTATAAAATTACAGGTAATTTCTATGAAAAATAACAGAAATACAGTGTTTTTAAACGAAAAACGCTTAATTTTCTGTATATTTGCCTTTTTTAATAATCTGGAATACAATAATATTATTAGATGAATAATTTTTCATAAAGAGACATACTTTTATCAATTTACTTTCAAATATAAAGAATCGGTAAAAAATTACGGTTTATTTCTATGAAAAATAACAGAATTACCGTGTTTTTAAAAAAGACGATTAATTTTCTGTATTTTTTAATCTCGAAGACAATAATATTATTAAATGAATGATATTTTATAAAGAGACATACTTTTATCAATTTATTTTCAAATATAAAGAATTCGTAAAAAATTACGGGTAATGTCTATGAAAGATAACTGAAATACCGTGTTTTTTTTTTAAAAAAAGCTTAATTTTCTGTATTTTTGCCTTTTTTAATAATCTGGAAGACAAAAATATCATATTTCATAATATTTATGATATTTCATAAAGAGACATACTTTTATCACTTTACTTTCAAATATAAAGAATCGGTAAAAAGTTACGGGTCATTTCTATGAAAAATAATAGAAGTACCAGGGTTTTTTTAAAAAAAACGCTTAATTTTCTGTATTTTTGCCTTTTTTAATAATCTGGAAGACAATAATATTATTAATTGAATGATATTTCATAAAGAGACATACTTTTATCAATTTATTTTCAAATATAAAGAATTCGTAAAAAAATACGGGTAATTTCTATGAAAAATAACACAAATACCGTGTTTCTTTTTTTAAAAAAACCTTAATTTTCTGTATTTTTGCCTTTTTTAATAATCTGGAAGACAAAAATATCATAAAATGAATTATATTTCATAAAGAGACATACTTTTATCAATTTACTTTCAAATATAAAGAATTCGTTAAAAATTACGGGTCATTTCTATGAAAAATAACAGCATAACATGTTTTTTAAAAAAACGCTTAATTTTCTGTATTTTTGCCTTTTTTAATAATCTGGAAGACAATAATATTATTAAATGAATGATATTTCATAAAGAGACATACTTTTATCAATTTATTTTCAAATATAAAGAATTCGTTAAAAATTACGGGTCATTTCTATGAAAAATAACAGAAATACCATGTTTTTTAAAAAAAACGCTTAATTTTCTGTATTATTATTAAATGAATGATATTTCATAAAGAGACATACTTTTATCAATTTATTTTCAAATATAAAGAATTCGTAAAAAATTACGGGTAATTTCTATGAAAGATAACTGAAATACCGTGTTTTTTTTTAAAAAAAAAGCTTAATTTTCTGTATTTTTGCCTTTTTTAATAATCTGGAAGACAATAATATTATTAAATGAATGATATTTCATAAAGAGACATACTTTTATCAATTTATTTTCAAATATAAAGAATTCGTAAAAAAATACGGGTAATTTCTATGAAAAATAACAGAAATACGGTGTTTCTTTTTTTAAAAAAACCTTAATTTTCTGTATTTTTGCCTTTTTTAATAATCTGGAAGACAAAAATATCATAAAATGAATTATATTTCATAAAGAGACATACTTTAATCAATTTACTTTCAAATATAAAGAATTCGTTAAAAATTACGGGTCATTTCAATGAAAAATAACCGAAATACCGTGTTTTTAAAAAAAAACGCTTAATTTTCTGTATTATTATTAAATGAATGATATTTCATAAAGAGACATACTTTTATCAATTTATTTTCAAATATAAAGAATTAGTAAAAAATTACGGGTAATTTCTATGAAAGATAACTGAAATACCGTGTTTTTTTTAAAAAAAAAAGCTTAATTTTCTGTATTTTTGCCTTTTTTAATAATCTGGAAGACAAAAATATCATATTTCATAATATTTATGATATTTCATAAAGAGACATACTTTTATCAATTTATTTTCAAATATAAAGAATCGGTAAAAAGTTACGGGTCATTTCTATGAAAAATAATAGAAGTACCAGTTTTTTTTTTAAAAAAACGCTTAATTTTCTGTATTTTTGCCTTTTTTAATAATCTGGAAGACGATAATATTATTAAATGAATGTTCTTTCATAAAGAGACATACTTTTATCAATTTACTTTCAAATATAAAGAATCGGTAACAAATTACGGGTCATTTCTATGAAAAATAATAGAAATACCATGTTTTTTTAAAAAAAACGCTTAATTTTCTGTATTTTTGCCAGTTTTAATAATCTGGAAGACAAAAATATCATATTTCATAATATTTATGATATTTCATAAAGAGACATACTTTTATCAATTTATTTTCAAATATAAAGAATTAGTAAAAAAATACGGGTAATTTCTATGAAAAATAACAGAAATACGGTGTTTCTTTTTTTAAAAAAACCTTAATTTTCTGTATTTTAGCCTTTTTTAATAATCTGGAAGACAATAATATTATTAAATGAATGATATTTCATAAAGAGACATACTTTTATCAATTTATTTTCAAATATAAAGAATTCGTAAAAAAATACGGGTAATTTCTATGAAAAATAACAGAAATACCGTGTTTTTTTTTTTAAAAAAACCTTAATTTTCTGTATTTTTGCCTTTTTTAATAATCTGGAAGACAAAAATATCATAAAATGAATTATATTTCATAAAGAGACATACTTTTATCAATTAACTTTCAAATATAAAGAATTCGTTAAAAATTACGGGTCATTTCTATGAAAAATAACAGAATACCATGTTTTTTAAAAAAACGCTTAATTTTCTGTATTTTTGCCTTTTTTAATAATCTGGAAGACAATAATATTATTAAATGAATTATATTTCATAAAGAGACATACTTTTAGCAATTTAGTTTTAAATATCAAGAATCGGTAAAAAATTACGTGTAATTTCTATGAAAAATAACAGAAATACTGGTGGTTTTTTAAAAACAACGCTTAATTTTCTGTATTTTTGCCTTTTTTAATAATCTGGAAGACAATAATAGTATTAAATGAATGATATTTCATAAAGAGACATACTTTTATCAAATAACTTTCAAATATAAAGAATCGGTAAAAAATTACGGGTCATTTCTATGAAAAATAACAGAAATACCATGTTTTTTTTAAAAAAAACGCTTAATTTTCTGTATTTTTGCCTTTTTTATAATCTGGAAGACAATAATATTATTAAATGAATGATATTTAATAAAGGGACATACTTTTATCAAATAACTTTCAAATATAAAGAATCGGTAAAAAATTACTGGTCATTTCTATGAAAAATAACAGAAATACCATGTTTTTTTTTAAAAAAACGCTTAATTTTCTGTATTTTTGCCTTTTTTTATAATCTGGAAGACAATAATATTATTAATAGAATGAAATTTCATAAAGAGACATACTTTTATCAATTTATTTTCAAATATAAAGAATTCGTAAAAAATTACGGGTAATTTCTATGAAAAATAACAGAAATACTGTGGTTTTTTAAAAACAACGTTTAATTTGCTGTATTTTTGCCTTTTTTAATAATCTGGAAGACAATAATATTATTAAATGAATGATATTTCATAAAGAGACATACTTTTAGCAATTTACTTTTAAATATCAAGAATCGGTAAAAAATTACGTGTAATTTCTATGAAAAATAACAGAAATACTGTGGTTTTTTAAAAACAACGCTTAATTTATGTATTTTTGCCTTTTTTAATAATCTGGAAGACAATAATAGTATTAAGTGAATGATATTTCATAAAGAGACATACTTTTATCAATTTACTTTCAAATATAAAGAATCGGTAAAAAATTACGGGTAATGTCTATGAAAAATAACAGAAATACCATGTTTTTTTTAAAAAAAACGCTTAATTTTCTGTATTTTTGCCTTTTTTAATAATCTGGAAGACGATATAATTATTAAATGAATGTAATTTCATAAAGAGACATACTTTTATCAATTTACTTTCAAATATAAAGAATCGGTGAAAAATTACGGGTCATTTCTATGAAAAATAACAGAAATACCATGTTTTTTTTAAAAAAAAAACGCTTAATTTTCTGTATTTTTGCCTTTTTTAATAATCTGGAAGACGATAATATTATTAAATGAATGATATTTCATAAAGAGACATACTTTTATCAATTTACTTTCAAATATCAAGAATTCGTAAAAAATTACGGGTAATTTCTATGAAAAATAACAGAAATACTGCGGTTTTTTAAAAACAACGCTTAATTTGCTGTATTTTTGCCTTTTTTAATAATCTGGAAGACAATAATATTATTAAATGAATGATATTTCATAAAGAGACATACTTTTATCAATTTATTTTCAAATATAAAGAATTCGTAAAAAATTACGGGTAATGTCTATGAAAAATAACAGAAATACCATGTTTTTTTTTAAAAAAACGCATAATTTTCTGTATTTTTCCCTTTTTTTAATAATCTGGAAGACAATAATATTATTTAATGAATGATTTTTCATTAAGAGACAAACTTTTATCAATTTACTTTCAAATATCAAGAATTGGTAAAAAATTGCATGTAATTTCTATGAAAAATAACAGAAATACCACGTTTTTTTTTTAAAAAAACGCTTAATTTTCTGTATTTTTGCCTTTTTTAATAATCTGGAAGACGATAATATTATTAAATGAATGATATGTCATAAAGAGACATACTTTTATCAATTTACTTTCAAATATCAAGAATCGGTAAAAAATTACGTGTAATTTCTATGAAAAATAACATAAATACTGTGGTTTTTTAAAAACAACGCTTAATTATCTGTATTTTTGCCTTTTTTAATAATCTGGAAGACAATAATATTATTAAATGAATGATGTTTCATAAAGAGACATACTTTTATCAATTTATTTTCAAATATCAAGAATCGGTAAAAAATTACGTGTAATTTCTATGAAAAATAACATAAATACTGTGGTTTTTTAAAGACAACTCTTAATTTTCTGTATTTTTGCCTTTTTTAATAATCTGGAAGACAATAATATTATTAAATGAATGATATTTCATAAAGAGTCATACTTTTATCAATTTACTTTCAAATATAAAGAATCGGTATAAAATTACGGGTAATTTCTATGAAAAATAACAGAAATACCGTGTTTTTAAAAGAAAAACGCTTAATTTTCTGTATTTTTGCCTTTTTTAATAATCTGGAAGACAATAATATTATTCAATAAATGATATTTCATAAAGAGACATACTTTTATCAATTTATTTTTAAATATAAAGAATTCGTAAAAAATTACGGGTAATGTCTATGTAAAATAACAGAAATACCATGTTTTTTTTAAAAAAACGCGTAATTTTCTGTATTTTTGCCTTTTTTTAATAATCTGGAAGACAATAATATTATTAAATGAATGATTTTTCATTAAGAGACATACTTTTATCAATTTACTTTCAAATATCAAGAATTGGTAACAAATTACATGTAATTTCTATGAAAAATAACAGAAATACCATGTTTTTTTTAAAAAAAACGCTTAATTTTCTGTATTTTTGCCTTTTTTAATAATCTGGAAGACGATAATATTATTAAATGAATGATATTTCATAAAGAGACATAGTTTTATCAATTTACTTTCAAATATCAAGAATCGGTAAAAAATTACGTGTAATTTCTATAAAAAATAACATAAATACTGTGGTTTTTTAAAAACAACGCTTAATTTTCTGTATTTTTGCCTTTTTTAATAATCTGGAAGACAATAGTATTATTAAATGAATGATATTTCATAAAGAAACATACTTTTGTCAATTTACTTTCAAATATCAAGAATCGGTAAAAAATTACGTGTAATTTCTATGAAAAATAACAGAAATACTGTGGTTTTTTAAAGACAACTCTTAAATTTCTGTATTTTTGCCTTTTTTAATAATCTGGAAGACAATAATATTATTAAATGAATTATATTTCATAAAGAGACATACTTTTATCAATTTACTTTCAAATATCAAGAATTGGTAAAAAATTACGTGTAATTTCTATGAAAAATAACAGAAATACCATGTTTTTTTTAAAAAAAAAACGCTTAATTTTCTGTATTTTTGCCTTTTTTAATAATCTGGAAGACGATAATATTATTAAATGAATGATATTTCATAAAGAGACATACTTTTATCAATTTACTTTCAAATATCAAGAATCGGTAAAAAATTACGTGTAATTTCTATAAAAAATAACATAAATACTGTGGTTTTTTAAAAACAACGCTTAATTTTCTGTATTTTTGCCTTTTTTAATAATCTGGAAGACAATAGTATTATTAAATGAATGATATTTCATAAAGAAACACACTTTTATCAATTTACTTTCAAATATCAAGAATCGGTAAAAAATTACGTGTAATTTCTATGAAAAATAAAAGAAATACTGTGGTTTTTTAAAGACAACTCTTAATTTTCTGTATTTTTGCCTTTTTTAATAATCTGGAAGACAATAATATTATTAAATGAATGATATTTCATAAAGAGACATACTTTTATCAATTTACTTTCAAATATAAAGAATCGGTATAAAATTACGGGTAATTTCTATGAAAAATAACAGAAATACCGTGTTTTTAAAAGACAAACGCTTAATTTTCTGTATTTTTGCCTTTTTTAATAATCTGGAAGACAAAAATATCATATTTCATAATATTTATGATATTTCATAAAGAGGCATACTTTTATCAATTAACTTTCAAATATAAAGAATCGGTAAAAAATTACGGGTCATTTCTATGAAAAATAACAGAAATACCATATTTTATTTTAAAAAAACGCTTAATTTTCTGTATTTTTGCCTTTTTTAATAATCTGGAAGACAATAATATTATTAAATGAATGATATTTCATAAAGAAACATACTTTTATCAATTTATTTTCAAATATAAAGAATTCGTAAAAAATTACGGGTAATTTCTATGAAAAATAACAGAAATACCGTGTTTTTTTTAAAAAAAAACGCTTAATTTTCTGTATTTTTGGCTTTTTGTAATAATCTGGAAGACAATAATATTATTAAATGAATGATATTTCATAAAGAGACATACTTTTATCAATTTACTTTCAAATATCAAGAATCGGTAAAAAATTACGTGTAATTTCTATGAAAAATAACAAAAAAAAATTGGTTTTTTAAAGACAACGCTTAATTTTCTGTATTTTTGCCTTTTTTTAATAATCTGGAAGACAATAATATTATTAAATGAATGATATTTCAAAAAGAGACATACTTTTATCAATTTACTTTCAAATATAAAGAATCGGTATAAAATTACGGGTAATTTCTATGAAAAATAACAGAAATACCGTGTTTTTAAAAGAAAAACGCTTAATTTTCTGTATTTTTGCCTTTTTTAATAATCTGGAAGACAATAATATTATTAAATATTTCATAAAGAGACATACTTTTATCAATTTATTTTCAAATATAAAGAATTCGTAAAAAATTACGGGTAATGTCTATGTAAAATAACAGAAATACCATGTTTTTTTTAAAAAAACGCGTAATTTTCTGTATTTTTGCCTTTTTTTAATAATCTGGAAGACAATAATATTATTAAATGAATGATTTTTCATTAAGAGACATACTTTTATCAATTTACTTTCAAATATCAAGAATCGGTAAAAAATTACATGTAATTTCTATGAAAAATAACAGAAATACTGTGGTTTTTTAAAGACAACTCTTAATTTTCTGTATTTTTGCCTTTTTTAATAATCTGAAAGACAATAATATTATTAAATGAATAATTTTTCATAAAGAGACATACTTTTATCAATTTACTTTCAAATATCAAGAATTGGTAACAAATTACATGTAATTTCTATGAAAAATAACAGAAATACCATGTTTTTTTTAAAAAAAACGCTTAATTTTCTGTATTTTTGCCTTTTTTAATATTCTGGAGGACGATAATATTATTAAATGAATGTTATTTCATAAAGAGACATACTTTCATCAATTTACTTTCAAATATAAAGAATCGGTAAAAAATTACGGGTCATTTCTATGAAAAATAACAGAAATACCATGTTTTTTTAAAAAAAAACGCTTAATTTTCTGTATTTTTGCCATTTTTAATAATCTGGAAGACAATAATATTATTAAATGAATGATATTTCATAAAGAGACATACTTTTATCAATTTATTTTCAAATATCAAGAATCGGTAAAAAATTAATTTTCTGTATTATTGCCTTTTTTAATAATCTGGAAGACAATCATATTATTAAATGAATGATATTTCATAAAGAGACATACTTTTATCAATTTACTTTCAAATATCAAGAATCGGTAAAAAATTACGTGCAATTTCTATGAAAAATAACAGAAATACTGTGGTTTTTTAAAAACAACGCTTAATTTTCTGTATTTTTGCCTTTTTTATAATCTGGAAGACAATAATATTATTAAATGAATGATATTTCATAAAGAGACATACTTTTATCAATTTACTTTCAAATATAAAGAATCGGTATAAAATTACGGGTGATTTCTATGAAAAATAACAGAAATACCGTGTTTTTAAAAGAAAAACGCTTAATTTTCTGTATTTTTGCCTTTTTTAATAATCTGGAAGACAATAAAATTATTAAATGAATGATTTTTCATAAAGAGACATACTTTTATCAATTTACTTTCAAATATCAAGAATCGGTATAAAATTACGGGTAATTTCTATGAAAAATAACAGAAATACCGTGTTTTTAAAAGAAAAACGCTTAATTTTCTGTATTTTTGCCTTTTTTAATAATCTGGAAGACAATAATATTATTAAATGAATGATATTTCATAAAGAGACATACTTTTATCAATTTATTTTCAAATATAAAGAATTCGTAAAAAATTACGTGTAATGTCTATGTAAAATAACAGAAATACCATGTTTTTTTTAAAAAAACGCGTAATTTTCTGTATTTTTGCCTTTTTTTAATAATCTGGAAGACAATAATATTATTAAATGAATGATTTTTCATTAAGAGACATACTTTTATCAATTTACTTTCAAATATCAAGAATCGGTAAAAAATTACGTGTAATTTCTTTGAAAAATAACAGAAATACTGTGGTTTTTTAAAGACAACTCTTAATTTTCTGTATTTTTGCCTTTTTTAATAATCTGGAAGACAATAATATTATTAAATGAATAATTTTTCATAAAGAGACATACTTTTATCAATTTACTTTCAAATATCAAGAATTGGTAACAAATTACATGTAATTTCTATGAAAAATAACAGAAATACCATGTTTTTTTTAAAAAAAAACGCTTAATTTTCTGTATTTTTGCCTTTTTTACTTTCCTTTTATTGAATTTACAATTCATGTTTTCCTCACCTGGGCATAGCTCCTAAACGGCTTTACCGATTTCACTCAAATTTGAAACTTAAGCTCGTGTTATTAACCATTTGGTGCCACGAAATTTTCATGGCCCGGCGAGGGGGCGGGGGGTTGGGCCTATTTTCTAAAAAGTCATGTGGGGTATCAAATTAAAGGTCTTGACGAGTACATCTCGTTGGGTAGTGTTTCGGGTAACTAGGACCACGTAGGGCCCTCAAAAAATGGGGCCAAAAATGAAAAAAAATCATGTGGGGTATCAAATTAAAGGTCTGGAAGAGTAGATATCTTTGGGGCAAGTAATGGTATTATTTGGGGCAACGTGGGTCATGTGGGGGCCTGAAAAATGGGTCATATGGGGGCCAGAAAAATTCATATTTTCTTCACCTGGGCATACCTCCTAAACGGCTGTACCGATTTAACTCAAATTTAGAACTTAAGCTCGTGATATGACCCATTCGGTGCCACATAATTTTCAAGGCCCAACGAGGGGGCGGAAGGTTGGGCCTATTTTCAAAAAAGTCATGTGGGGTATCAAATTACATCTCGTTGGGTAGTGTTTCGGGTAACGAGTACCATGTGGGGCCCCAAAAAATGGGGCAAAAAAATCATATGGGGCATCAAATTAAAGGTCTGGAAGAACAGATATTTTTGGGGCAAGTAATTGTAATATTTGGGGCAACAAGAGCCATGTGTGGGCCTGGAAAATGGGGCCCAAAAAAAATCATGTGGGGGTATGAAATTAAAGGTCTCGATGAGTACATCTCCTTGGGTAATGTTTCAGGTAAAGAGCGCCATATGGGGCCAAAAATAAAAAAAAAATTCATATGTATATATATATATATATATATATATATATATGAGCCGTTGATTTTGCAAGTGACTTTTCGCGAAACATGAGTTAGACCTATTTATTATTAACCGCTCAAATATATATTTTTTACTATAATATGTTATATTATAGATAGTAAAAATATATAAAAAATATAAAAATTCTACAGTTTTTAGTCGGTCAAATATATTGTGTAAAACTTAAAATATTTGACCGACTAAAAAGTATGAAATAATAAATAAATAAAAAAAACATTTTTTAACAATACTTTCCTTTATAAATAGTAATATGCGACTAAAAACTAATAAATAATACTAAAATTATATAATCTTTCATTATTGTATCTAGAGTTTCAGTAGTGGTCAATTGTAGTAGGGTTAACTGCAATCGTACTAGATTAGAGATTCAGTTAAGGTAAAGTATAGTAAAAGGGAAGTAGACCCCTCTTATAAATGGAAGTATAACTGATCAAAATTAATTATGAGAATTAATAGAATTTATCAGAATGATATTTATAAGGGGTCTACTTCCCTTTTACTATACTTTACCTTAACTGAATCTCTAATCTAGTACGATTGCAGTTAACCCTACTACAATTGACCATTACTGAAACTCTAGATACAATAATGAAAGATTATATAATTTTAGTATTATTTATTAGTTTTTAGTCGCATATTACTATTTATAAAGGAAAGCATTGTTAAAAAATGTTTTTTTTTATTTATGAGAATTAATAGAATTTATCAGAATGATATTTATAAGGGGTCTACTTCCCTTTTACTATACTTTACCTTAACTGAATCTCTAATCTAGTACGATTGCAGTTAACCCTACTACAATTGACCATTACTGAAACTCTAGATACAATAATGAAAGATTATATAATTTTAGTATTATTTATTAGTTTTTAGTCGCATATTACTATTTATAAAGGAAAGCATTGTTAAAAAATGTTTTTTTTTATTTATTTATTTTAATATTCTGGAAGACGATAATATTATTAAATGAATGTTATTTCATAAAGAGACATACTTTCATCAATTTACTTTCAAATATAAAGAATCGGTAAAAAATTACGGGTCATTTCTATGAAAAATAACAGAAATACCATGTTTTTTTAAAAAAAAAACGCTTAATTTTCTGTATTTTTGCCATTTTTAATAATCTGGAAGACAATAATATTATTAAATGAATGATATTTCATAAAGAGACATACTTTTATCAATTTATTTTCAAATATCAAGAATCGGTAAAAAATTAATTTTCTGTATTATTGCCTTTTTAATAATCTGGAAGACAATCATATTATTAAATGAATGATATTTCATAAAGGGACATACTTTTATCAATTTACTTTCAAATATCAAGAATCGGTAAAAAATTACGTGCAATTTCTATGAAAAATAACAGAAATACTGTGGTTTTTTAAAAACAACGCTTAATTTTCTGTATTTTTGCCTTTTTTATAATCTGGAAGACAATAATATTATTAAATGAATGATATTTCATAAAGAGACATACTTTTATCAATTTACTTTCAAATATAAAGAATCGGTATAAAATTACGGGTAATTTCTATGAAAAATAATAGAAATACCGTGTTTTTAAAAGAAAAACGCTTAATTTTCTGTATTTTTGTCTTTTTTAATAATCTGGAAGACAATAAAATTATTAAATGAATGATTTTTCATAAAGAGACATACTTTTGTCAATTTACTTTCAAATATAAAGAATCGGTATAAAATTACGGGTAATTTCTATGAAAAATAACAGAAATACCGTGTTTTTAAAAGAAAAACGCTTAATTTTCTGTATTTTTGCCTTTTTAATAATCTGGAAGACAATAATATTATTAAATGAATGATTTTTCATAAAGAGACATACTTTTATCAATTTATTTTCAAATATAAAGAATTCGTAAAAAATTACGGGTAATGTCTATGAAAAATAACAGAAATACCGTGTTTTTTTAAAAAAAACGCTTAATTTTCTGTATTATTATTAAATGAATGATATTTCATAAAGAGACATACTTTTATCAATTTATTTTCAAATATAAAGAATTCGTAAAAAATTACGGGTAATTTCTATGAAAGATAACTGAAATACCGTGTTTTTTTTAAAAAAAAAAAAGCTTAATTTTCTGTATTTTTGCCTTTTTTAATAATCTGGAAGACAAAAATATCATAAAATGAATGATATTTCATAAAGAGACATACTTTTATCAATTTACTTTCAAATATAAAGAATTCGTAAAAAATTACGGGTCATTTCTATGAAAAATAATAGAAGTACTGTGGTTTTTTAAAGACAACTCTTAATTTTCTGTATTTTTGCCTTTTTTAATAATCTGAAAGACAATAATATTATTAAATGAATAATTTTTCATAAAGAGACATACTTTTATCAATTTACTTTCAAATATCAAGAATTGGTAACAAATTACATGTAATTTCTATGAAAAATAACAGAAATACCATGTTTTTTTTAAAAAAAACGCTTAATTTTCTGTATTTTTGCCTTTTTTAATATTCTGGAGGACGATAATATTATTAAATGAGTGTTATTTCATAAAGAGACATACTTTCATCAATTTACTTTCAAATATAAAGAATCGGTAAAAAATTACGGGTCATTTCTATGAAAAATAACAGAAATACCATGTTTTTTTTAGAAAAAAAACGCTTAATTTTCTGTATTTTTGCCATTTTTAATAATCTGGAAGACAATAATATTATTAAATGAATGATATTTCAGAAAGAGACATACTTTTATCAATTTATTTTCAAATATCAAGAATCGGTAAAAAATTAATTTTCTGTATTATTGCCTTTTTTAATAATCTGGAAGACAATCATATTATTAAATGAATGATATTTCATAAAGAGACATACTTTTATCAATTTACTTTCAAATATCAAGAATCGGTAAAAAATTACGTGCAATTTCTATGAAAAATAACAGAAATACTGTGGTTTTTTAAAAACAACGCTTAATTTTCTGTATTTTTGCCTTTTTTATAATCTGGAAGACAATAATATTATTAAATGAACGATATTTCATAAAGAGACATACTTTTATCAATTTACTTTCAAATATCAAGAATCGGTATAAAATTACGTGTAATTTCTATGAAAAATAACAGAAATACTGTGGTTTTTTAAAAACAGCGCTTAATTTTCTGTATTTCTGCATTTTTAATAATCTGGAAGACAATAATATTATTAAATGAATGATATTTCATAAAGAGACATACTTTTATTAATTTACTTTCAAATATAAAGAATCGGTATAAAATTACGTGTAATTTCTATGAAAAATAACAGAAATACTGTGTTTTTAAAAGAAAAACGCTTAATTTTCTGTATTTTTGCTTTTTTTAATAATCTGGAAGACAATAATATTATTAAATGAATGATATTAAATAAAGAGACATACTTTTATCAATTTATTTTCAAATATAAAGAATTCGTAAAAAATTACGGGTAATTTCTATGAAAAATAACAGAAATACCGTGTTTCTTTTTTTTAAAAAAACCCTTAATTTTCTGTATTTTTGCCTTTTTTAATAATCTGGAAGACAAAACTATCATAAAATGAATGATATTTCATAAAGAGACATACTTTTATCAATTTACTTTCAAATATAAAGAATCCGTAAAAAATTACTGGTCATTTCTATGAAAAATAACAGAATACCATGTTTTTTTTTAAAAAAAAACGCTTAATTTTCTGTATTTTTGCCTTTTTTAATAATCTGGAAGACAATATTATTATTAAATTAATGATATTTCATAAAGAATTATACTTTTAGCAATTTACTTTCAAATATCAAGAATCTGTAACAAATTACGTATAATTTCTCTGAAAAATAACAGAAATACTGTGGTTTTTTAAAAACAACGCTTAATTTTCTGTATTTTTGCCTTTTTTAATAATCTGGAAAACAATAATAGTATTAAATGAATGATATTTCATAAAGAGACATACTTTTATCAATTTACTTTCAAATATAAAGAATCGGTAAAAAATTACGGGTAATTTCTATGAAAAATTACAGAAATACCTTGTTTTTAAAAGAAAAACGCTTAATTTTCTATATTTTTGCCTTTTTTAATAATCTGGAAGACAATAATATTATTAAATGAATGATTTTTCATATAGAGACATACTTTTATCAATTTACTTTCAAATATAAAGAATCGGTATAAAATTACGGGTAATTTCTATGAAAAATAACAGAAATACCGTGTTTTTTTTAAAAAAAAACGCTTAATTTTCTGTATTTTTTAATCTGGAAGACAATAATATTATTAAATAAATGATATTTTATAAAGAGACATACTTTTATCAAATAACTTTCAAATATAAAAAATCGGTAAAAAATTACTGGTCATTTCTATGAAAAATAACAGAAATACCATGTTTTTTTTTTAAAAAACGCTTAATTTTCTGTATTTTTGCCTTTTTTTATAATTTGGAAGACAATAATATTATTAAATAAATGATATTTCATAAAGAGACATACTTTTATCAATTTATTTTCAAATATAAAGAATTCGTAAAAAATTACGGGTAATTTCTATGAAAAATAACAGAAATACTATGGTTTTTTAAAAACAATGCTTAATTTGCTGTATTTTTGCCTTTTTTAATAATCTGGAAGACAATAATATTATTAAATGAATGATATTTCATAAAGAGACATACTTTTAGCAATTTAGTTTCAAATATAAAGAATTCGTAAAAAATTACGGGTAATTTCTATGAAAAATAACAGAAATACCGTGTTTTTTTTAAAAAAAAACGCTTAATTTTCTGTATTTTTGCCTTTTTTAATAATCTGGAAGACAATAATATTATTAAATGAATGATATTTCATAAAGAGACATACTTTTATTAATTTACTTTCAAATATCAAGAATCGGTAAAAAATTACGTGTAATTTCTATGAAAAATAACAGAAAAAATTTGGTTTTTTAAAGACAACGCTTAATTTTCTGTATTTTTGCCTTTTTTTAATAATCTGGAAGACAATAATATTATTAAATGAATGATATTTCATAAAGAGACATACTTTTATCAATTTACTTTCAAATATAAAGAATCGGTATAAAATTACGGGTAATTTCTATGAAAAATAACAGAAATACCGTGTTTTTAAAAGAAAAACGCTTAATTTTCTGTATTTTTGCCTTTTTTAATAATCTGGAAGACAATAATATTATTAAATGAATGATATTTCATAAAGAGACATACTTTTATCAATTTACTTTCAAACATCAAGAATTGGTAAAAAATTACGTGTAATTTTTATGAAAAATAACAGAAATACCATGTTTTTTTTTAAAAAAAAAACGCTTAATTTTCTGTATTTTTGCCTTTTTTAATAATCTGGAAGACAATAATATTATTAAATGAATGATATTTCATAAAGAGACATACTTTTATCAATTTACTTTCAAATATCAAGAATCGGTAAAAAATTACGTGTAATTTCTATGAAAAATAACAGAAATACTGTGGTTTTTTAAAGACAACTCTTAATTTTCTGTATTTTTGCCTTTTTTAATAATCTGGAAGACAATAATATTATTAAATGAATAATTTTTCATAAAGAGACATACTTTTATCAATTTACTTTCAAATATCAAGAATTGGTAACAAATTACATGTAATTTCTATGAAAAATAACAGAAATACCATGTTTTTCTAAAAAAAACGCTTAATTTTCTGTATTTTTGCCTTTTTTAATATTCTGGGGGACGATAATATTATTAAATGAATGTTATTTCATAAAGAGACATACTTTCATCAATTTACTTTCAAATATAAAGAATCGGTAAAAAATTACGGGTCATTTCTATGAAAAATAACAGAAATACCATGTTTTTTTTTAAAAAAAAAAACGCTTAATTTTCTGTATTTTTGCCATTTTTAATAATCTGGAAGACAATAATATTATTAAATGAATGATATTTCATAAAGAGACATACTTTTATCAATTTATTTTCAAATATCAAGAATCGGTAAAAAATTAATTTTCTGTATTATTGCCTTTTTAATAATCTGGAAGACAATCATATTATTAAATGAATGATATTTCAAAAAGAGACATACTTTTATCAATTTACTTTCAAATATCAAGAATCGGTAAAAAATTACGTGCAATTTCTATGAAAAATAACAGAAATACTGTGGTTTTTTAAAAACAACGCTTAATTTTCTGTATTTTTGCCTTTTTTATAATCTGGAAGACAATAATATTATTAAATGAATGATATTTCATAAAGAGTCATACTTTTATCAATTTACTTTCAAATATAAAGAATCGGTATAAAATTACGGGTAATTTCTATGAAAAATAACAGAAATACCGTGTTTTTAAAAGAAAAACGCTTAATTTTCTGTATTTTTGCCTTTTTAATAATCTGGAAGACAATAATATTACTAAATGAATGATTTTTCATAAAGAGACATACTTTTATCAATTTATTTTCAAATATAAAGAATTCGTAAAAAATTACGGGTAATGTCTATGAAAAATAACAGAAATACCGTGTTTTTTTAAAAAAAACGCTTAATTTTCTGTATTATTATTAAATAAATGATATTTTATAAAGAGACATACTTTTATCAATTTTCTTTCAAATATAAAGAATTCGTAAAAAATTACGGGTAATTTCTATGAAAGATAACTGAAATACCACGTTTTTTTTAAAAAAAAAAAAGCTAAATTTTCTGTATTTTTGCCTTTTTTAATAATCTGGAAGACAAAAATATCATAAAATGAATGATATTTCATAAAGAGACATACTTTTATCAATTTACTTTCAAATATAAAGAATTCGTAAAAAATTACGGGTCATTTCTATGAAAAATAATAGAAGTACCAGGTTTTTTTAAAAAAAAAACGATTAATTTTCTGTATTTTTGCCTTTTTTAATAATCTGGAAGACAATAATATTATTTAATGAATGATATTAAATAAAGAGACATACTTTTATCAATTTATTTTCAAATATAAAGAATTCGTAAAAAATTACGGGTAATTTCTATGAAAAATAACAGAAATACCGTGTTTCTTTTTTAAAAAAAACCCTTAATTTTCTTTTTAAAATTACGGGTAATTACGGGTAATTTCTATGAAAAATAACAGAAATACTATGGTTTTTTAAAAACAATGCTTAATTTGCTGTATTTTTGCCTTTTTTAATAATCTGGAAGACAATAATATTATTAAATGAATGATATTTCATAAAGAGACATACTTTTAGCAATTTAGTTTCAAATATAGAGAATCGGTAAAAAATTACGGGTCATTTCTATGAAAAATAGCAGAAATACCCTGTTTTTTTTTAAAAAAACGCGTAATTTTCTGTATGTTTGCCTTTTTTATAATCTGGAAGATAATAATATTATTAAATGAATGATATTTCATAAAGAGACATACTTTTATCAATTTACTTCCAAATATCAAGAATCGGTAAAAAATTACGTGTAATTTCTATGAAAAATAACATAAATAATGTGGTTTTTTAAAAACAACGCTTAATTTTCTGTATTTTTGCCTTTTTTAATAATCTGGAAGACAATAATATTATTAAATGAATGATATTTCATAAAGAGACATACTTTTATCAATTTACTTTTAAATATAAAGAATCGGTATAAAATTACGGGTAATTTCTATGAAAAATAACAGAAATACTGTGTTTTTAAAAGAAAAACGCTTAATTTTCTGTATTTTTGCCTTTTTTAATAATCTGGAAGACAATAATATTATTAAATGAATGATGTTTCATAAAGAGACATACTTTTATCAATTTATTTTCAAATATCAAGAATTGGTAACAAATTACATGTAATTTCTATGAAAAATAACAGAAATACCATGTTTTTTTTAAAAAAAACGTTTAATTTTCTGCATTTTTGTCTTTTTTATAAACTGGAAGACAATAAATATTATTAAATGAATGATATTTCATAAAGAAACATACTTTTATCAATTTACTTTCAAATATCAAGAATCGGTAAAAAATTACGTGTAATTTCTATGAAAAATAACAGAAATACTGTGGTTTTTTAAAGACAACGCTTAATTTTCTGTATTTTTGCCTTTTTTAATAATCTGGAAGACAATAATATTATTAAATGAATGATATTTCATAAAGAGACATACTTTTATCAATTTACTTTCAAATATTTAGAATCGGTATAAAATTACGGGTAATTTCTATGAAAAATAACAGAAATACCGTGTTTTTTTAAAAAAAAAAGCTTAATTTTCTGTATTTTTGCCTTTTTTAATAATCTGGAAGACAAAAATATCATATTTCATAATATTTATGATATTTCATAAAGAGACAAACTTTTATCAATTTACTTTCAAATATAAAGAATCGGTAAAAAATTACGGGTCATTTCTATGAAAAATAACAGAAATACCATGTTTTATTTTAAAAAAACGCTTAATTTTCTGTATTTTTGCCTTTTTTAATAATCTGGATAAGACTATTATCTGGAAAAATGAATGATATTTCATAAAGAGACATACTTTTATCAATTTATTTTCAAATATAAAGAATTCGTTAAAAATTACGGGTAATTTCTATGAAAAATAACAGAAATACCGTCTTTTTAAAAGAAAAACGCTTAATTTTCTGTATTTTTGCCTTTTTTTATAATCTGGAAGACAATAATATTATTAACTGACTGATATTTCATAAAGAGACATACTTTTATCAATTTATTTTCAAATGTAAAGAATTCGTAAAAAATTACGGGTAATTTCTATGAAAAATAACAGAAATACCGTGTTTTTAAAAGAAAAACGCTTAATTTTCTGTATTTTTGCCTTTTTTAATAATCTGGAAGACAATAATATTATTAAATGAATGATTTTTCATAAAGAGACATACTTTTATCAATTTACTTTCAAATATAATGAATCGGTAAAAAATTACGGGTAATTTCTATGAAAAATAACAGAAATACCGTGTTTTAAAAAAAAAAACGCTTAATTTTCTGTATTTTTGCATTTTTTAATAATCTGGAAGACAATAATATTATTAAATGAATGATATTTCATAAAGAGACATACTTTTATCAATTTACTTTCAAATATAAAGAATCGGTATAAAATTACGGGTCATTTCTATGAAAAATAACAGAAATACCATGTTTTTTTTTTAGAAAAACGTTTAATTTTCTGTATTTTTGCCTTTCTTAATAATCTAGAAAACAAAAATATCATTAAATGAATGATATTTCATAAAGAGACATACTTTTATCAATTTACTTTCAAATATAAAGAATCGGTAAAAAATTACGTGTAATTTCTACGAAAAATAACAGAAATACTGTGGTTTTTTAAAAACAACGCTTAATTTTCTGTATTTTTGCCTTTTTTAATAATCTGCAAGACAATAATATTATTAAATGAATGATATTTCATAAAAAGACATACTTTTATCAATTTACATTCAAATATAAAGAATCGGTATAAAATTACGGGTAAGTTCTATGAAAAATAACACAAATACGATGTTTTTAAAAAAAAAACGCTTAATTTTCTGTATTTTTGCCTTTTTTAATAATCTGGAAAACAATAATATTATGAAAAGAATGATTTTTCATAAAGGGACATTTTATCAATTTACTTTCAAATATAAAGAATCGGTAAAAAATTACGGGTCATTACTATGAAAAATAACAGAAATACCATGTTTTTTTAAAAAAACGCTTAATTTTCTGTATTTTTGCCTTTTTTAATAATCTGGAAGACAATAATATTATTAAATGAATGATATTTCATAAAAAGACATACTTTTATCAATTTACTTTCAAATATAAAGAATCGGTAAAAAATTACGGGTCATTACTATGAAAAATAACAGAAATACCATGTTTTTTTAAAAAAACGCTTAATTTTCTGTATTTTTGCCTTTTTTAATAATCTGCAAGACAATAATATTATTAAATGAATGATATTTCATAAAAAGACATACTTTTATCAATTTACATTCAAATATAAAGAATCGGTATAAAATTACGGGTAAGTTCTATGAAAAATAACACAAATACGATGTTTTTAAAAAAAAAACGCTTAATTTTCTGTATTTTTGCCTTTTTTAATAATCTGGAAAACAATAATATTATGAAATGAATGATTTTTCATAAAGAGACATACTTTTATCAATTTACTTTCAAATATAAAGAATCGGTATAAAATTACGGGTAATTTCTATGAAAAATAACAGAAATACCGTGTTTTTAAAAGAAAAACGCTTAATTTTCTGTATTTTTGCCTTTTTTAATAATCTGGAAGACAATAATATTATTAAATGAATGATTTTTCATAAAGAGACATACTTTTATCAATTTACTTTCAAATATAAAGAATCGGTAAAAAAATGACGGGTCATTTCTATAAAAAATAACAGAAATACCGTGTTTTTTTTAAAAAAAACGTTTAATTTTCTGTATTTTTTAATCTTTTAATAATCAGACAATAATATTATTAAATGAATGATATTTTATAAAGAGACATACTTTTATCAATTTATTTTCATATATAAAGAATTCGTAAAAAAATACGGGTAATGTCTATGAAAAATAACAGAAATACCATGTTTTTTTTTTAAAACGCTTAATTTTCTGTATTTTTGCCTTTTTTAATAATCTAGAAGACAAAAATATCTTTAAATGAATGATATTTCATAAAGAGACATACTTTTATCAATTTACTTTCAAATATAAAGAATCGGTATAAAATTACGGGTAATTTCTATGAAAAATAACAGAAATACCGTGTTTTTTAAAAACAACCCTTAATTTTCTGTATTTTTGCCTTTTTTAATAATCTGGAAGACAATAATATTATTAAATGAATGATATTTCATAAAGAGACATACTTTTATTAATTTACTTTCAAATATAAAGAATCGGTATTAAATTACGGGTAATTTCTATGAAAAATAACAGAAATACCGTGTTTTTAAAAGAAAAACGCTTAATTTTCTGTATTTTTGCCTTTTTTTATAATCTGGAAGACAATAATATTATTAACTGACTGATATTTCATAAAGAGACATACTTTTATCAATTTATTTTCAAATATAAAGAATTCGTAAAAAATTACGGGTCATTTCTATGAAAAATAACAGTAATACCGTGTTTTTTTTAAAAAAAAAAGCTTAATTTTCTGTATTTTTGGCTTTTTTAATAATCTGGAAGACAAAAATATCATATTTCATAATATTTATTATATTTCATAAAGAGACATACTTTTATCAATTTACTTTCAAATATAAAGAATCATTATAAAATTACGGGTAATTTCTATGAAAAATAACAGAAATACCGTGTTTTTAAAAGAAAAACGCTTAATTTTCTGTATTTTTGCCTTTTTTTATAATCTGGAAGACAATAATATTATTAACTGACTGATATTTCATAAAAAGACATACTTTTATCAATTTATTTTCAAATATAAAGAATTCGTAAAAAATTACGGGTCATTTCTATGAAAAATAACAGAAATACCGTGTTTTTTTAAAAAAAAAAAGCTTAATTTTCTGTATTTTTGGCTTTTTTAATAATCTGGAAGACAAAAATATCATATTTAATAATATATTTCATAAAGAGACATACTTTTATCTATTTACTTTCAAATAGAAAAAATCGGTATAAAATTACGGGTAATTTCTATGAAAAATAACAGAAATACCGTGTTTTTAAAAGAAAAACGCTTATTTTTCTGTATTTTTGCCTTTTTTAATAATCTGGAAGACAATAATATTATTAAATGAATGATTTTTTATAAAGAGACATACTTTTATCAATTTACTTTCAAATATGAAGAATCGGTAAAAAATTACGGGTAATTTCTATGAAAAATAACAGAAATACCGTGTTTTTTTTTAAAAAAAAAAGCTTAATTTTCTGTATTTTTGGCTTTTTTAATAATCTGGAAGACAAAAATATCATATTTAATAATATTTATTATATTTCATAAAGAGACATACTTTTATCAATTTACTTTCAAATATAAAGAATCGGTATAAAATTACGGGTAATTTCTATGAAAAATAACAGAAATACCGTGTTTTTAAAAGAAAAACGCTTATTTTTCTGTATTTTTGCCTTTTTTAATAATCTGGAAGACAATAATATTATTAAATGAATGATTTTTTATAAAGAGACATACTTTTATCAATTTACTTTCAAATATAAAGAATCGGTAAAAAATTACTGGTAATTTCTATGAAAAATAAGAGAAATACCGTGTTTTTAAAAGAAAAACGCTTAATTTTCTGTATTTTTGCCTTTTTTTATAATCTGGAAGACAATAATATTATTAACTGACTGATATTTCATAAAGAGACATACTTTTATCAATTTATTTTCAAATATAAAGAATTCGTAAAAAATTACGGGTCATTTCTATGAAAAATAACAGAAATACCGTGTTTTTTTTAAAAAAAAAAGCTTAATTTTCTGTATTTTTGGCTTTTTTAATAATCTGGAAGACAAAAATATCATATTTAATAATATTTATTATATTTCATAAAGAGACATACTTTTATCAATTTACTTTCAAATATAAAGAATCGGTATAAAATTACGGGTAATTTCTATGTAAAATAACAGAAATACCGTGTTTTTAAAAGAAAAACGCTTATTTTTCTGTATTTTTGCCTTTTTTAATAATCTGGAAGACAATAATATTATTAAATGAATGATTTTTTATAAAGAGACATACTTTTATCAATTTACTTTCAAATATAAAGAATCGGTAAAAAATTACGGGTAATTTCTATGAAAAATAACAGAAATACCGTGTTTTAAAAAAAAAACGCTTAATTTTCTGTATTTTTTAATCTGGAAGACAATAATATTATTAAATGAATGCTATTTTATAAAGAGACATACTTTTATCAATTTATTTTCAAATATAAAGAATCGGTATAAAATTACGGGTAATTTCTATGAAAAATAACAGAAATACCGTGTTTTTAAAAGAAAAACGCTTAATTTTCTGTATTTTTGCCTTTTTTTATAATCTGGAAGACAATAATATTATTAACTGACTGATATTTCATAAAGAGACATACTTTTATCAATTTATTTTCAAATATAAAGAATTCGTAAAAAATTACGGGTAATTTCTATGAAAAATAACAGAAATACCGTGTTTTTTTTTAAAAAAAAGCTTAATTTTCTGTATTTTTGGCTTTTTTAATAATCTGGAAGACAAAAATATCATATTTCATAATATTTATTATATTTCATAAAGAGACATACTTTTATCAATTCACTTTCAAATATAAAGAATCGGTATAAAATTACGGGTAATTTCTATGAAAAATAACAGAAATACCGTGTTTTTAAAAGAAAAACGCTTAATTTTCTGTATTTTTGCCTTTTTTAATAATCTGGAAGACAATAATATTATTAAATGAATGATTTTTCATAAAGAGACATACTTTTATCAATTTACTTTCAAATATAAAGAATCGGTAAAAATTACGAGTAATTTCTATGAAAAATAACAGAAATACCGTGCTTTTTAAAAAAAAAACGCTTAATTTTCTGTATTTTTTAATCTGGAAGACAATAATATTATTAAATGAATGATATTTTATAAAGAGACATACTTTTATCAATTTATTTTCAAATATAAAGAATTCGTAAAAAATTACGGGTAATGTCTATGAAAAATAACCGAAATACCATTTTTTTTTTAAAAAAAACGCTTAATTTTCTGTATTTTTGCCTTTTTTAATAATCTGGAAGACAAAAATATCATTAAATAAATGATATTTCATAAATAGACATACTTTTATCAATTTACTTTCAAATATAAAGAATCAATAAAAAATTACGGGTCATTTCTATGAAAAATAATAGAAATACCGTGTTTTTTTAAAAAAAAACGTTTAATTTTCTGTATTTTTGCCTTTCTTAATAATCTAGAAAATAAAAATATCATTAAATGAATGATATTTCATAAAGAGACATACTTTTATCAATTTACTTTCAAATATAAAGAATCAATAAAAAATTACGGGTCATTTCTATGAAAAATAATAGAAATACCGTGTTTTTTTAAAAAAAAACGTTTAATTTTCTGTATTTTTGCCTTTCTTAATAATCTAGAAAATAAAAATATCATTAAATGAATGATATTTCATAAAGAGACATACTTTTGTCAATTTACTTTCAAATATAAAGATATAAAATTACAGGTAAGTTCTATGAAAAATAACACAAATACGATGTTTTTAAAAGAAAAACGCTTAATTTTCTGTATTTTTGCCTTTTTTAATAATCTGGAAGACAATAATATTATGAAATGAATGATTTTTCATAAAGAGATATACTTTTATCAATTTACTTTCAAATATAAAGAATCGGTAAAAAATTACGGGTCATTACTATGAAAAATAACAGAAATACCATGTTTTTTAAAAAACGCTTAATTTTCTGTATTTTTGCCTTTTTTAATAATCTGGAAGACAATAATATTATTAAATGAATGATATTTCATAAAAAGACATACTTTTATCAATTTACTTTCAAATATCAAGAATCGGTAAAAAATTACGTGTAATTTCTATGAAAAATAACAGAAATACTTTGGTTTTTCAAAAACAACGCTTAATTTTCTGTATTTTTGCCTTTTTTAATAATCTGGAAGACAATAATATTATTAAATGAATGATATTTCATAAAGAGACATACTTTTATCAATTTACTTTCAAATATAAAGAATCGGTATAAAATTAAGGGTAATTTCTATGAAAAATAACAGAAATACCGTTTTTTTAAAAAAAAAACGCTTAATTTTCTGTATTTTTGCCTTTTTTAATAATCTGGAAGACAATAATATTATTAACAGACTGATATTTCATAAAGAGACATACTTTTATCAATTTATTTTCAAATATAAAGAATTCGTAAAAAATTATGGGTAAATTCTATGAAAAATAACAGAAATACTGTGTTTTTTTAAAAAAAAAAAGCTTAATTTTCTGTATTTTTGGTTTTTTAATAATCTGGAAGACAAAAATATCATATTTAATAATATTTATTATATTTCATAAAGAGACATACTTTTATCAGTTTAGTTTCAAATATAAAGAATCGGTATAAAATTACGGGTAATTTCTATGAAAAATAACAGAAATACCGTGTTTTTAAAAGAAAAACGCTTAATTTTCTGTATTTTTGCCTTTTTTAATAATCTGGAAGACAATAATATTATTAAATGAATGATTTTTCATAAAAAGACATACTTTTATCAATTTACTTTCAAATATAAAGAATCGGTAAAAAATTACGGGTAATTTCTATGAAAAATAACAAAAATACTTTGGTTTTTAAAAAAACGCTTAATTTTCTGTATTTTTGCCTTTTTTAATAATCTGGAAGACAAAAATATCATATTTAATAATATTTATTATATTTCATAAAGAGACACACTTTTATCAGTTTAGTTTCAAATATAAAGAATCGGTAAAAAATTACGTGTAATTTCTATGAAAAATAACAGAAATACTTTGGTTTTTCAAAAACAACGCTTAATTTTCTGTATTTTTGCCTTTTTTAATAATCTGGAAGACAATAATATTATTAAATGAATGATATTTCATAAAGAGACATACTTTTATCAATTTACTTTCAAATATAAAGAATCGGTATAAAATTTCTATGAAAAATAACAGAAATACCGTTTTTTTAAAAAAAAAACGCTTAATTTTCTGTATTTTTGCCTTTTTTAATAATCTGGAAGACAATAATATTATTAAATGAATGATTTTTCATAAAGAGACATACTTTTATCAATTTACTTTCAAATATAAAGAATCGGTAAAAATTACGAGTAATTTCTATGAAAAATAACAGAAATACCGTGTTTTTTTTAAAAAAAAACTCTTAATTTTCTGTATTTTTTATCCTGGAAGACAATAATATTATTAAATGAATGATATTTTATAAAGAGACATACTTTTATCAATTTATTTTCAAATATAAAGAATTCGTAAAAAATTACGGGTAATGTCTATGAAAAATAACAGAAATACCATTTTTTTTTTTAAAAAACGCTTAATTTTCTGTATTTTTGCCTTTTTTAATAATCTGGAAGACAAAAATATCATTAAATAAATGATATTTCATAAATAGACATACTTTTATCAATTTACTTTCAAATATAAAGAATCAATAAAAAATTACGGGTCATTTCTATGAAAAATAATAGAAATACCGTGTTTTTTTTAAAAAAAACGTTTAATTTTCTGTATTTTTGCCTTTCTTAATAATCTAGAAAACAAAAATATCATTAAATGAATGATATTTCATAAAGAGACATACTTTTATCAATTTACTTTCAAATATAAAGAATCGGTAAAAAATTACGTGTAATTTCTACGAAAAATAACAGAAATACTGTGGTTTTTTAAAAACAACGCTTAATTTTCTGTATTTTTGCCTTTTTTAAATATCATTCATTTAATATTATTAAATGAATGATATTTCATAAAGAGACATACTTTTGTCAATTTACTTTCAAATATAAAGATATAAAATTACAGGTAAGTTCTATGAAAAATAACACAAATACGATGTTTTTAAAAGAAAAACGCTTAATTTTCTGTATTTTTGCCTTTTTTAATAATCTGGAAGACAATAATATTATTAAATGAATGATATTTTATAAAGAGACATACTTTTATCAATTTATTTTCAAATATAAAGAATTCGTAAAAAATTACGGGTAATGTCTATGAAAAATAACAGAAATACCATTTTTTTTTTTAAAAAACGCTTAATTTTCTGTATTTTTGCCTTTTTTAATAATCTGGAAGACAAAAATATCATTAAATAAATGATATTTCATAAATAGACATACTTTTATCAATTTACTTTCAAATATAAAGAATCAATAAAAAATTACGGGTCATTTCTATGAAAAATAATAGAAATACCGTGTTTTTTTTAAAAAAAACGTTTAATTTTCTGTATTTTTGCCTTTCTTAATAATCTAGAAAACAAAAATATCATTAAATGAATGATATTTCATAAAGAGACATACTTTTATCAATTTACTTTCAAATATAAAGAATCGGTAAAAAATTACGGGTCATTACTATGAAAAATAACAGAAATACTTTGGTTTTTCAAAAACAACGCTTAATTTTCTGTATTTTTGCCTTTTTTAATAATCTGGAAGACAATAATATTATTAAATGAATGATATTTCATAAAGAGACATACTTTTATCAATTTACTTTCAAATATAAAGAATCGGTATAAAATTACGGGTAATTTCTATGAAAAATAACAGAAATACCGTTTTTTTAAAAAAAAACGCTTAATTTTCTGTATTTTTGCCTTTTTTAATAATCTGGAAGACAATAATATTATTAACGGACTGATATTTCATAAAGAGACATACTTTTATCAATTTATTTTCAAATATAAAGAATTCGTAAAAAATTATGGGTAAATTCTATGAAAAATAACAGAAATACTTTGGTTTTTCAAAAACAACGCTTAATTTTCTGTATTTTTGCCTTTTTTAATAATCTGGAAGACAATAATATTATTAAATGAATGATATTTCATAAAGAGACATACTTTTATCAATTTACTTTCAAATATAAAGAATCGGTATAAAATTATGGGTAATTTCTATGAAAAATAACAGAAATACCGTTTTTTTAAAAAAAACGCTTAATTTTCTGTATTTTTGCCTTTTTTAATAATCTGGAAGACAATAATATTATTAACGGACTGATATTTCATAAAGAGACATACTTTTATCAATTTATTTTCAAATATAAAGAATTCGTAAAAAATTATGGGTAAATTCTATGAAAAATAACAGAAATACTGTGTTTTTTTTAAAAAAAAAAGCTTAATTTTCTGTATTTTTGGCTTTTTTAATAATCTGGAAGACAAAAATATCATATTTAATAATATTTATTATATTTCATAAAGAGACATACTTTTATCAGTTTAGTTTCAAATATAAAGAATCGGTATAAAATTACGGGTAATTTCTATGAAAAATAACAGAAATACCGTGTTTTTAAAAGAAAAACGCTTAATTTTCTGTATTTTTGCCTTTTTTAATAATCTGGAAGACAATAATATTATTAACGGACTGATATTTCATAAAGAGACATACTTTTATCAATTTATTTTCAAATATAAAGAATTCGTAAAAAATTACGGGTAATGTCTATGAAAAATAACAGAAATACCATTTTTTTTTTTTAAAAACGCTTAATTTTCTGTATTTTTGCCTTTTTTAATAATCTGGAAGACAAAAATATCATTAAATAAATGATATTTCATAAATAGACATACTTTTATCAATTTACTTTCAAATATAAAGAATCAATAAAAAATTACGGGTCATTTCTATGAAAAATAATAGAAATACCGTGTTTTTTTTAAAAAAAACGTTTAATTTTCTGTATTTTTGCCTTTCTTAATAATCTGGAAGACAATAATATTATTAAATGAATGATATTTCATAAAGAGACATACTTTTATCAATTTACTTTCAAATATAAAGAATCGGTATAAAATTAAGGGTAATTTCTATGAAAAATAACAGAAATACCGTTTTTTTAAAAAAAAAACGCTTAATTTTCTGTATTTTTGCCTTTTTTAATAATCTGGAAGACAATAATATTATTAACAGACTGATATTTCATAAAGAGACATACTTTTATCAATTTATTTTCAAATATAAAGAATTCGTAAAAAATTATGGGTAAATTCTATGAAAAATAACAGAAATACTGTGTTTTTTTAAAAAAAAAAAGCTTAATTTTCTGTATTTTTGGTTTTTTAATAATCTGGAAGACAAAAATATCATATTTAATAATATTTATTATATTTCATAAAGAGACATACTTTTATCAGTTTAGTTTCAAATATAAAGAATCGGTATAAAATTACGGGTAATTTCTATGAAAAATAACAGAAATACCGTGTTTTTAAAAGAAAAACGCTTAATTTTCTGTATTTTTGCCTTTTTTAATAATCTGGAAGACAATAATATTATTAAATGAATGATTTTTCATAAAAAGACATACTTTTATCAATTTACTTTCAAATATAAAGAATCGGTAAAAAATTACGGGTAATTTCTATGAAAAATAACAAAAATACTTTGGTTTTTAAAAAAACGCTTAATTTTCTGTATTTTTGCCTTTTTTAATAATCTGGAAGACAAAAATATCATATTTAATAATATTTATTATATTTCATAAAGAGACATACTTTTATCAGTTTAGTTTCAAATATAAAGAATCGGTAAAAAATTACGTGTAATTTCTATGAAAAATAACAGAAATACTTTGGTTTTTCAAA
Organism: Rhamphomyia laevipes; assembly: GCA_963920725.1. Taxonomy (NCBI): domain Eukaryota; kingdom Metazoa; phylum Arthropoda; class Insecta; order Diptera; family Empididae; genus Rhamphomyia; species Rhamphomyia laevipes. Next base: position 32,334,487 of record OY987257.1, read on the forward strand.
AACAACGCTTAATTTTCTGTATTTTTGCCTTTTTTAATAATCTGGAAGACAATAATATTATTAAATGAATGATATTTCATAAAGAGACATACTTTTATCAATTTACTTTCAAATATAAAGAATCGGTATAAAATTACGGGTAATTTCTATGAAAAATAACAGAAATACCGTTTTTTTTAAAAAAAAAACGCTTAATTTTCTGTATTTTTGCCTTTTTTAATAATCTGGAAGACAATAATATTATTAAATGAATGATTTTTCATAAAGAGACATACTTTTATCAATTTACTTTCAAATATAAAGAATCGGTAAAAATTACGAGTAATTTCTATGAAAAATAACAGAAATACCGTGTTTTTTAAAAAAAAAAACGCTTAATTTTCTGTATTTTTTAATCTGGAAGACAATAATATTATTAAATGAATGATATTTTATAAAGAGACATACTTTTATCAATTTATTTTCAAATATAAAGAATTCGTAAAAAATTACGGGTAATGTCTATGAAAAATAACAGAAATACCATTTTTTTTTTTAAAAACGCTTAATTTTCTGTATTTTTGCCTTTTTTAATAATCTGGAAGACAAAAATATCATTAAATAAATGATATTTCATAAATAGACATACTTTTATCAATTTACTTTCAAATATAAAGAATCAATAAAAAATTACGGGTCATTTCTATGAAAAATAATAGAAATACCGTGTTTTTTTTTAAAAAAACGTTTAATTTTCTGTATTTTTGCCTTTCTTAATAATCTAGAAAACAAAAATATCATTAAATGAATGATATTTCATAAAGAGACATACTTTTATCAATTTACTTTCAAATATAAAGAATCGGTAAAAAATTACGTGTAATTTCTACGAAAAATAACAGAAATACTGTGGTTTTTTAAAAACAACGCTTAATTTTCTGTATTTTTGCCTTTTTTAAATATCATTCATTTAATATTATTAAATGAATGATATTTCATAAAGAGACATACTTTTGTCAATTTACTTTCAAATATAAAGATATAAAATTACAGGTAAGTTCTATGAAAAATAACACAAATACGATGTTTTTAAAAGAAAAACGCTTAATTTTCTGTATTTTTGCCTTTTTTAATAATCTGGAAGACAATAATATTATTAAATGAATGATATTTTATAAAGAGACATACTTTTATCAATTTATTTTCAAATATAAAGAATTCGTAAAAAATTACGGGTAATGTCTATGAAAAATAACAGAAATACCATTTTTTTTTTTTTAAAACGCTTAATTTTCTGTATTTTTGCCTTTTTTAATAATCTGGAAGACAAAAATATCATTAAATAAATGATATTTCATAAATAGACATACTTTTATCAATTTACTTTCAAATATAAAGAATCAATAAAAAATTACGGGTCATTTCTATGAAAAATAATAGAAATACCGTGTTTTTTTAAAAAAAACGTTTAATTTTCTGTATTTTTGCCTTTCTTAATAATCTAGAAAACAAAAATATCATTAAATGAATGATATTTCATAAAGAGACATACTTTTATCAATTTACTTTCAAATATAAAGAATCGGTAAAAAATTACGGGTCATTACTATGAAAAATAACAGAAATACTTTGGTTTTTCAAAAACAACGCTTAATTTTCTGTATTTTTGCCTTTTTTAATAATCTGGAAGACAATAATATTATTAAATGAATGATATTTCATAAAGAGACATACTTTTATCAATTTACTTTCAAATATAAAGAATCGGTATAAAATTACGGGTAATTTCTATGAAAAATAACAGAAATACCGTTTTTTTAAAAAAAACGCTTAATTTTCTGTATTTTTGTCTTTTTTAATAATCTGGAAGACAATAATATTATTAACGGACTGATATTTCATAAAGAGACATACTTTTATCAATTTATTTTCAAATATAAAGAATTCGTAAAAAATTATGGGTAAATTCTATGAAAAATAACAGAAATACTTTGGTTTTTCAAAAACAACGCTAAATTTTCTGTATTTTTGCCTTTTTTAATAATCTGGAAGACAATAATATTATTAAATGAATGATATTTCATAAAGAGACATACTTTTATCAATTTACTTTCAAATATAAAGAATCGGTATAAAATTATGGGTAATTTCTATGAAAAATAACAGAAATACCGTTTTTTTTAAAAAAACGCTTAATTTTCTGTATTTTTGCCTTTTTTAATAATCTGGAAGACAATAATATTATTAACGGACTGATATTTCATAAAGAGACATACTTTTATCAATTTATTTTCAAATATAAAGAATTCGTAAAAAATTATGGGTAAATTCTATGAAAAATAACAGAAATACTGTGTTTTTTTTAAAAAAAAAAGCTTAATTTTCTGTATTTTTGGTTTTTTAATAATCTGGAAGACAAAAATATCATATTTAATAATATTTATTATATTTCATAAAGAGACATACTTTTATCAGTTTAGTTTCAAATATAAAGAATCGGTATAAAATTACGGGTAATTTCTATGAAAAATAACAGAAATACCGTGTTTTTAAAAGAAAAACGCTTAATTTTCTGTATTTTTGCCTTTTTTAATAATCTGGAAGACAATAATATTATTAAATGAATGATTTTTCATAAAAAGACATACTTTTATCAATTTACTTTCAAATATAAAGAATCGGTAAAAAATTACGGGTAATTTCTATGAAAAATAACAAAAATACTTTGGTTTTTAAAAAAACGCTTAATTTTCTGTATTTTTGCCTTTTTTAATAATCTGGAAGACAAAAATATCATATTTAATAATATTTATTATATTTCATAAAGAGACATACTTTTATCAGTTTAGTTTCAAATATAAAGAATCGGTAAAAAATTACGTGTAATTTCTATGAAAAATAACAGAAATACTTTGGTTTTTCAAAAACAACGCTTAATTTTCTGTATTTTTGCCTTTTTTAATAATCTGGAAGACAATAATATTATTAAATGAATGATATTTCATAAAGAGACATACTTTTATCAATTTACTTTCAAATATAAAGAATCGGTATAAAATTACGGGTAATTTCTATGAAAAATAACAGAAATACCGTTTTTTTAAAAAAAAACGCTTAATTTTCTGTATTTTTGCCTTTTTTAATAATCTGGAAGACAATAATATTATTAAATGAATGATTTTTCATAAAGAGACATACTTTTATCAATTTACTTTCAAATATAAAGAATCGGTAAAAATTACGAGTAATTTCTATGAAAAATAACAGAAATACCGTGTTTTTTTTAAAAAAAAACGCTTAATTTTCTGTATTTTTTAATCTGGAAGACAATAATATTATTAAATGAATGATATTTTATAAAGAGACATACTTTTATCAATTTATTTTCAAATATAAAGAATTCGTAAAAAATTACGGGTAATGTCTATGAAAAATAACAGAAATACCATTTTTTTTTTTAAAAACGCTTAATTTTCTGTATTTTTGCCTTTTTTAATAATCTGGAAGACAAAAATATCATTAAATAAATGATATTTCATAAATAGACATACTTTTATCAATTTACTTTCAAATATAAAGAATCAATAAAAAATTACGGGTCATTTCTATGAAAAATAATAGAAATACCGTGTTTTTTTTAAAAAAAACGTTTAATTTTCTGTATTTTTGCCTTTCTTAATAATCTAGAAAACAAAAATATCATTAAATGAATGATATTTCATAAAGAGACATACTTTTATCAATTTACTTTCAAATATAAAGAATCGGTAAAAAATTACGTGTAATTTCTACGAAAAATAACAGAAATACTGTGGTTTTTTAAAAACAACGCTTAATTTTCTGTATTTTTGCCTTTTTTAAATATCATTCATTTAATATTATTAAATGAATGATATTTCATAAAGAGACATACTTTTGTCAATTTACTTTCAAATATAAAGATATAAAATTACAGGTAAGTTCTATGAAAAATAACACAAATACGATGTTTTTAAAAGAAAAACGCTTAATTTTCTGTATTTTTGCCTTTTTTAATAATCTGGAAGACAATAATATTATTAAATGAATGATATTTTATAAAGAGACATACTTTTATCAATTTATTTTCAAATATAAAGAATTCGTAAAAAATTACGGGTAATGTCTATGAAAAATAACAGAAATACCATTTTTTTTTTTTAAAAACGCTTAATTTTCTGTATTTTTGCCTTTTTTAATAATCTGGAAGACAAAAATATCATTAAATAAATGATATTTCATAAATAGACATACTTTTATCAATTTACTTTCAAATATAAAGAATCAATAAAAAATTACGGGTCATTTCTATGAAAAATAATAGAAATACCGTGTTTTTTTTAAAAAAAACGTTTAATTTTCTGTATTTTTGCCTTTCTTAATAATCTAGAAAACAAAAATATCATTAAATGAATGATATTTCATAAAGAGACATACTTTTATCAATTTACTTTCAAATATAAAGAATCGGTAAAAAATTACGGGTCATTACTATGAAAAATAACAGAAATACTTTGGTTTTTCAAAAACAACGCTTAATTTTCTGTATTTTTGCCTTTTTTAATAATCTGGAAGACAATAATATTATTAAATGAATGATATTTCATAAAGAGACATACTTTTATCAATTTACTTTCAAATATAAAGAATCGGTATAAAATTACGGGTAATTTCTATGAAAAATAACAGAAATACCGTTTTTTTAAAAAAAAACGCTTAATTTTCTGTATTTTTGCCTTTTTTAATAATCTGGAAGACAATAATATTATTAACGGACTGATATTTCATAAAGAGACATACTTTTATCAATTTATTTTCAAATATAAAGAATTCGTAAAAAATTATGGGTAAATTCTATGAAAAATAACAGAAATACTTTGGTTTTTCAAAAACAACGCTTAATTTTCTGTATTTTTGCCTTTTTTAATAATCTGGAAGACAATAATATTATTAAATGAATGATTTTTCATAAAGAGACATACTTTTATCAATTTACTTTCAAATATAAAGAATCGGTAAAAATTACGAGTAATTTCTATGAAAAATAACAGAAATACCGTGTTTTTTTAAAAAAAAAACGCTTAATTTTCTGTATTTTTTAATCTGGAAGACAATAATATTATTAAATGAATGATATTTTATAAAGAGACATACTTTTATCAATTTATTTTCAAATATAAAGAATTCGTAAAAAATTACGGGTAATGTCTATGAAAAATAACAGAAATACCATTTTTTTTTTTAAAAACGCTTAATTTTCTGTATTTTTGCCTTTTTTAATAATCTGGAAGACAAAAATATCATTAAATAAATGATATTTCATAAATAGACATACTTTTATCAATTTACTTTCAAATATAAAGAATCAATAAAAAATTACGGGTCATTTCTATGAAAAATAATAGAAATACCGTGTTTTTTTTAAAAAAAACGTTTAATTTTCTGTATTTTTGCCTTTCTTAATAATCTAGAAAACAAAAATATCATTAAATGAATGATATTTCATAAAGAGACATACTTTTATCAATTTACTTTCAAATATAAAGAATCGGTAAAAAATTACGTGTAATTTCTACGAAAAATAACATAAATACTGTGGTTTTTTAAAAACAACGCTTAATTTTCTGTATTTTTGCCTTTTTTAAATATCATTCATTTAATATTATTAAATGAATGATATTTCATAAAGAGACATACTTTTGTCAATTTACTTTCAAATATAAAGATATAAAATTACAGGTAAGTTCTATGAAAAATAACACAAATACGATGTTTTTAAAAGAAAAACGCTTAATTTTCTGTATTTTTGCCTTTTTTAATAATCTGGAAGACAATAATATTATTAAATGAATGATATTTTATAAAGAGACATACTTTTATCAATTTATTTTCAAATATAAAGAATTCGTAAAAAATTACGGGTAATGTCTATGAAAAATAACAGAAATACCATTTTTTTTTTTTAAAAACGCTTAATTTTCTGTATTTTTGCCTTTTTTAATAATCTGGAAGACAAAAATATCATTAAATAAATGATATTTCATAAATAGACATACTTTTATCAATTTACTTTCAAATATAAAGAATCAATAAAAAATTACGGGTCATTTCTATGAAAAATAATAGAAATACCGTGTTTTTTTTAAAAAAAACGTTTAATTTTCTGTATTTTTGCCTTTCTTAATAATCTAGAAAACAAAAATATCATTAAATGAATGATATTTCATAAAGAGACATACTTTTATCAATTTACTTTCAAATATAAAGAATCGGTAAAAAATTACGGGTCATTACTATGAAAAATAACAGAAATACTTTGGTTTTTCAAAAACAACGCTTAATTTTCTGTATTTTTGCCTTTTTTAATAATCTGGAAGACAATAATATTATTAAATGAATGATTTTTCATAAAGAGACATACTTTTATCAATTTACTTTCAAATATAAAGAATCGGTAAAAATTACGAGTAATTTCTATGAAAAATAACAGAAATACCGTGTTTTTTTTAAAAAAAAACGCTTAATTTTCTGTATTTTTTAATCTGGAAGACAATAATATTATTAAATGAATGATATTTTATAAAGAGACATACTTTTATCAATTTATTTTCAAATATAAAGAATTCGTAAAAAATTACGGGTAATGTCTATGAAAAATAACAGAAATACCATTTTTTTTTTAAAAAACGCTTAATTTTCTGTATTTTTGCCTTTTTTAATAATCTGGAAGACAAAAATATCATTAAATAAATGATATTTCATAAATAGACATACTTTTATCAATTTACTTTCAAATATAAAGAATCAATAAAAAATTACGGGTCATTTCTATGAAAAATAATAGAAATACCGTGTTTTTTTTAAAAAAAACGTTTAATTTTCTGTATTTTTGCCTTTCTTAATAATCTAGAAAACAAAAATATCATTAAATGAATGATATTTCATAAAGAGACATACTTTTATCAATTTACTTTCAAATATAAAGAATCGGTAAAAAATTACGTGTAATTTCTACGAAAAATAACAGAAATACTGTGGTTTTTTAAAAACAACGCTTAATTTTCTGTATTTTTGCCTTTTTTAAATATCATTCATTTAATATTATTAAATGAATGATATTTCATAAAGAGACATACTTTTGTCAATTTACTTTCAAATATAAAGATATAAAATTACAGGTAAGTTCTATGAAAAATAACACAAATACGATGTTTTTAAAAGAAAAACGCTTAATTTTCTGTATTTTTGCCTTTTTTAATAATCTGGAAGACAATAATATTATTAAATGAATGATATTTTATAAAGAGACATAATTCGTAAAAAATTACGGGTAATGTCTATGAAAAATAACAGAAATACCATTTTTTTTTTTTAAAAACGCTTAATTTTCTGTATTTTTGCCTTTTTTAATAATCTGGAAGACAAAAATATCATTAAATAAATGATATTTCATAAATAGACATACTTTTATCAATTTACTTTCAAATATAAAGAATCAATAAAAAATTACGGGTCATTTCTATGAAAAATAATAGAAATACCGTGTTTTTTTTAAAAAAAACGTTTAATTTTCTGTATTTTTGCCTTTCTTAATAATCTAGAAAACAAAAATATCATTAAATGAATGATATTTCATAAAGAGACATACTTTTATCAATTTACTTTCAAATATAAAGAATCGGTAAAAAATTACGGGTCATTACTATGAAAAATAACAGAAATACTTTGGTTTTTCAAAAACAACGCTTAATTTTCTGTATTTTTGCCTTTTTTAATAATCTGGAAGACAATAATATTATTAAATGAATGATTTTTCATAAAGAGACATACTTTTATCAATTTACTTTCAAATATAAAGAATCGGTAAAAATTACGAGTAATTTCTATGAAAAATAACAGAAATACCGTTTTTTTAAAAAAAAACGCTTAATTTTCTGTATTTTTGCCTTTTTTAATAATCTGGAAGACAATAATATTATTAACGGACTGATATTTCATAAAGAGACATACTTTTATCAATTTATTTTCAAATATAAAGAATTCGTAAAAAATTATGGGTAAATTCTATGAAAAATAACAGAAATACTTTGGTTTTTCAAAAACAACGCTTAATTTTCTGTATTTTTGCCTTTTTTAATAATCTGGAAGACAATAATATTATTAAATGAATGATTTTTCATAAAGAGACATACTTTTATCAATTTACTTTCAAATATAAAGAATCGGTAAAAATTACGAGTAATTTCTATGAAAAATAACAGAAATACCGTGTTTTTTTAAAAAAAAAACGCTTAATTTTCTGTATTTTTTAATCTGGAAGACAATAATATTATTAAATGAATGATATTTTATAAAGAGACATACTTTTATCAATTTATTTTCAAATATAAAGAATTCGTAAAAAATTACGGGTAATGTCTATGAAAAATAACAGAAATACCATTTTTTTTTTTTAAAAACGCTTAATTTTCTGTATTTTTGCCTTTTTTAATAATCTGGAAGACAAAAATATCATTAAATAAATGATATTTCATAAATAGACATACTTTTATCAATTTACTTTCAAATATAAAGAATCAATAAAAAATTACGGGTCATTTCTATGAAAAATAATAGAAATACCGTGTTTTTTTTAAAAAAAACGTTTAATTTTCTGTATTTTTGCCTTTCTTAATAATCTAGAAAACAAAAATATCATTAAATGAATGATATTTCATAAAGAGACATACTTTTATCAATTTACTTTCAAATATAAAGAATCGGTAAAAAATTACGTGTAATTTCTACGAAAAATAACATAAATACTGTGGTTTTTTAAAAACAACGCTTAATTTTCTGTATTTTTGCCTTTTTTAAATATCATTCATTTAATATTATTAAATGAATGATATTTCATAAAGAGACATACTTTTGTCAATTTACTTTCAAATATAAAGATATAAAATTACAGGTAAGTTCTATGAAAAATAACACAAATACGATGTTTTTAAAAGAAAAACGCTTAATTTTCTGTATTTTTGCCTTTTTTAATAATCTGGAAGACAATAATATTATTAAATGAATGATATTTTATAAAGAGACATACTTTTATCAATTTATTTTCAAATATAAAGAATTCGTAAAAAATTACGGGTAATGTCTATGAAAAATAACAGAAATACCATTTTTTTTTTTTAAAAACGCTTAATTTTCTGTATTTTTGCCTTTTTTAATAATCTGGAAGACAAAAATATCATTAAATAAATGATATTTCATAAATAGACATACTTTTATCAATTTACTTTCAAATATAAAGAATCAATAAAAAATTACGGGTCATTTCTATGAAAAATAATAGAAATACCGTGTTTTTTTTAAAAAAAACGTTTAATTTTCTGTATTTTTGCCTTTCTTAATAATCTAGAAAACAAAAATATCATTAAATGAATGATATTTCATAAAGAGACATACTTTTATCAATTTACTTTCAAATATAAAGAATCGGTAAAAAATTACGGGTCATTACTATGAAAAATAACAGAAATACTTTGGTTTTTCAAAAACAACGCTTAATTTTCTGTATTTTTGCCTTTTTTAATAATCTGGAAGACAATAATATTATTAAATGAATGATATTTCATAAAGAGACATACTTTTATCAATTTACTTTCAAATATAAAGAATCGGTATAAAATTACGGGTAATTTCTATGAAAAATAACAGAAATACAGTTTTTTTTAAAAAAAACGCTTAATTTTCTGTATTTTTGCCTTTTTTAATAATCTGGAAGACAATAATATTATTAACGGACTGATATTTCATAAAGAGACATACTTTTATCAATTTATTTTCAAATATAAAGAATTCGTAAAAAATTATGGGTAAATTCTATGAAAAATAACAGAAATACTTTGGTTTTTCAAAAACAACGCTTAATTTTCTGTATTTTTGCCTTTTTTAATAATCTGGAAGACAATAATATTATTAAATGAATGATATTTCATAAAGAGACATACTTTTATCAATTTACTTTCAAATATAAAGAATCGGTATAAAATTATGGGTAATTTCTATGAAAAATAACAGAAATACCGTTTTTTTTAAAAAAACGCTTAATTTTCTGTATTTTTGCCTTTTTTAATAATCTGGAAGACAATAATATTATTAACGGACTGATATTTCATAAAGAGACATACTTTTATCAATTTATTTTCAAATATAAAGAATTCGTAAAAAATTATGGGTAAATTCTATGAAAAATAACAGAAATACTGTGTTTTTTTAAAAAAAAAAAAGCTTAATTTTCTGTATTTTTGGTTTTTTAATAATCTGGAAGACAAAAATATCATATTTAATAATATTTATTATATTTCATAAAGAGACATACTTTTATCAGTTTAGTTTCAAATATAAAGAATCGGTATAAAATTACGGGTAATTTCTATGAAAAATAACAGAAATACCGTGTTTTTAAAAGAAAAACGCTTAATTTTCTGTATTTTTGCCTTTTTTAATAATCTGGAAGACAATAATATTATTAAATGAATGATTTTTCATAAAAAGACATACTTTTATCAATTTACTTTCAAATATAAAGAATCGGTAAAAAATTACGGGTAATTTCTATGAAAAATAACAAAAATACTTTGGTTTTTAAAAAAACGCTTAATTTTCTGTATTTTTGCCTTTTTTAATAATCTGGAAGACAAAAATATCATATTTAATAATATTTATTATATTTCATAAAGAGACATACTTTTATCAGTTTAGTTTCAAATATAAAGAATCGGTAAAAAATTACGTGTAATTTCTATGAAAAATAACAGAAATACTTTGGTTTTTCAAAAACAACGCTTAATTTTCTGTATTTTTGCCTTTTTTAATAATCTGGAAGACAATAATATTATTAAATGAATGATATTTCATAAAGAGACATACTTTTATCAATTTACTTTCAAATATAAAGAATCGGTATAAAATTACGGGTAATTTCTATGAAAAATAACAGAAATACCGTTTTTTTAAAAAAAAAACGCTTAATTTTCTGTATTTTTGCCTTTTTTAATAATCTGGAAGACAATAATATTATTAAATGAATGATTTTTCATAAAGAGACATACTTTTATCAATTTACTTTCAAATATAAAGAATCGGTAAAAATTACGAGTAATTTCTATGAAAAATAACAGAAATACCGTGTTTTTTTAAAAAAAAAACGCTTAATTTTCTGTATTTTTTAATCTGGAAGACAATAATATTATTAAATGAATGATATTTTATAAAGAGACATACTTTTATCAATTTATTTTCAAATATAAAGAATTCGTAAAAAATTACGGGTAATGTCTATGAAAAATAACAGAAATACCATTTTTTTTTTTTAAAAACGCTTAATTTTCTGTATTTTTGCCTTTTTTAATAATCTGGAAGACAAAAATATCATTAAATAAATGATATTTCATAAATAGACATACTTTTATCAATTTACTTTCAAATATAAAGAATCAATAAAAAATTACGGGTCATTTCTATGAAAAATAATAGAAATACCGTGTTTTTTTTAAAAAAAACGTTTAATTTTCTGTATTTTTGCCTTTCTTAATAATCTAGAAAACAAAAATATCATTAAATGAATGATATTTCATAAAGAGACATACTTTTATCAATTTACTTTCAAATATAAAGAATCGGTAAAAAATTACGTGTAATTTCTACGAAAAATAACAGAAATACTGTGGTTTTTTAAAAACAACGCTTAATTTTCTGTATTTTTGCCTTTTTTAAATATCATTCATTTAATATTATTAAATGAATGATATTTCATAAAGAGACATACTTTTATCAATTTACTTTCAAATATAAAGATATAAAATACAGGTAAGTTCTATGAAAAATAACACAAATACGATGTTTTTAAAAGAAAAACGCTTAATTTTCTGTATTTTTGCCTTTTTTAATAATCTGGAAGACAATAATATTATTAAATGAATGATATTTTATAAAGAGACATACTTTTATCAATTTATTTTCAAATATAAAGAATTCGTAAAAAATTACGGGTAATGTCTATGAAAAATAACAGAAATACCATTTTTTTTTTTAAAAACGCTTAATTTTCTGTATTTTTGCCTTTTTTAATAATCTGGAAGACAAAAATATCATTAAATAAATGATATTTCATAAATAGACATACTTTTATCAATTTACTTTCAAATATAAAGAATCAATAAAAAATTACGGGTCATTTCTATGAAAAATAATAGAAATTCCGTGTTTTTTTTAAAAAAAACGTTTAATTTTCTGTATTTTTGCCTTTCTTAATAATCTAGAAAACAAAAATATCATTAAATGAATGATATTTCATAAAGAGACATACTTTTATCAATTTACTTTCAAATATAAAGAATCGGTAAAAAATTACGGGTCATTACTATGAAAAATAACAGAAATACTTTGGTTTTTCAAAAACAACGCTTAATTTTCTGTATTTTTGCCTTTTTTAATAATCTGGAAGACAATAATATTATTATATGAATGATATTTCATAAAGAGACATACTTTTATCAATTTACTTTCAAATATAAAGAATCGGTATAAAATTACGGGTAATTTCTATGAAAAATAACAGAAATACCGTTTTTTTTAAAAAAAACGCTTAATTTTCTGTATTTTTGCCTTTTTTAATAATCTGGAAGACAATAATATTATTAACGGACTGATATTTCATAAAGAGACATACTTTTATCAATTTATTTTCAAATATAAAGAATTCGTAAAAAATTATGGGTAAATTCTATGAAAAATAACAGAAATACTTTGGTTTTTCAAAAACAACGCTTAATTTTCTGTATTTTTGCCTTTTTTAATAATCTGGAAGACAATAATATTATTAAATGAATGATATTTCATAAAGAGACATACTTTTATCAATTTACTTTCAAATATAAAGAATCGGTATAAAATTATGGGTAATTTCTATGAAAAATAACAGAAATACCGTTTTTTTAAAAAAAACGCTTAATTTTCTGTATTTTTGCCTTTTTTAATAATCTGGAAGACAATAATATTATTAACGGACTGATATTTCATAAAGAGACATACTTTTATCAATTTATTTTCAAATATAAAGAATTCGTAAAAAATTATGGGTAAATTCTATGAAAAATAACAGAAATACTGTGTTTTTTTTAAAAAAAAAAGCTTAATTTTCTGTATTTTTGGCTTTTTTAATAATCTGGAAGACAAAAATATCATATTTAATAATATTTATTATATTTCATAAAGAGACATACTTTTATCAGTTTAGTTTCAAATATAAAGAATCGGTATAAAATTACGGGTAATTTCTATGAAAAATAACAGAAATACCGTGTTTTTAAAAGAAAAACGCTTAATTTTCTGTATTTTTGCCTTTTTTAATAATCTGGAAGACAATAATATTATTAACGGACTGATATTTCATAAAGAGACATACTTTTATCAATTTATTTTCAAATATAAAGAATTCGTAAAAAATTACGGGTAATGTCTATGAAAAATAACAGAAATACCATTTTTTTTTTTAAAAACGCTTAATTTTCTGTATTTTTGCCTTTTTTAATAATCTGGAAGACAAAAATATCATTAAATAAATGATATTTCATAAATAGACATACTTTTATCAATTTACTTTCAAATATAAAGAATCAATAAAAAATTACGGGTCATTTCTATGAAAAATAATAGAAATACCGTGTTTTTTTTAAAAAAAACGTTTAATTTTCTGTATTTTTGCCTTTCTTAATAATCTGGAAGACAATAATATTATTAAATGAATGATATTTCATAAAGAGACATACTTTTATCAATTTACTTTCAAATATAAAGAATCGGTATAAAATTAAGGGTAATTTCTATGAAAAATAACAGAAATACAGTTTTTTAAAAAAAAAAACGCTTAATTTTCTGTATTTTTGCCTTTTTTAATAATCTGGAAGACAATAATATTATTAACAGACTGATATTTCATAAAGAGACATACTTTTATCAATTTATTTTCAAATATAAAGAATTCGTAAAAAATTATGGGTAAATTCTATGAAAAATAACAGAAATACTGTGTTTTTTTAAAAAAAAAAAGCTTAATTTTCTGTATTTTTGGTTTTTTAATAATCTGGAAGACAAAAATATCATATTTAATAATATTTATTATATTTCATAAAGAGACATACTTTTATCAGTTTAGTTTCAAATATAAAGAATCGGTATAAAATTACGGGTAATTTCTATGAAAAATAACAGAAATACCGTGTTTTTAAAAGAAAAACGCTTAATTTTCTGTATTTTTGCCTTTTTTAATAATCTGGAAGACAATAATATTATTAAATGAATGATTTTTCATAAAAAGACATACTTTTATCAATTTACTTTCAAATATAAAGAATCGGTAAAAAATTACGGGTAATTTCTATGAAAAATAACAAAAATACTTTGGTTTTTAAAAAAACGCTTAATTTTCTGTATTTTTGCCTTTTTTAATAATCTGGAAGACAAAAATATCATATTTAATAATATTTATTATATTTCATAAAGAGACATACTTTTATCAGTTTAGTTTCAAATATAAAGAATCGGTAAAAAATTACGTGTAATTTCTATGAAAAATAACAGAAATACTTTGGTTTTTCAAAAACAACGCTTAATTTTCTGTATTTTTGCCTTTTTTAATAATCTGGAAGACAATAATATTATTAAATGAATGATATTTCATAAAGAGACATACTTTTATCAATTTACTTTCAAATATAAAGAATCGGTATAAAATTACGGGTAATTTCTATGAAAAATAACAGAAATACCGTTATTTTAAAAAAAAACGCTTAATTTTCTGTATTTTTGCCTTTTTTAATAATCTGGAAGACAATAATATTATTAAATGAATGATTTTTCATAAAGAGACATACTTTTATCAATTTACTTTCAAATATAAAGAATCGGTAAAAATTACGAGTAATTTCTATGAAAAATAACAGAAATACCGTGTTTTTTTAAAAAAAAAACGCTTAATTTTCTGTATTTTTTAATCTGGAAGACAATAATATTATTAAATGAATGATATTTTATAAAGAGACATACTTTTATCATTTTATTTTCAAATATAAAGAATTCGTAAAAAATTACGGGTAATGTCTATGAAAAATAACAGAAATACCATTTTTTTTTTTTAAAAACGCTTAATTTTCTGTATTTTTGCCTTTTTTAATAATCTGGAAGACAAAAATATCATTAAATAAATAATATTTCATAAATAGACATACTTTTATCAATTTACTTTCAAATATAAAGAATCAATAAAAAATTACGGGTCATTTCTATGAAAAATAATAGAAATACCGTGTTTTTTTTAAAAAAAACGTTTAATTTTCTGTATTTTTGCCTTTCTTAATAATCTAGAAAACAAAAATATCATTAAATGAATGATATTTCATAAAGAGACATACTTTTATCAATTTACTTTCAAATATAAAGAATCGGTAAAAAATTACGTGTAATTTCTACGAAAAATAACAGAAATACTGTGGTTTTTTAAAAACAACGCTTAATTTTCTGTATTTTTGCCTTTTTTAAATATCATTCATTTAATATTATTAAATGAATGATATTTCATAAAGAGACATACTTTTGTCAATTTACTTTCAAATATAAAGATATAAAATTACAGGTAAGTTCTATGAAAAATAACACAAATACGATGTTTTTAAAAGAAAAACGCTTAATTTTCTGTATTTTTGCCTTTTTTAATAATCTGGAAGACAATAATATTATTAAATGAATGATATTTTATAAAGAGACATACTTTTATCAATTTATTTTCAAATATAAAGAATTCGTAAAAAATTACGGGTAATGTCTATGAAAAATAACAGAAATACCATTTTTTTTTTTTAAACGCTTAATTTTCTGTATTTTTGCCTTTTTTAATAATCTGGAAGACAAAAATATCATTAAATAAATGATATTTCATAAATAGACATACTTTTATCAATTTACTTTCAAATATAAAGAATCAATAAAAAATTACGGGTCATTTCTATGAAAAATAATAGAAATACCGTGTTTTTTTTAAAAAAAACGTTTAATTTTCTGTATTTTTGCCTTTCTTAATAATCTAGAAAACAAAAATATCATTAAATGAATGATATTTCATAAAGAGACATACTTTTATCAATTTACTTTCAAATATAAAGAATCGGTAAAAAATTACGGGTCATTACTATGAAAAATAACAGAAATACTTTGGTTTTTCAAAAACAACGCTTAATTTTCTGTATTTTTGCCTTTTTTAATAATCTGGAAGACAATAATATTATTAAATGAATGATATTTCATAAAGAGACATACTTTTATCAATTTACTTTCAAATATAAAGAATCGGTATAAAATTACGGGTAATTTCTATGAAAAATAACAGAAATACCGTTTTTTTAAAAAAAAACGCTTAATTTTCTGTATTTTTGCCTTTTTTAATAATCTGGAAGACAATAATATTATTAACGGACTGATATTTCATAAAGAGACATACTTTTATCAATTTATTTTCAAATATAAAGAATTCGTAAAAAATTATGGGTAAATTCTATGAAAAATAACAGAAATACTTTGGTTTTTCAAAAACAACGCTTAATTTTCTGTATTTTTGCCTTTTTTAATAATCTGGAAGACAATAATATTATTAAATGAATGATATTTCATAAAGAGACATACTTTTATCAATTTACTTTCAAATATAAAGAATCGGTATAAAATTATGGGTAATTTCTATGAAAAATAACAGAAATACCGTTTTTTTTAAAAACACGCTTAATTTTCTGTATTTTTGCCTTTTTTAATAATCTGGAAGACAATAATATTATTAACGGACTGATATTTCATAAAGAGACATACTTTTATCAATTTATTTTCAAATATAAAGAATTCGTAAAAAATTATGGGTAAATTCTATGAAAAATAACAGAAATACTGTGTTTTTTTTAAAAAAAAAAGCTTAATTTTCTGTATTTTTGGCTTTTTTAATAATCTGGAAGACAAAAATATCATATTTAATAATATTTATTATATTTCATAAAGAGACATACTTTTATCAGTTTAGTTTCAAATATAAAGAATCGGTATAAAATTACGGGTAATTTCTATGAAAAATAACAGAAATACCGTGTTTTTAAAAGAAAAACGCTTAATTTTCTGTATTTTTGCCTTTTTTAATAATCTGGAAGACAATAATATTATTAAATGAATGATTTTTCATAAAAAGACATACTTTTATCAATTTACTTTCAAATATAAAGAATCGGTAAAAAATTACGGGTAATTTCTATGAAAAATAACAAAAATACTTTGGTTTTTTAAAAACAACGCTTAATTTTCTGTTTTTTGCCTTTTTTAATAATCTGGAAGACAATAATATTAATAAATAAATGATATTTCATAAAGAGACATACTTTTATCAATTTACTTTCAAATATAAAGAATCGGTATAAAATTACGGGTAATTTCTATGAAAAATAACAGAAATACCGTCTTTTTAAAAGAAAAACGCTTAATTTTCTGTATTTTTGCCCTTTTTTAATAATCTGGAAGACAATAATATTATTAACTGACTGATATTTCATAAAGAGACATACTTTTATCAATTTATTTTCAAATATAAAGAATTCGTAAAAAATTACGGGTAATTTCTATGACAAATAACAGAAATACCGTGTTTTTTTTTTAAAAAAAAAAAGCTTAATTTTCTGTATTTTTGGCTTTTTTAATAATCTGGAAGACAAAAATATCATATTTCATAATAGTTATTATATTTCATAAAGAGACATACTTTTATCAATTCACTTTCAAATATAAAGAATCGGTATAAAATTACGGGTAATTTCTATGAAAAATAACAGAAATACCGTGTTTTTAAAAGAAAAACGCTTAATTTTCTGTATTTTTGCCTTTTTTAATAATCTGGAAGACAATAATATTATTAAATGAATGATTTTTCATAAAAAGACATACTTTTATCAATTTACTTTCAAATATAAAGAATCGGTAAAAAATTACGGGTAATTTCTATGAAAAATAACAGAAATACTGTGGTTTTTTAAAAACAACGCTTAATTTTCTGTATTTTTGCCTTTTTTAAATATCATTCATTTAATATTATTAAATGAATGATATTTCATAAAGAGACATACTTTTGTCAATTTACTTTCAAATATAAAGATATAAAATTACAGGTAAGTTCTATGAAAAATAACACAAATACGATGTTTTTAAAAGAAAAACGCTTAATTTTCTGTATTTTTGCCTTTTTTAATAATCTGGAAGACAATAATATTATGAAATGAATGATTTTTCATAAAGAGATATACTTTTATCAATTTACTTTCAAATATAAAGAATCGGTAAAAAATTACGGGTCATTACTATGAAAAATAACAGAAATACCATGTTTTTTAAAAAACGCTTAATTTTCTGTATTTTTGCCTTTTTTAATAATCTGGAAGACAATAATATTATTAAATGAATGATATTTCATAAAAAGACATACTTTTATCAATTTACTTTCAAATATCAAGAATCGGTAAAAAATTACGTGTAATTTCTATGAAAAATAACAGAAATACTTTGGTTTTTCAAAAACAACGCTTAATTTTCTGTATTTTTGCCTTTTTTAATAATCTGGAAGACAATAATATTATTAAATGAATGATATTTCATAAAGAGACATACTTTTATCAATTTACTTTCAAATATAAAGAATCGGTATAAAATTAAGGGTAATTTCTATGAAAAATAACAGAAATACCGTTTTTTTAAAAAAAAAACGCTTAATTTTCTGTATTTTTGCCTTTTTTAATAATCTGGAAGACAATAATATTATTAACAGACTGATATTTCATAAAGAGACATACTTTTATCAATTTATTTTCAAATATAAAGAATTCGAAAAAAATTATGGGTAAATTCTATGAAAAATAACAGAAATACTGTGTTTTTTTAAAAAAAAAAAGCTTAATTTTCTGTATTTTTGGTTTTTTAATAATCTGGAAGACAAAAATATCATATTTAATAATATTTATTATATTTCATAAAGAGACATACTTTTATCAGTTTAGTTTCAAATATAAAGAATCGGTATAAAATTACGGGTAATTTCTATGAAAAATAACAGAAATACCGTGTTTTTAAAAGAAAAACGCTTAATTTTCTGTATTTTTGCCTTTTTTAATAATCTGGAAGACAATAATATTATTAAATGAATGATTTTTCATAAAAAGACATACTTTTATCAATTTACTTTCAAATATAAAGAATCGGTAAAAAATTACGAGTAATTTCTATGAAAAATAACAAAAATACTTTGGTTTTTAAAAAAACACTTAATTTTCTGTATTTTTGCCTTTTTTAATAATCTGGAAGACAAAAATATCATATTTAATAATATTTATTATATTTCATAAAGAGACATACTTTTATCAGTTTAGTTTCAAATATAAAGAATCGGTAAAAAATTACGTGTAATTTCTATGAAAAATAACAGAAATACTTTGGTTTTTCAAAAACAACGCTTAATTTTCTGTATTTTTGCCTTTTTTAATAATCTGGAAGACAATAATATTATTAAATGAATGATATTTCATAAAGAGGCATACTTTTATCAATTTACTTTCAAATATAAAGAATCGGTATAAAATTACGGGTAATTTCTATGAAAAATAACAGAAATACCGTTTTTTTAAAAAAAAAACGCTTAATTTTCTGTATTTTTGCCTTTTTTAATAATCTGGAAGACAATAATATTATTAAATGAATGATTTTTCATAAAGAGACATACTTTTATCAATTTACTTTCAAATATAAAGAATCGGTAAAAATTACGAGTAATTTCTATGAAAAATAACAGAAATACCGTGTTTTTTTAAAAAAAAACGCTTAATTTTCTGTATTTTTTAATCTGGAAGACAATAATATTATTAAATGAATGATATTTTATAAAGAGACATACTTTTATCAATTTATTTTCAAATATAAAGAATTCGTAAAAAATTACGGGTAATGTCTATGAAAAATAACAGAAATACCATTTTTTTTTTAAAAAACGCTTAATTTTCTGTATTTTTGCCTTTTTTAATAATCTGGAAGACAAAAATATCATTAAATAAATGATATTTCATAAATAGACATACTTTTATCAATTTACTTTCAAATATAAAGAATCAATAAAAAATTACGGGTCATTTCTATGAAAACTAATAGAAATACCGTGTTTTTTTTAAAAAAAACGTTTAATTTTCTGTATTTTTGCCTTTCTTAATAATCTAGAAAACAAAAATATCATTAAATGAATGATATTTCATAAAGAGACATACTTTTATCAATTTACTTTCAAATATAAAGAATCGGTAAAAAATTACGTGTAATTTCTACGAAAAATAACAGAAATACTGTGGGTTTTTAAAAACAACGCTTAATTTTCTGTATTTTTGCCTTTTTTAAATATCATTCATTTAATATTATTAAATGAATGATATTTCATAAAGAGACATACTTTTGTCAATTTACTTTCAAATATAAAGATATAAAATTACAGGTAAGTTCTATGAAAAATAACACAAATACGATGTTTTTAAAAGAAAAACGCTTAATTTTCTGTATTTTTGCCTTTTTTAATAATCTGGAAGACAATAATATTATGAAATGAATGATTTTTCATAAAGAGATATACTTTTATCAATTTACTTTCAAATATAAAGAATCGGTAAAAAATTACGGGTCATTACTATGAAAAATAACAGAAATACTTTGGTTTTTCAAAAACAACGCTTAATTTTCTGTATTTTTGCCTTTTTTAATAATCTGGAAGACAATAATATTATTAAATGAATGATATTTCATAAAGAGACATACTTTTATCAATTTACTTTCAAATATAAAGAATCGGTATAAAATTACGGGTAATTTCTATGAAAAATAACAGAAATACCGTTTTTTTTAAAAAAAACGCTTAATTTTCTGTATTTTTGCCTTTTTTAATAATCTGGAAGACAATAATATTATTAACGGACTGATATTTCATAAAGAGACATACTTTTATCAATTTATTTTCAAATATAAAGAATTCGTAAAAAATTATGGGTAAATTCTATGAAAAATAACAGAAATACTTTGGTTTTTCAAAAACAACGCTTAATTTTCTGTATTTTTGCCTTTTTTAATAATCTGGAAGACAATAATATTATTAAATGAATGATATTTTATAAAGAGACATACTTTTATCAATTTATTTTCAAATATAAAGAATTCGTAAAAAATTACGGGTAATGTCTATGAAAAATAACAGAAATACCATTTTTTTTTTAAAAACGCTTAATTTTCTGTATTTTTGCCTTTTTTAATAATCTGGAAGACAAAAATATCATTAAATAAATGATATTTCATAAATAGACATACTTTTATCAATTTACTTTCAAATATAAAGAATCAATAAAAAATTACGGGTCATTTCTATGAAAACTAATAGAAATACCGTGTTTTTTTTAAAAAAAACGTTTAATTTTCTGTATTTTTGCCTTTCTTAATAATCTAGAAAACAAAAATATCATTAAATGAATGATATTTCATAAAGAGACATACTTTTATCAATTTACTTTCAAATATAAAGAATCGGTAAAAAATTACGTGTAATTTCTACGAAAAATAACAGAAATACTGTGGGTTTTTAAAAACAACGCTTAATTTTCTGTATTTTTGCCTTTTTTAAATATCATTCATTTAATATTATTAAATGAATGATATTTCATAAAGAGACATACTTTTGTCAATTTACTTTCAAATATAAAGATATAAAATTACAGGTAAGTTCTATGAAAAATAACACAAATACGATGTTTTTAAAAGAAAAACGCTTAATTTTCTGTATTTTTGCCTTTTTTAATAATCAGGAAGACAATAATATTATGAAATGAATGATTTTTCATAAAGAGATATACTTTTATCAATTTACTTTCAAATATAAAGAATCGGTAAAAAATTACGGGTCATTACTATGAAAAATAACAGAAATACTTTGGTTTTTCAAAAACAACGCTTAATTTTCTGTATTTTTGCCTTTTTTAATAATCTGGAAGACAATAATATTATTAAATGAATGATATTTCATAAAGAGACATACTTTTATCAATTTACTTTCAAATATAAAGAATCGGTATAAAATTACGGGTAATTTCTATGAAAAATAACAGAAATACCGTTTTTTTTTAAAAAAACGCTTAATTTTCTGTATTTTTGCCTTTTTTAATAATCTGGAAGACAATAATATTATTAACGGACTGATATTTCATAAAGAGACATACTTTTATCAATTTATTTTCAAATATAAAGAATTCGTAAAAAATTATGGGTAAATTCTATGAAAAATAACAGAAATACTTTGGTTTTTCAAAAACAACGCTTAATTTTCTGTATTTTTGCCTTTTTTAATAATCTGGAAGACAATAATATTATTAAATGAATGATATTTCATAAAGAGACATACTTTTATCAATTTACTTTCAAATATAAAGAATCGGTATAAAATTACGGGTAATTTCTATGAAAAATAACAGAAATACCGTTTTTTTTAAAAAAAACGCTTAATTTTCTGTATTTTTGCCTTTTTTAATAATCTGGAAGACAATAATATTATTAACGGACTGATATTTCATAAAGAGACATACTTTTATCAATTTATTTTCAAATATAAAGAATTCGTAAAAAATTATGGGTAAATTCTATGAAAAATAACAGAAATACTGTGTTTTTTTTTAAAAAAAAAGCTTAATTTTCTGTATTTTTGGCTTTTTTAATAATCTGGAAGACAAAAATATCATATTTAATAATATTTATTATATTTCATAAAGAGACATACTTTTATCAGTTTAGTTTCAAATATAAAGAATCGGTATAAAATTACGGGTAATTTCTATGAAAAATAACAGAAATACCGTGTTTTTAAAAGAAAAACGCTTAATTTTCTGTATTTTTGCCTTTTTTAATAATCTGGAAGACAATAATATTATTAAATGAATGATTTTTCATAAAAAGACATACTTTTATCAATTTACTTTCAAATATAAAGAATCGGTAAAAAATTACGGGTAATTTCTATGAAAAATAACAAAAATACTTTGGTTTTTTAAAAACAACGCTTAATTTTCTGTTTTTTGCCTTTTTTAATAATCTGGAAGACAATAATATTAATAAA
Source organism: Rhamphomyia laevipes (assembly GCA_963920725.1). Taxonomy (NCBI): domain Eukaryota; kingdom Metazoa; phylum Arthropoda; class Insecta; order Diptera; family Empididae; genus Rhamphomyia; species Rhamphomyia laevipes. The sequence continues at coordinate 32,357,729 of OY987257.1, forward strand.
TAAATGATATTTCATAAAGAGACATACTTTTATCAATTTACTTTCAAATATAAAGAATCGGTATAAAATTACGGGTAATTTCTATGAAAAATAACAGAAATACCGTCTTTTTAAAAGAAAAACGCTTAATTTTCTGTATTTTTGCCTTTTTTAATAATCTGGAAGACAATAATATTATTAACTGACTGATATTTCATAAAGAGACATACTTTTATCAATTTATTTTCAAATATAAAGAATTCGTAAAAAATTACGGGTAATTTCTATGACAAATAACAGAAATACCGTGTTTTTTTTTTAAAAAAAAAAAGCTTAATTTTCTGTATTTTTGGCTTTTTTAATAATCTGGAAGACAAAAATATCATATTTCATAATATTTATTATATTTCATAAAGAGACATACTTTTATCAATTCACTTTCAAATATAAAGAATCGGTATAAAATTACGGGTAATTTCTATGAAAAATAACAGAAATACCGTGTTTTTAAAAGAAAAACGCTTAATTTTCTGTATTTTTGCCTTTTTTAATAATCTGGAAGACAATAATATTATTAAATGAATGATTTTTCATAAAGAGACATACTTTTATCAATTTACTTTCCAATATAAAGAATCGGTAAAAAATTACGAGTAATTTCTATGAAAAATAACAGAAATACCGTGTTTTTTAAAAAAAAACGCTTAATTTTCTGTATTTTTTAATCTGGAAGACAATAATATTATTAAATGAATGATATTTTATAAAGAGACATACTTTTATCAATTTATTTTCAAATATAAAGAAATCGTAAAAAATTACGGGTAATGTCTATGAAAAATAACAGAAATACCATTTTTTTTTAAAAAAAACGCTTAATTTTCTGTATTTTTGCCTTTTTTAATAATCTGGAAGACAAAAATATCATTAAATGAAAGATATTTCATAAATAGACATACTTTTATCAATTTACTTTCAAATATAAAGAATCGGTAAAAAATTACGGGTCATTTCTATGAAAAATAACAGAAATACCGTGTTTTTTTTTTAAAAAACGTTTAATTTTCTGTATTTTTGCCTTTCTTAATAATCTAGAAAACAAAAATATCATTAAATGAATGATATTTCATAAAGAGACATACTTTTATCAATTTACATTCAAATATAAAGAATCGGTAAAAAATTACGTGTAATTTCTACGAAAAATAACAGAAATACTGTGGTTTTTTAAAAACAACGCTTAATTTTCTGTATTTTTGCCTTTTTTAAATATCATTCATTTAATATTCTTAAATGAATGATATTTCATAAAGAGACATACTTTTGTCAATTTACTTTCAAATATAAAGATATAAAATTACGGGTAAGTTCTATGAAAAATAACACAAATACGATGTTTTTAAAAGAAAAACGCTTAATTTTCTGTATTTTTGCCTTTTTTAATAATCTGGAAGACAATAATATTATGAAATGAATGGTTTTTCATAAAAAGACATACTTTTATCAATTTACTTTCAAATATAAAGAATCGGTAAAAAATTACGGGTCATTACTATGAAAAATAACAGAAATACCATGTTTTTTAAAAAAAAACGCTAAATTTTCTGTATTTTTGCCTTTTTTAATAATCTGTAAGACAATAATATTATTAAATGAATGATATTTCATAAAAAGACATACTTTTATCAATTTACTTTCAAATATCAAGAATCGGTAAAAAATTACGTGTAATTTCTATGAAAAATAACAGAAATACTTTGGTTTTTCAAAAACAACGCTTAATTTTCTGTATTTTTGCCTTTTTTAATAATCTGGAAGACAATAATATTATTAAATGAATGATATTTCATAAAGAGACATACTTTTATCAATTTACTTTCAAATATAAAGAATCGGTATAAAATTACGGGTAATTTCTATGAAAAATAACAGAAATACCGTTTTTTTAAAAGAAAAACGCTTAATTTTCTGTATTTTTGCCTTTTTTAATAATCTGGAAGACAATAATATTATTAACAGACTGATATTTCATAAAGAGACATACTTTTATCAATTTATTTTCAAATATAAAGAATTCGTAAAAAATTACAAGTAATTTCTATAAAAAATAACAGAAATACTGTGTTTTTTTAAAAAAAAAAAGCTTAATTTTCTGTATTTTTGGCTTTTTTAATAATCTGGAAGACAAAAATATCATATTTAATAATATTTATTATATTTCATAAAGAGACATACTTTTATCAATTACTTTCAAATATAAAGAATCGGTATAAAATTACGGGTAATTTCTATGAAAAATAACAGAAATACCGTGTTTTTAAAAGAAAAACGCTTATTTTTCTGTATTTTTGCCTTTTTTAATAATCTGGAAGACAATAATATTATTAAATGAATGATTTTTTATAAAGAGACATACTTTTATCAATTTATTTTCAAATATAAAGAATCGGTAAAAAGTTACGGGTAATTTTTATGAAAAATAACAGAAATACCGTGTTTTTTTAAAAAAAAAACGCTTAATTTTCTGTATTTTTTAATCTGGAAGACAATAATATTATTAAATGAATGCTATTTTATAAAGAGACATACTTTTATCAATTTATTTTCAAATATAAAGAATTCGTAAAAAATTACGGGTAATGTCTATGAAAAATAACAGTAACACCATGTTTTTTTAAAAAAAACGCTTAATTTTCTGTAATTTTGCCCTTTTTAATAATCTGGAAGACAAAAATATTATTAAATGAATGATATTTCATAAAGAGACATACTTTTATCAATTTACTTTCAAATATAAAGAATCGGTATAAAATTACGGGTAATTTCTATGAAAAATAACAGAAATACCGTCTTTTTAAAAGAAAAACGCTTAATTTTCTGTATTTTTGCCTTTTTTAATAATCTGGAAGACAATAATATTATTAACTGACTGAAATTTCATAAAGAGACATACTTTTATCAATTTATTTTCAAATATAAAGAATTCGCAAAAAATTACGGGTAATTTCTATGACAAATAACAGAAATACCGTGTTTTTTTTTTAAAAAAAAAGCTTAATTTTCTGTATTTTTGCCTTTTTTAATAATCTGGAAGACAAAAATATCATATTTAATAATATTTATTATGTTTTATAAAGAGACACACTTTTATCAATTTACTTTCAAATATAAAGAATCGGTATAAAATTACGGGTAATTTCTATGAAAAATAACAGAAATACCGTGTTTTTAAAAGAAAAACGCTTAATTTTCTGTATTTTTGCCTTTTTTTTATAATCTGGAAGACAATAATATTATTAACTGACTGATATTTCATAAAGAGACATACTTTTATCAATTTATTTTCAAATATAAAGAATTCGTAAAAAAATACGGGTAATTTCTATGAAAAATAACAGAAATACCGTGTTTTTTTTTAAAAAAAAAGCTTAATTTTCTGTATTTTTGGCTTTTTTAATAATCTGGAAGACAAAAATATCATATTTCATAATATTTATTATATTTCATAAAGAGACATACTTTTATCAATTTACTTTCAAATATAAAGAATCGGTATAAAATTACGGGTAATTTCTATGAAAAATAACAGAAATACCGTGTTTTTAAAAGAAAAACGCTTAATTTTCTGTATTTTTGCCTTTTTTAATAATCTGGAAGACAATAATATTATTAAATGAATGATTTTTCATAAAGAGACATACTTTTATCAATTTACTTTCAAATATAAAGAATCGGTAAAAAATTACGGGTAATTTCTATGAAAAATAACAGAAATACCTTGTTTTTTTTAAAAAAAAACGCTTAATTTTCTGTATTTTTTAATCTGGAAGACAATAATATTATTAAATGAATGATATTTTATAAAGAGACATACTTTCATCAATTTATTTTCAAATATAAAGAATTCGTAAAAAATTACGGGTAATGTCTATGAAAAATAACAGAAATATAATTTTTTTTTTAAAAAAACGCTTAATTTTCTGTATTTCTGCTTTTGTTAATAACCTGGAAGACAAAAATATCATTAAATGAATGATATTTCATAAAGAGACATACTTTTATCAATTTACTTTCAAATATAAAGAATCAATAAAAAATTACGGGTAATTTCTATGAAAAATAACAGAAATACCTTGTTTTTTAAAAAAAAACGCTTAATTTTCTGTATTTTTTAATCTGGAAGACAATAATATTATTAAATGAATGATATTTTATAAAGAGACATACTTTCATCAATTTATTTTCAAATATAAAGAATTCGTAAAAAATTACGGGTAATGTCTATGAAAAATAACAGAAATACCATTTTTTTTTAAAAAAAACGCTTAATTTTCTGTATTTTTGCTTTTTTTAATAATCTGGAAGAAAAAATATCATTAAATGAATGATATTTCATAAAGAGACATACTTTTGTCAATTTACTTTCAAATATAAAGAATCGATAAAAAATTACATGTAATTTCTACGAAAAATAACAGAAATACTGTGGTTTTTTAAAAACAACGCTTAATTTTCTGTATTTTTGCCTTTTTTAATAATCTGGAAGACAAAAATATCATATTTAATAATATTTATTATATTTCATAAAGAGACATACTTTTATCAATTACTTTCAAATATAAAGAATCGGTATAAAATTACGGGTAATTTCTATGAAAAATAACAGAAATACCGTGTTTTTAAAAGAAAAACGCTTATTTTTCTGTATTTTTGCCTTTTTTAATAATCTGGAAGACAATAATATTATTAAATGAATGATTTTTTATAAAGAGACATACTTTTATCAATTTACTTTCAAATATAAAGAATTCGTAAAAAATTACAAGTAATTTCTATAAAAAATAACAGAAATACTGTGTTTTTTTTAAAAAAAAAAGCTTAATTTTCTGTATTTTTGGCTTTTTTAATAATCTGGAAGACAAAAATATCATATTTAATAATATTTATTATATTTCATAAAGAGACATACTTTTATCAATTACTTTCAAATATAAAGAATCGGTATAAAATTACGGGTAATTTCTATGAAAAATAACAGAAATACCGTTTTTTTAAAAGAAAAACGCTTAATTTTCTGTATTTTTGCCTTTTTTAATAATCTGGAAGACAATAATATTATTAACAGACTGATATTTCATAAAGAGACATACTTTTATCAATTTATTTTCAAATATAAAGAATTCGTAAAAAATTACAAGTAATTTCTATAAAAAATAACAGAAATACTGTGTTTTTTTAAAAAAAAAAAAGCTTAATTTTCTGTATTTTTGGGTTTTTTAATAATCTGGAAGACAAAAATATCATATTTAATAATATTTATTATATTTCATAAAGAGACATACTTTTATCAATTACTTTCAAATATAAAGAATCGGTATAAAATTACGGGTAATTTCTATGAAAAATAACAGAAATACCGTGTTTTTAAAAGAAAAACGCTTATTTTTCTGTATTTTTGCCTTTTTTAATAATCTGGAAGACAATAATATTATTAAATGAATGATTTTTTATAAAGAGACATACTTTTATCAATTTACTTTCAAATATAAAGAATCGGTAAAAAGTTACGGGTAATTTCTATGAAAAATAACAGAAATACCGTGTTTTTTTAAAAAAAAAACGCTTAATTTTCTGTATTTTTTAATCTGGAAGACAATAATATTATTAAATGAATGCTATTTTATAAAGAGACATACTTTTATCAATTTATTTTCAAATATAAAGAATTCGTAAAAAATTACGGGTAATGTCTATGAAAAATAACAGTAACACCATGTTTTTTTAAAAAAAACGCTTAATTTTCTGTAATTTTGCCCTTTTTAATAATCTGGAAGACAAAAATATTATTAAATGAATGATATTTCATAAAGAGACATACTTTTATCAATTTACTTTCAAATATAAAGAATCGGTATAAAATTACGGGTAATTTCTATGAAAAATAACAGAAATACCGTCTTTTTAAAAGAAAAACGCTTAATTTTCTGTATTTTTGCCTTTTTTAATAATCTGGAAGACAATAATATTATTAACTGACTGAAATTTCATAAAGAGACATACTTTTATCAATTTATTTTCAAATATAAAGAATTCGCAAAAAATTACGGGTAATTTCTATGACAAATAACAGAAATACCGTGTTTTTTTTTTAAAAAAAAAGCTTAATTTTCTGTATTTTTGCCTTTTTTAATAATCTGGAAGACAAAAATATCATATTTAATAATATTTATTATGTTTTATAAGGAGACACACTTTTATCAATTTACTTTCAAATATAAAGAATCGGTATAAAATTACGGGTAATTTCTATGAAAAATAACAGAAATACCGTGTTTTTAAAAGAAAAACGCTTAATTTTCTGTATTTTTGCCTTTTTTTATAATCTGGAAGACAATAATATTATTAACTGACTGATATTTCATAAAGAGACATACTTTTATCAATTTATTTTCAAATATAAAGAATTCGTAAAAAAATACGGGTAATTTCTATAAAAAATAACAGAAATACCGTGTTTTTTTTAAAAAAAAAAGCTTAATTTTCTGTATTTTTGGCTTTTTTAATAATCTGGAAGACAAAAATATCATATTTCATAATATTTATTATATTTCATAAAGAGACATACTTTTATCAATTTACTTTCAACTATAAAGAATCGGTATAAAATTACGGGTAATTTCTATGAAAAATAACAGAAATACCGTGTTTTTAAAAGAAAAACGCTTAATTTTCTGTATTTTTGCCTTTTTTAATAATCTGGAAGACAATAATATTATTAAATGAATGATTTTTCATAAAAAGACATACTTTTATCAATTTACTTTCAAATATAAAGAATCGGTAAAAAATTACGGGTAATTTCTATGAAAAATAACAGAAATACCTTGTTTTTTTAAAAAAAACGCTTAATTTTCTGTATTTTTTAATCTGGAAGACAATAATATTATTAAATGAATGATATTTTATAAAGAGACATACTTTCATCAATTTATTTTCAAATATAAAGAATTCGTAAAAAATTACGGGTAATGTCTATGAAAAATAACAGAAATATAATTTTTTTTTTAAAAAAACGCTTAATTTTCTGTATTTTTGCCTTTTTTAATAATCTGGAAGACAATAATATTATTAAATGAATGATTTTTTATAAAGAGACATACTTTTATCAATTTACTTTCAAATATAAAGAATCGGTAAAAAGTTACGGGTAATTTCTATGAAAAATAACAGAAATACCGTGTTTTTAAAAGAAAAACGCTTAATTTTCTGTATTTTTGCCTTTTTTAATAAACTGGAAGACAATAATATTATTAAATGAATGATTTTTCATAAAGAGACATACTTTTATCAATTTACTTTCCAATATAAAGAATCGGTAAAAAATTACGAGTAATTTCTATGAAAAATAACAGAAATACCGTGTTTTTTAAAAAAAAACGCTTAATTTTCTGTATTTTTTAATCTGGAAGACAATAATATTATTAAATGAATGATATTTTATAAAGAGACATACTTTTATCAATTTATTTTCAAATATAAAGAAATCGTAAAAAATTACGGGTAATGTCTATGAAAAATAACAGAAATACCATTTTTTTTTTAAAAAAACGCTTAATTTTCTGTATTTTTGCCTTTTTTAATAATCTGGAAGACAAAAATATCATTAAATGAAAGATATTTCATAAATAGACATACTTTTATCAATTTACTTTCAAATATAAAGAATCGGTAAAAAATTACGGGTCATTTCTATGAAAAATAACAGAAATACCGTGTTTTTTTTTAAAAAAACGTTTAATTTTCTGTATTTTTGCCTTTCTTAATAATCTAGAAAACAAAAATATCATTAAATGAATGATATTTCATAAAGAGACATACTTTTATCAATTTACATTCAAATATAAAGAATCGGTAAAAAATTACGTGTAATTTCTACGAAAAATAACAGAAATACTGTGGTTTTTTAAAAACAACGCTTAATTTTCTGTATTTTTGCCTTTTTTAAATATCATTCATTTAATATTCTTAAATGAATGATATTTCATAAAGAGACATACTTTTGTCAATTTACTTTCAAATATAAAGATATAAAATTACGGGTAAGTTCTATGAAAAATAACACAAATACGATGTTTTTAAAAGAAAAACGCTTAATTTTCTGTATTTTTGCCTTTTTTAATAATCTGGAAGACAATAATATTATGAAATGAATGGTTTTTCATAAAAAGACATACTTTTATCAATTTACTTTCAAATATAAAGAATCGGTAAAAAATTACGGGTCATTACTATGAAAAATAACAGAAATACCATGTTTTTTAAAAAAAAACGCTAAATTTTCTGTATTTTTGCCTTTTTTAATAATCTGGAAGACAATAATATTATTAAATGAATGATATTTCATAAAGAGACATACTTTTATCAATTTACTTTCAAATATAAAGAATCGGTATAAAATTACGGGTAATTTCTATGAAAAATAACAGAAATACCGTTTTTTTAAAAGAAAAACGCTTAATTTTCTGTATTTTTGCCTTTTTTAATAATCTGGAAGACAATAATATTATTAACAGACTGATATTTCATAAAGAGACATACTTTTATCAATTTATTTTCAAATATAAAGAATTCGTAAAAAATTACAAGTAATTTCTATAAAAAATAACAGAAATACTGTGTTTTTTTAAAAAAAAAAAGCTTAATTTTCTGTATTTTTGGCTTTTTTAATAATCTGGAAGACAAAAATATCATATTTAATAATATTTATTATATTTCATAAAGAGACATACTTTTATCAATTACTTTCAAATATAAAGAATCGGTATAAAATTACGGGTAATTTCTATGAAAAATAACAGAAATACCGTGTTTTTAAAAGAAAAACGCTTATTTTTCTGTATTTTTGCCTTTTTTAATAATCTGGAAGACAATAATATTATTAAATGAATGATTTTTTATAAAAAGACATACTTTTATCAATTTACTTTCAAATATAAAGAATCGGTAAAAAGTTACGGGTAATTTTTATGAAAAATAACAGAAATACCGTGTTTTTTTAAAAAAAAAACGCTTAATTTTCTGTATTTTTTAATCTGGAAGACAATAATATTATTAAATGAATGCTATTTTATAAAGAGACATACTTTTATCAATTTATTTTCAAATATAAAGAATTCGTAAAAAATTACGGGTAATGTCTATGAAAAATAACAGTAACACCATGTTTTTTTAAAAAAAACGCTTAATTTTCTGTAATTTTGCCCTTTTTAATAATCTGGAAGACAAAAATATTATTAAATGAATGATATTTCATAAAGAGACATACTTTTATCAATTTACTTTCAAATATAAAGAATCGGTATAAAATTACGGGTAATTTCTATGAAAAATAACAGAAATACCGTCTTTTTAAAAGAAAAACGCTTAATTTTCTGTATTTTTGCCTTTTTTAATAATCTGGAAGACAATAATATTATTAACTGACTGAAATTTCATAAAGAGACATACTTTTATCAATTTATTTTCAAATATAAAGAATTCGCAAAAAATTACGGGTAATTTCTATGACAAATAACAGAAATACCGTGTTTTTTTTTTAAAAAAAAAGCTTAATTTTCTGTATTTTTGCCTTTTTTAATAATCTGGAAGACAAAAATATCATATTTAATAATATTTATTATGTTTTATAAAGAGACACACTTTTATCAATTTACTTTCAAATATAAAGAATCGGTATAAAATTACGGGTAATTTCTATGAAAAATAACAGAAATACCGTGTTTTTAAAAGAAAAACGCTTAATTTTCTGTATTTTTGCCTTTTTTTATAATCTGGAAGACAATAATATTATTAACTGACTGATATTTCATAAAGAGACATACTTTTATCAATTTATTTTCAAATATAAAGAATTCGTAAAAAAATACGGGTAATTTCTATGAAAAATAACAGAAATACCGTGTTTTTTTTTAAAAAAAAAGCTTAATTTTCTGTATTTTTGGCTTTTTTAATAATCTGGAAGACAAAAATATCATATTTCATAATATTTATTATATTTCATAAAGAGACATACTTTTATCAATTTACTTTCAAATATAAAGAATCGGTATAAAATTACGGGTAATTTCTATGAAAAATAACAGAAATACCGTGTTTTTAAAAGAAAAACGCTTAATTTTCTGTATTTTTGCCTTTTTTAATAATCTGGAAGACAATAATATTATTAAATGAATGATTTTTCATAAAGAGACATACTTTTATCAATTTACTTTCAAATATAAAGAATCGGTAAAAAATTACGGGTAATTTCTATGAAAAATAACAGAAATACCTTGTTTTTTTAAAAAAAACGCTTAATTTTCTGTATTTTTTAATCTGGAAGACAATAATATTATTAAATGAATGATATTTTATAAAGAGACATACTTTCATCAATTTATTTTCAAATATAAAGAATTCGTAAAAAATTACGGGTAATGTCTATGAAAAATAACAGAAATATAATTTTTTTTTTAAAAAAACGCTTAATTTTCTGTATTTTTGCTTTTTTTAATAATCTGGAAGACAAAAATATCATTAAATGAATGATATTTCATAAAGAGACATACTTTTATCAATTTACTTTCAAATATAAAGAATCAATAAAAAATTACGGGTAATTTCTATGAAAAATAACAGAAATACCTTGTTTTTTAAAAAAAAACGCTTAATTTTCTGTATTTTTTAATCTGGAAGACAATAATATTATTAAATGAATGATATTTTATAAAGAGACATACTTTCATCAATTTATTTTCAAATATAAAGAATTCGTAAAAAATTACGGGTAATGTCTATGAAAAATAACAGAAATACCATTTTTTTTTAAAAAAAAACGCTTAATTTTCTGTATTTTTGCTTTTTTTAATAATCTGGAAGACAAAAATATCATTAAATGAATGATATTTCATAAAGAGACATACTTTTGTCAATTTACTTTCAAATATAAAGAATCGATAAAAAATTACATGTAATTTCTACGAAAAATAACAGAAATACTGTGGTTTTTTAAAAACAACGCTTAATTTTCTGTATTTTTGCCTTTTTTAATAATCTGGAAGACAAAAATATCATATTTAATAATATTTATTATATTTCATAAAGAGACATACTTTTATCAATTTACTTTCAAATATAAAGAATCGGTATAAAATTACGGGTAATTTCTATGAAAAATAACAGAAATACCGTGTTTTTAAAAGAAAAACGCTTATTTTTCTGTATTTTTGCCTTTTTTAATAATCTGGAAGACAATAATATTATTAAATGAATGATTTTTTATAAAGAGACATACTTTTATCAATTTACTTTCAAATATAAAGAATTCGTAAAAAATTACAAGTAATTTCTATAAAAAATAACAGAAATACTGTGTTTTTTTAAAAAAAAAAAGCTTAATTTTCTGTATTTTTGGCTTTTTTAATAATCTGGAAGACAAAAATATCATATTTAATAATATTTATTATATTTCATAAAGAGACATACTTTTATCAATTACTTTCAAATATAAAGAATCGGTATAAAATTACGGGTAATTTCTATGAAAAATAACAGAAATACCGTTTTTTTAAAAGAAAAACGCTTAATTTTCTGTATTTTTGCCTTTTTTAATAATCTGGAAGACAATAATATTATTAACAGACTGATATTTCATAAAGAGACATACTTTTATCAATTTATTTTCAAATATAAAGAATTCGTAAAAAATTACAAGTAATTTCTATAAAAAATAACAGAAATACTGTGTTTTTTTAAAAAAAAAAAAGCTTAATTTTCTGTATTTTTGGCTTTTTTAATAATCTGGAAGACAAAAATATCATATTTAATAATATTTATTATATTTCATAAAGAGACATACTTTTATCAATTACTTTCAAATATAAAGAATCGGTATAAAATTACGGGTAATTTCTATGAAAAATAACAGAAATACCGTGTTTTTAAAAGAAAAACGCTTATTTTTCTGTATTTTTGCCTTTTTTAATAATCTGGAAGACAATAATATTATTAAATGAATGATTTTTTATAAAGAGACATACTTTTATCAATTTACTTTCAAATATAAAGAATCGGTAAAAAGTTACGGGTAATTTCTATGAAAAATAACAGAAATACCGTGTTTTTTTAAAAAAAAAACGCTTAATTTTCTGTATTTTTTAATCTGGAAGACAATAATATTATTAAATGAATGCTATTTTATAAAGAGACATACTTTTATCAATTTATTTTCAAATATAAAGAATTCGTAAAAAATTACGGGTAATGTCTATGAAAAATAACAGTAACACCATGTTTTTTTAAAAAAAACGCTTAATTTTCTGTAATTTTGCCCTTTTTAATAATCTGGAAGACAAAAATATTATTAAATGAATGATATTTCATAAAGAGACATACTTTTATCAATTTACTTTCAAATATAAAGAATCGGTATAAAATTACGGGTAATTTCTATGAAAAATAACAGAAATACCGTCTTTTTAAAAGAAAAACGCTTAATTTTCTGTATTTTTGCCTTTTTTAATAATCTGGAAGACAATAATATTATTAACTGACTGAAATTTCATAAAGAGACATACTTTTATCAATTTATTTTCAAATATAAAGAATTCGCAAAAAATTACGGGTAATTTCTATGACAAATAACAGAAATACCGTGTTTTTTTTAAAAAAAAAAAGCTTAATTTTCTGTATTTTTGCCTTTTTTAATAATCTGGAAGACAAAAATATCATATTTAATAATATTTATTATGTTTTATAAAGAGACACACTTTTATCAATTTACTTTCAAATATAAAGAATCGGTATAAAATTACGGGTAATTTCTATGAAAAATAACAGAAATACCGTGTTTTTAAAAGAAAAACGCTTAATTTTCTGTATTTTTGCCTTTTTTTATAATCTGGAAGACAATAATATTATTAACTGACTGATATTTCATAAAGAGACATACTTTTATCAATTTATTTTCAAATATAAAGAATTCGTAAAAAAATACGGGTAATTTCTATGAAAAATAACAGAAATACCGTGTTTTTTTTTAAAAAAAAAGCTTAATTTTCTGTATTTTTGGCTTTTTTAATAATCTGGAAGACAAAAATATCATATTTCATAATATTTATTATATTTCATAAAGAGACATACTTTTATCAATTTACTTTCAACTATAAAGAATCGGTATAAAATTACGGGTAATTTCTATGAAAAATAACAGAAATACCGTGTTTTTAAAAGAAAAACGCTTAATTTTCTGTATTTTTGCCTTTTTTAATAATCTGGAAGACAATAATATTATTAAATGAATGATTTTTCATAAAGAGACATACTTTTATCAATTTACTTTCAAATATAAAGAATCGGTAAAAAATTACGGGTAATTTCTATGAAAAATAACAGAAATACCTTGTTTTTTTTAAAAAAAACGCTTAATTTTCTGTATTTTTTAATCTGGAAGACAATAATATTATTAAATTAATGATTTTTCATAAAGAGACATACTTTTATCAATTTACTTTCAAATATAAAGAATCGGTAAAAAATTACGGGTCATTTCTATGAAAAATAACAGAAATACCGTGTTTTTAAAAAAAAACGCTTAATTTTCTGTATTTTTTAATCTGGAAGACAATAATATTATTAAATGAATGATATTTTATAAAGAGATATACTTTTATCAATTTATTTTCAAATATAAAGAATTCGTTAAAATTTACGGGTAATTTCTATGACAAATAACAGAAATACCGTGTTTTTTTTAAAAAAAAAGCTTAATTTTCTGTATTTTTGGCTTTTTTAATAATCTGGAAGACAAAAATATCATATTTAATAATATTTATTATATTTCATAAAGAGACATACTTTTATCAATTACTTTCAAATATAAAGAATCGGTATAAAATTACGGGTAATTTCTATGAAAAATAACAGAAATACCGTTTTTTTAAAAGAAAAACGCTTAATTTTCTGTATTTTTGCCTTTTTTAATAATCTGGAAGACAATAATATTATTAACAGACTGATATTTCATAAAGAGACATACTTTTATCAATTTATTTTCAAATATAAAGAATTCGTAAAAAATTACAAGTAATTTCTATAAAAAATAACAGAAATACTGTGTTTTTTTAAAAAAAAAAAAGCTTAATTTTCTGTATTTTTGGCTTTTTTAATAATCTGGAAGACAAAAATATCATATTTAATAATATTTATTATATTTCATAAAGAGACATACTTTTATCAATTACTTTCAAATATAAAGAATCGGTATAAAATTACGGGTAATTTCTATGAAAAATAACAGAAATACCGTGTTTTTAAAAGAAAAACGCTTATTTTTCTGTATTTTTGCCTTTTTTAATAATCTGGAAGACAATAATATTATTAAATGAATGATTTTTTATAAAGAGACATACTTTTATCAATTTACTTTCAAATATAAAGAATCGGTAAAAAGTTACGGGTAATTTCTATGAAAAATAACAGAAATACCGTGTTTTTTTAAAAAAAAAACGCTTAATTTTCTGTATTTTTTAATCTGGAAGACAATAATATTATTAAATGAATGCTATTTTATAAAGAGACATACTTTTATCAATTTATTTTCAAATATAAAGAATTCGTAAAAAATTACGGGTAATGTCTATGAAAAATAACAGTAACACCATGTTTTTTTAAAAAAAACGCTTAATTTTCTGTAATTTTGCCCTTTTTAATAATCTGGAAGACAAAAATATTATTAAATGAATGATATTTCATAAAGAGACATACTTTTATCAATTTACTTTCAAATATAAAGAATCGGTATAAAATTACGGGTAATTTCTATGAAAAATAACAGAAATACCGTCTTTTTAAAAGAAAAACGCTTAATTTTCTGTATTTTTGCCTTTTTTAATAATCTGGAAGACAATAATATTATTAACTGACTGAAATTTCATAAAGAGACATACTTTTATCAATTTATTTTCAAATATAAAGAATTCGCAAAAAATTACGGGTAATTTCTATGACAAATAACAGAAATACCGTGTTTTTTTTAAAAAAAAAAAGCTTAGTTTTCTGTATTTTTGCCTTTTTTAATAATCTGGAAGACAAAAATATCATATTTAATAATATTTATTATGTTTTATAAAGAGACACACTTTTATCAATTTACTTTCAAATATAAAGAATCGGTATAAAATTACGGGTAATTTCTATGAAAAATAACAGAAATACCGTGTTTTTAAAAGAAAAACGCTTAATTTTCTGTATTTTTGCCTTTTTTTATAATCTGGAAGACAATAATATTATTAACTGAGTGATATTTCATAAAGAGACATACTTTTATCAATTTATTTTCAAATATAAAGAATTCGTAAAAAAATACGGGTAATTTCTATGAAAAATAACAGAAATACCGTGTTTTTTTTTAAAAAAAAAGCTTAATTTTCTGTATTTTTGGCTTTTTTAATAATCTGGAAGACAAAAATATCATATTTCATAATATTTATTATATTTCATAAAGAGACATACTTTTATCAATTTACTTTCAACTATAAAGAATCGGTATAAAATTACGGGTAATTTCTATGAAAAATAACAGAAATACCGTGTTTTTAAAAGAAAAACGCTTAATTTTCTGTATTTTTGCCTTTTTTAATAATCTGGAAGACAATAATATTATTAAATGAATGATTTTTCATAAAGAGACATACTTTTATCAATTTACTTTCAAATATAAAGAATCGGTAAAAAATTACGGGTAATTTCTATGAAAAATAACAGAAATACCTTGTTTTTTTAAAAAAAACGCTTAATTTTCTGTATTTTTTAATCTGGAAGACAATAATATTATTAAATGAATGATATTTTATAAAGAGACATACTTTCATCAATTTATTTTCAAATATAAAGAATTCGTAAAAAATTACGGGTAATGTCTATGAAAAATAACAGAAATATAATTTTTTTTTTTAAAAAACGCTTAATTTTCTGTATTTTTGCTTTTTTTAATAATCTGGAAGACAAAAATATCATTAAATGAATGATATTTCATAAAGAGACATACTTTTATCAATTTACTTTCAAATATAAAGAATCAATAAAAAATTACGGGTAATTTCTATGAAAAATAACAGAAATACCTTGTTTTTAAAAAAAAACGCTTAATTTTCTGTATTTTTTAATCTGGAAGACAATAATATTATTAAATGAATGATATTTTATAAAGAGACATACTTTCATCAATTTATTTTCAAATATAAAGAATTCGTAAAAAATTACGGGTAATGTCTATGAAAAATAACAGAAATACCATTTTTTTTTTAAAAAAAACGCTTAATTTTCTGTATTTTTGCTTTTTTTAATAATCTGGAAGACAAAAATATCATTAAATGAATGATATTTCATAAAGAGACATACTTTTGTCAATTTACTTTCAAATATAAAGAATCGATAAAAAATTACATTTAATTTCTACGAAAAATAACAGAAATACTGTGGTTTTTTAAAAACAACGCTTAATTTTCTGTATTTTTGCCTTTTTTAAATATCATTCATTTAATATTATTAAATGAATGATATTTCATAAAGAGACATACTTTTATCAATTTAATTTCAAATATAAAAAATCGGTATAAAATTACGGGTAAGTTCTATGAAAAATAACACAAATACGATGTTTTTAAAAGAAAAACGCTTAATTTTCTGTATTTTTGCCTTTTTTAATAATCTGGAAGACAATAATATTATGAAATGAATGATTTTTCATAAGGAGACATACTTTTATCAATTAACTTTCAAATATAAAGAATCGGTAAAAAATTACGGGTCATTACTATGAAAAATAACAGAAATACCATGTTTTTTTAAAAAAAACGCTTAATTTTCTGTATTTTTGCCTTTTTTAAAAATCTGGAAGACAATAATATTATTAAATGAATGATATTTCATAAAAAGACATACTTTTATCGATTTACTTTCAAATATAAAGAATCGGTATAAAATTACGGGTAATTTCTATGAAAAATAACAGAAATACCGTTTTTTTAAAAGAAAAACGCTTAATTTTCTGTATTTTTGCCTTTTATAATAATCTGGAAGACAATAATATTATTAACAGACTGATATTTCATAAAGAGACATACTTTTATCAATTTATTTTCAAATATAAAGAATTCGTAAAAAATTACGGGTAATTTCTATGACAAATAACAGAAATACCGTGTTTTTTTAAAAAAAAAAGCTTAATTTTCTGTATTTTTGGCTTTTTTAATAATCTGGAAGACAAAAATATCATATTTAATAATATTTATTATATTTCATAAAGAGACATACTTTTATCAATTACTTTCAAATATAAAGAATCGGTATAAAATTACGGGTAATTTCTATGAAAAATAACAGAAATACCGTTTTTTTAAAAGAAAAACGCTTAATTTTCTGTATTTTTGCCTTTTTTAATAATCTGGAAGACAATAATATTATTAACAGACTGATATTTCATAAAGAGACATACTTTTATCAATTTATTTTCAAATATAAAGAATTCGTAAAAAATTACAAGTAATTTCTATAAAAAATAACAGAAATACTGTGTTTTTTTAAAAAAAAAAAAGCTTAATTTTCTGTATTTTTGGCTTTTTTAATAATCTGGAAGACAAAAATATCATATTTAATAATATTTATTATATTTCATAAAGAGACATACTTTTATCAATTACTTTCAAATATAAAGAATCGGTATAAAATTACGGGTAATTTCTATGAAAAATAACAGAAATACCGTGTTTTTAAAAGAAAAACGCTTATTTTTCTGTATTTTTGCCTTTTTTAATAATCTGGAAGACAATAATATTATTAAATGAATGATTTTTTATAAAGAGACATACTTTTATCAATTTACTTTCAAATATAAAGAATCGGTAAAAAGTTACGGGTAATTTCTATGAAAAATAACAGAAATACCGTGTTTTTTTAAAAAAAAAACGCTTAATTTTCTGTATTTTTTAATCTGGAAGACAATAATATTATTAAATGAATGCTATTTTATAAAGAGACATACTTTTATCAATTTATTTTCAAATATAAAGAATTCGTAAAAAATTACGGGTAATGTCTATGAAAAATAACAGTAACACCATGTTTTTTTAAAAAAAACGCTTAATTTTCTGTAATTTTGCCCTTTTTAATAATCTGGAAGACAAAAATATTATTAAATGAATGATATTTCATAAAGAGACATACTTTTATCAATTTACTTTCAAATATAAAGAATCGGTATAAAATTACGGGTAATTTCTATGAAAAATAACAGAAATACCGTCTTTTTAAAAGAAAAACGCTTAATTTTCTGTATTTTTGCCTTTTTTAATAATCTGGAAGACAATAATATTATTAACTGACTGAAATTTCATAAAGAGACATACTTTTATCAATTTATTTTCAAATATAAAGAATTCGCAAAAAATTACGGGTAATTTCTATGACAAATAACAGAAATACCGTGTTTTTTTTAAAAAAAAAAAGCTTAATTTTCTGTATTTTTGCCTTTTTTAATAATCTGGAAGACAAAAATATCATATTTAATAATATTTATTATGTTTTATAAAGAGACACACTTTTATCAATTTACTTTCAAATATAAAGAATCGGTATAAAATTACGGGTAATTTCTATGAAAAATAACAGAAATACCGTGTTTTTAAAAGAAAAACGCTTAATTTTCTGCATTTTTGCCTTTTTTTATAATCTGGAAGACAATAATATTATTAACTGAGTGATATTTCATAAAGAGACATACTTTTATCAATTTATTTTCAAATATAAAGAATTCGTAAAAAAATACGGGTAATTTCTATGAAAAATAACAGAAATACCGTGTTTTTTTTTAAAAAAAAAGCTTAATTTTCTGTATTTTTGGCTTTTTTAATAATCTGGAAGACAAAAATATCATATTTCATAATATTTATTATATTTCATAAAGAGACATACTTTTATCAATTTACTTTCAACTATAAAGAATCGGTATAAAATTACGGGTAATTTCTATGAAAAATAACAGAAATACCGTGTTTTTAAAAGAAAAACGCTTAATTTTCTGTATTTTTGCCTTTTTTAATAATCTGGAAGACAATAATATTATTAAATGAATGATTTTTCATAAAGAGACATACTTTTATCAATTTACTTTCAAATATAAAGAATCGGTAAAAAATTACGGGTAATTTCTATGAAAAATAACAGAAATACCTTGTTTTTTTAAAAAAAACGCTTAATTTTCTGTATTTTTTAATCTGGAAGACAATAATATTATTAAATGAATGATATTTTATAAAGAGACATACTTTCATCAATTTATTTTCAAATATAAAGAATTCGTAAAAAATTACGGGTAATGTCTATGAAAAATAACAGAAATATAATTTTTTTTTTTAAAAAACGCTTAATTTTCTGTATTTTTGCTTTTTTTAATAATCTGGAAGACAAAAATATCATTAAATGAATGATATTTCATAAAGAGACATACTTTTATCAATTTACTTTCAAATATAAAGAATCAATAAAAAATTACGGGTAATTTCTATGAAAAATAACAGAAATACCTTGTTTTTAAAAAAAAACGCTTAATTTTCTGTATTTTTTAATCTGGAAGACAATAATATTATTAAATGAATGATATTTTATAAAGAGACATACTTTCATCAATTTATTTTCAAATATAAAGAATTCGTAAAAAATTACGGGTAATGTCTATGAAAAATAACAGAAATACCATTTTTTTTTAAAAAAAAACGCTTAATTTTCTGTATTTTTGCTTTTTTTAATAATCTGGAAGACAAAAATATCATTAAATGAATGATATTTCATAAAGAGACATACTTTTGTCAATTTACTTTCAAATATAAAGAATCGATAAAAAATTACATGTAATTTCTACGAAAAATAACAGAAATACTGTGGTTTTTTAAAAACAACGCTTAATTTTCTGTATTTTTGCCTTTTTTAAATATCATTCATTTAATATTATTAAATGAATGATATTTCATAAAGAGACATACTTTTATCAATTTAATTTCAAATATAAAAAATCGGTATAAAATTACGGGTAAGTTCTATGAAAAATAACACAAATACGATGTTTTTAAAAGAAAAACGCTTAATTTTCTGTATTTTTGCCTTTTTTAATAATCTGGAAGACAATAATATTATGAAATGAATGATTTTTCATAAGGAGACATACTTTTATCAATTTACTTTCAAATATAAAGAATCGGTAAAAAATTACGGGTCATTACTATGAAAAATAACAGAAATACCATGTTTTTTTAAAAAAAACGCTTAATTTTCTGTATTTTTGCCTTTTTTAAAAATCTGGAAGACAATAATATTATTAAATGAATGATATTTCATAAAAAGACATACTTTTATCGATTTACTTTCAAATATAAAGAATCGGTATAAAATTACGGGTAATTTCTATGAAAAATAACAGAAATACCGTTTTTTTAAAAGAAAAACGCTTAATTTTCTGTATTTTTGCCTTTTATAATAATCTGGAAGACAATAATATTATTAACAGACTGATATTTCATAAAGAGACATACTTTTATCAATTTATTTTCAAATATAAAGAATTCGTAAAAAATTACGGGTAATTTCTATGCAAAATAACAGAAATACTATGTTTTTTTAAAAAAAAAAAGCTTAATTTTCTGTATTTTTGGCTTTTTTAATAATCTGGAAGACAAAAATATCATATTTAATAATATTTATTATATTTCATAAAGAGACATACTTTTATCAATTTACTTTCAAATATAAAGAATCGGTATAAAATTACGGGTAATTTCTATGAAAAATAACAGAAATACCGTGTTTTTAAAAGAAAAACGCTTAATTTTCTGTATTTTTGCCTTTTTTAATAATCTGGAAGACAATAATATTATTAAATTAATGATTTTTCATAAAGAGACATACTTTTATCAATTTACTTTCAAATATAAAGAATCGGTAAAAAATTACGGGTCATTTCTATGAAAAATAACAGAAATACCGTGTTTTTAAAAAAAAACGCTTAATTTTCTGTATTTTTTAATCTGGAAGACAATAATATTATTAAATGAATGATATTTTATAAAGAGATATACTTTTATCAATTTATTTTCAAATATAAAGAATTCGTTAAAATTTACGGGTAATTTCTATGACAAATAACAGAAATACCGTGTTTTTTTTAAAAAAAAAGCTTAATTTTCTGTATTTTTGGCTTTTTTAATAATCTGGAAGACAAAAATATCATATTTAATAATATTTATTATATTTCATAAAGAGACATACTTTTATCAATTTACTTTTAAATATAAAGAATCAGTATAAAATTACGGGTAATTTCTATGAAAAATAACAGAAATACCGTCTTTTTAAAAGAAAAACGCTTAATTTTCTGTATTTTTGCCTTTTTTAATAATCTGGAAGACAATAATATTATTAACTGACTGATATTTCATAAAGAGACATACTTTTATCAATTTACTTTCAAATATAAAGAATCGGTATAAAATTACGGGTAATTTCTATGAAAAATAACAGAAATACCGTGTTTTTAAAAGAAAAACGCTTAATTTTCTGTATTTTTGCCTTTTTTAATAATCTGGAAGACAAAAATATCATATTTAATAATATTTATTATATTTCATAAAGAGACATACTTTTATCAATTTACTTTCAAATATAAAGAATCGGTATAAAATTACGGGTAATTTCTATGAAAAATAACAGAAATACCGTGTTTTTCTTAAAAAAAAAAGCTTAATTTTCTGTATTTTTGGCTTTTTTAATAATCTGGAAGACAAAAACATCATATTTCATAATATTTATTATATTTCATAAAGAGACATACTTTTATCAATTTACTTTCAAATATAAAGAATCGGTAAAAAATTACGGGTAATTTCTATAAAAAATAACAGAAATACTTTGGTTTTTCAAAAACAACGCTTAATTTTATGTATTTTTGCCTTTTTTAATAATCTGGAAGACAATAATATTATTAAATGAATGATTTTTCATAAAGAGACATACTTTTATCAATTTACTTTCAAATATAAAGAATCGGTGAAAAATTACGGGTAATTTCTGTGAAAAATAACAGAAATACCGTGTTTTTTAAAAAAAAACGCTTAATTTTCTGTATTTTTTAATCTGGAAGACAATAATATTATTAAATGAATGATATTTTATAAAGAGACATACTTTTATCAATTTATTTTCAAATATAAAGAATTCGTAAAAAATTACGGGTAATGTCTATGAAAAATAGCAGAAATACCATGTTTTTTTTAAAAAAAACGCTTAATTTTCTGTATTTTTGCCTTTTTTAATAATCTGGAAGACAAAAATATCATTAAATGAATGATATTTCATAAAGAGACATACTTTTATCAATTTACTTTCAAATATAAAGAATCAATAAAAAATTACGGGTCATTTCTATGAAAAATAACAGAAATACCGTGTTTTTTTTAAAAAAAAACGCTTAATTTTCTGTATTTTTGCCTTTCTTAAAAATCTAGAAAACAAAAATATCATTAAATGAATGATATTTTATAAAGAGACATACTTTTATCAATTTATTTTCAAATATAAAGAATTCGTAAAAAATTACGGGTAATGTCTATGAAAAATAGCACAAATACCATGTTTTTTTTAAAAAAACGCTTAATTTTCTGTATTTTTGCCTTTTTTAATAATCTGGAAGACAAAAATATCATTAAATGAATGATATTTCATAAAGAGATATACTTTTATCAATTTACTTTCAAATATAAAGAATCAATAAAAAATTACGGGTCATTTCTATGAAAAATAACAGAAATACCGTGTTTTTTTTTTTAAAAAACTCTTAATTTTCTGTATTTTTGCCTTTCTTAAAAATCTAGAAAACAAAAATATCATTAAATGAATGATATTTCATAAAGAGACATACTTTTATCAATTTACTTTCAAATATAAAGAATCGGTATAAAATTACGGGTAATTTCTATGAAAAATAACAGAAATACCGTCTTTTTAAAAGAAAAACGCTTAATTTTCTGTATTTTTGCCTTTTTTTATAATTTGGAAGACATTAATATTATTAACTGACTGATATTTCATAAAGAGACATACTTTTATCAATTTATTTTCAAATATAAAGAATTCGTAAAAAATTACGGGTAATTTCTATGAAAAATAACAGAAATACCGTGTTTTTTTTAAAAAAAAAGCTTAATTTTCTGTATTTTTGGCTTTTTTAATAATCTGGAAGACAAAAGTATCATATTTCATAATATTTATTATATTTCATAAAGAGACATACTTTTATCAATTTACTTTCAAATATAAAGAATCGGTATAAAATTACGGGTAATTTCTATGAAAAATAACAGAAATACTTTGGTTTTTCAAAAACAATGCTTAATTTTCTGTATTTTTGCCTTTTTTAATAATCTGGAAGACAATAATATTATTAAATGAATGATTTTTCATAAAGAGACATAATTTTATCAATTTACTTTCAAATATAAAGAATCGGTAAAAAATTACGAGTCATTTCTATGAAAAATAACAGAAATACCGTGTTTTTAAAAAAAACGCTTAATTTTCTGTATTTTTTAATCTGGAAGACAATAATATTATTAAATGAATGATATTTTATAAAGAGACATACTTTCATCAATTTATTTTCAAATATAAAGAATTCGTAAAAAATTACGGGTAATGTCTATGAAAAATAACAGAAATACCATTTTTTTTAAAAAAAAACGCTTAATTTTCTGTATTTTTGCTTTTTTTAATAATCTGGAAGACAAAAATATCATTAAATGAATGATATTTCATAAAGAGACATACTTTTGTCAATTTACTTTCAAATATAAAGAATCGATAAAAAATTACATGTAATTTCTACGAAAAATAACAGAAATACTGTGGTTTTTTAAAAACAACGCTTAATTTTCTGTATTTTTGCCTTTTTTAAATATCATTCATTTAATATTATTAAATGAATGATATTTCATAAAGAGACATACTTTTATCAATTTAATTTCAAATATAAAAAATCGGTATAAAATTACGGGTAAGTTCTATGAAAAATAACACAAATACGATGTTTTTAAAAGAAAAACGCTTAATTTTCTGTATTTTTGCCTTTTTTAATAATCTGGAAGACAATAATATTATGAAATGAATGATTTTTCATAAGGAGACATACTTTTATCAATTTACTTTCAAATATAAAGAATCGGTAAAAAATTACGGGTCATTACTATGAAAAATAACAGAAATACCATGTTTTTTTAAAAAAAACGCTTAATTTTCTGTATTTTTGCCTTTTTTAAAAATCTGGAAGACAATAATATTATTAAATGAATGATATTTCATAAAAAGACATACTTTTATCAATTTACTTTCAAATATCAAGAATCGGTAAAAAATTACGTGTAATTTCTATGAAAAATAACAGAAATGCTTTGGTTTTTCAAAAACAACGCTTAATTTTCTGTATTTTTGCCTTTTTTAATAATCTTGAAGACAATACTATTATTAAATGAATGATATTTCATAAAGAGACATACTTTTATCGATTTACTTTCAAATATAAAGAATCGGTATAAATTACGGGTAACTTCTATGAAAAATAACAGAAATACCGTTTTTTTAAAAGAAAAACGCTTAATTTTCTGTATTTTTGCCTTTTTTAATAATCTGGAAGACAATAATATTATTAACAGACTGATATTTCATAAAGAGACATACTTTTATCAATTTATTTTCAAATATAAAGAATTCGTAAAAAATTAGGGGTAATTTCTATGAAAAATAACAGAAATACTGTGTTTTTTTTAAAAAAAAAAGCTTAATTTTCTGTATTTTTGGCTTTTTTAATAATCTGGAAGACAAAAATATCATATTTAATAATATTTATTATATTTCATAAAGAGACATACTTTTATCAATTTACTTTCAAATATAAAGAATCGGTATAAAATTACGGGTAATTTCTATGAAAAATAACAGAAATACCGTGTTTTTAAAAGAAAAACGCTTAATTTTCTGTATTTTTGCCTTTTTTAATTATCTGGAAGACAATAATATTATTAAATTAATGATTTTTCATAAAGAGACATACTTTTATCAATTTATTTTCAAATATAAAGAATCGGTAAAAAATTACGGGTCATTTCTATGAAAAATAACAGAAATACCGTGTTTTTAAAAAAAAAACGCTTAATTTTCTGTATTTTTTAATCTGGAAGACAATAATATTATTAAATGAATGATATTTTATAAAGAGATATACTTTTATCAATTTATTTTCAAATATAAAGAATTCGTTAAAATTTACGGGTAATTTCTATGACAAATAACAGAAATACCGTGTTTTTTTTAAAAAAAAGATTAATTTTCTGTATTTTTGGCTTTTTTAATAATCTGGAAGACAAAAATATCATATTTAATAATATTTATTATATTTCATAAAGAGACATACTTTTATCAATTTACTTTTAAATATAAAGAATCAGCATAAAATTACGGGTAATTTCTATGAAAAATAACAGAAATACCGTCTTTTTAAAAGAAAAACGCTTAATTTTCTGTATTTTTGCCTTTTTTAATAATCTGGAAGACAATAATATTATTAACTGACTGATATTTCATAAAGAGACATACTTTTATCAATTTACTTTCAAATATAAAGAATCGGTATAAAATTACGGGTAATTTCTATGAAAAATAACAGAAATACCGTGTTTTTAAAAGAAAAACGCTTAATTTTCTGTATTTTTGCCTTTTTTAATAATCTGGAAGACAAAAATATCATATTTAATAATATTTATTATATTTCATAAAGAGACATACTTTTATCAATTTACTTTCAAATATAAAGAATCGGTATAAAATTACGGGTAATTTCTATGAAAAATAACAGAAATACCGTGTTTTTAAAAGAAAAACGCTTAATTTTCTGTATTTTTGCCTTTTTTAATAATCTGGAAGACAATAATATTATTAAATGAATGATTTTTCATAAAGAGACATACTTTTATCAATTTACTTTCAAATATAAAGAATCGGTAAAAAATTACGGGTCATTTCTATGAAAAATAACAGAAATACCGTGTTTTTTTAAAAAAAACGCTTAATTTTCTGTATTTTTTAATCTGGAAGACAATAATATTATTAAATGAATGATATTTTATAAAGAGACATACTTTTATCAATTTATTTTCAAATATAAAGAATTCGTAAAAAATTACGGGTAATGTCTATGAAAAATAACAGTAACACCATGTTTTTTTTTTAAAAACACTTAATTTTCTGTAATTTTGACTTTTTTAATAATCTGGAAGACAAAAATATCATTAAATGAATGATATTTCATAAAGAGGCATACTTTTATCAATTTACTTTCAAATATAAAGAATCGGTATAAAATTACGGGTAATTTCTATGAAAAATCACAGAAATACCGTCTTTTTAAAAGAAAAACGCTTAATTTTCTGTATTTTTGCCTTTTTTAATAATCTGGAAGACAATAATATTATTAACTGACTGATATTTCATAAAGAGACATACTTTTATCAATTTATTTTCAAATATAAAGAATCTGTATAAAATTACGGGTAATTTCTATGACAAATAACAGAAATACCGTGTTGTTGTTTTTTTTAAAAAAAGCTTAATTTTCTGTATTTTTGCCTTTTTTAATAATCTGGAAGACAAAAATATCATATTTAATAATATTTATTATATTTCATAAAGAGACATACTTTTATCAATTTACTTTCAAATATAAAGAATCGGTATAAAATTACGGGTAATTTCTATGAAAAATAACAGAAATACCGTCTTTTTAAAAGAAAAACGCTTAATTTTCTGTATTTTTGCCTTTTTTTATAATCTGGAATACCATAATATTATTAACTGACTGATATTTCATGAAGAGACATACTTTTATTAATTTACTTTCAAATATAAAGAATCGGTAAAAAATTATGGGTAATTTCTATGAAAAATAACAGAAATACCGTGTTTTTCTTAAAAAAAAAAGCTTAATTTTCTGTATTTTTGGCTTTTTTAATAATCTGGAAGACAAAAATATCATATTTCATAATATTTATTATATTTCATAAAGAGACATACTTTTATCAATTTATTTTCAAATATAAAGAATTCGTAAAAAATTACGGGTAATGTCTATGAAAAATAGCAGAAATACCATGTTTTTTTTTTAAAAAACGCTTAATTTTCTGTATTTTTGCCTTTTTTAATAATCTGGAAGACAAAAATATCATTAAATGAATGATATTTCATAAAGAGACATACTTTTATCAATTTACTTTCAAATATAAAGAATCAATAAAAAATTACGGGTCATTTCTATGAAAAATAACAGAAATACCGTGTTTTTTTTAAAAAAAACGCTTAATTTTCTGTATTTTTGCCTTTCTTAAAAATCTAGAAAACAAAAATATCATTAAATGAATGATATTTCATAAAGAGACATACTTTTATCAATTTACTTTCAAATATAAAGAATCGGTATAAAATTACGGGTAATTTCTATGAAAAATAACAGAAATACCGTCTTTTTAAAAGAAAAACGCTTAATTTTCTGTATTTTTGCCTTTTTTTATAATCTGGAAGACATTAATGTTATTAACTGACTGATATTTCATAAAGAGACATACTTTTATCAATTTATTTTCAAATATAAAGAATTCGTAAAAAATTACGGGTAATTTCTATGAAAAATAACAGAAATACCGTGTTTTTTTTAAAAAAAAAAGCTTAATTTTCTGTATTTTTGGCTTTTTTAATAATCTGGAAGACAAAAGTATCATATTTCATAATATTTATTATATTTCATAAAGAAACATACTTTTATCAATTTACTTTCAAATATAAAGAATCGGTATAAAATTACGGGTAATTTCTATGAAAAATAACAGAAATACTTTGGTTTTTCAAAAACAACGCTTAATTTTCTGTATTTTTGCCTTTTTTAATAATCTGGAAAACAATAATATTATTAAATGAATGATTTTTCATAAAGAGACATAATTTTATCAATTTACTTTCAAATATAAAGAATCGGTAAAAAATTACGAGTCATTTCTATGAAAAATAACAGAAATACCGTGTTTTTAAAAAAAACGCTTAATTTTCTGTATTTTTTAATCTGGAAGACAATAATATTATTAAATGAATGATATTTTATAAAGAGACATACTTTTATCAATTTATTTTCAAATATAAAGAATTCGTAAAAAATTACGGGTAATGTCTATAAAAAATAACAGAAATACTGTGTTTTTTTTTTAAAAAAAAAGCTTAATTTTCTGTATTTTTGCCTTTTTTAATAATCTGGATAACAATAATATTATTAAATGAATGATATTTCATAAAGAGACATACTTTTATCAATTTACTTTCAAATATAAAGAATCGGTATAAAATTACGGGTAAGTTCTATGAAAAATAACACAAATACGATGTTTTTAAAAGAAAAACGCTTAATTTTCTGTATTTTTGCCTTTTTTAATAATCTGGAAGACAATAATATTATGAAATGAATGATTTTTCATAAAGAGACATACTTTTATCAATTTACTTTCAAATATAAAGAATCGGTAAAAAATTACGGGTCATTACTATGAAAAATAACAGAAATACCATGTTTTTTTTAAAAAAAAACGTTTAATTTTCTGTATTTTTGCCTTTTTTAATAATCTGGAAGACAATAATATTATTAAATAAATAATATTTCATAAAGAGACATACATTTATCAATTTACTTTCAAATATAAAGAATTCGTAAAAAATTACGGGTAATTTCTATGAAAAATAACAGAAATACTGTGTTTTTTTTAAAAAAAAAAAGCTTAATTTTCTGTATTTTTGGCTTTTTTAATAATCTGGAAGACAAAAATATCATATTTAATAATATTTATTATATTTCATAAAGAGACATACTTTTATCAATTTACTTTCAAATATAAAGAATCGGTATAAAATTACGGGTAATTTCTATGAAAAATAACAGAAATACCGTTTTTTTAAAAGAAAAACGCTTAATTTTCTGTATTTTTGCCTTTTTTAATAATCTGGAAGACAATAATATTATTAACAGACTGATATTTCATAAAGAGACATACTTTTATCAATTTATTTTCAAATATAAAGAATTCGTAAAAAATTACGGGTAATTTCTATGAAAAATAACAGAAATACTGTGTTTTTTTTTTAAAAAAAAGCTTAATTTTCTGTATTTTTGGCTTTTTTTAATAATCTGGAAGACAAAAATATCATATTTAATAATACTTATTATATTTCATAAAGAGACATACTTTTATCAATTTACTTTCAAATATAAAGAATCGGTATAAAATTACGGGTAATTTCTATGAAAAATAACAGAAATACCGTGTTTTTAAAAGAAAAACGCTTAATTTTTTGTATTTTTGCCTTTTTTAATAATCTGGAAGACAATAATATTATTAAATGAATGATTTTTCATAAAGAGACATACTTTTATCAATTTACTTTCAAATATAAAGAATCGGTAAAAAATTACGGGTCATTTCTATGAAAAATAACAGAAATACCGTGTTTTTAAAAAAAAACGCTTAATTTTCTGTATTTTTTAATCTGGAAGACAATAATATTATTAAATGAATGATATTTTATAAAGAGACATACTTTTATCAATTTATTTTCAAATATAAAGAATTCGTAAAAAATTACGG
This sequence comes from Rhamphomyia laevipes, assembly GCA_963920725.1. Taxonomy (NCBI): domain Eukaryota; kingdom Metazoa; phylum Arthropoda; class Insecta; order Diptera; family Empididae; genus Rhamphomyia; species Rhamphomyia laevipes. Next base: position 32,387,515 of record OY987257.1, read on the forward strand.
GTAATTTCTATGACAAATAACAGAAATACCGTGTTTTTTTAAAAAAAAAAGCTTAATTTTCTGTATTTTTGGGTTTTTTAATAATCTGGAAGACAAAAATATCATATTTAATAATATTTATTATATTTCATAAAGAGACATACTTTTATCAATTTACTTTTAAATATAAAGAATCAGTATAAAATTACGGGTAATTTCTATTAAAAATAACAGAAATACCGTGTTTTTAAAAGAAAAACGCTTATTTTTCTGTATTTTTGCCTTTTTTAATAATCTGGAAGACAATAATATTATTAAATGAATGATTTTTTATAAAGAGATATACTTTTATCAATTTACTTTCAAATATAAAGAATTCGTAACAAATTACGGGTAATTTCTATGAAAAATAACAGAAATACTGTGTTTTTTTTAAAAAAAAAAAGCTTAATTTTCTGTATTTTTGGCTTTTTTAATAATCTGGAAGACAAAAATATCATATTTAATAATATTTATTATATTTCATAAAGAGACATACTTTTATCAATTTACTTTCAAATATAAAGAATCGGTATAAAATTACGGGTAATTTCTATGAAAAATAACAGAAATACCGTTTTTTTAAAAGAAAAACGCTTAATTTTCTGTATTTTTGCCTTTTTTAATAATCTGGAAGACAATAATATTATTAACAGACTGATATTTCATAAAGAGACATACTTTTATCAATTTATTTTCAAATATAAAGAATTCGTAAAAAATTACGGGTAATTTCTATGAAAAATAACAGAAATACTGTGTTTTTTTTAAAAAAAAAGCTTAATTTTCTGTATTTTTGGCTTTTTTAATAATCTGGAAGACAAAAATATCATATTTAATAATATTTATTATATTTCATAAAGAGACATACTTTTATCAATTTACTTTCAAATATAAAGAATCGGTATAAAATTACGGGTAATTTCTATGAAAAATAACAGAAATACCGTGTTTTTAAAAGAAAAACGCTTAATTTTCTGTATTTTTGCCTTTTTTAATAATCTGGAAGACAATAATATTATTAAATGAATGATTTTTCATAAAGAGACATACTTTTATCAATTTACTTTCAAATATAAAGAATCGGTAAAAAATTACGGGTCATTTCTGTGAAAAATAACTGAAATACCGTGTTTTTAAAAAAAAAACGCTTAATTTTCTGTATTTTTTAATCTGGAAGACAATAATATTATTAAATGAATGATATTTTATAAAGAGACATACTTTTATCAATTTATTTTCAAATATAAAGAATTCGTAAAAAATTACGGGTAATTTCTATGACAAATAACAGAAATACCGTGTTTTTTTTAAAAAAAAAGCTTAATTTTCTGTATTTTTGGTTTTTTTAATAATCTGGAAGACAAAAATATCATATTTAATAATATTTATTATATTTCATAAAGAGGCATACTTTTTTCAATTTACTTTTAAATATAAAGAATCAGTATAAAATTACGGGTAATTTCTATTAAAAATAACAGAAATACCGTGTTTTTAAAAGAAAAACGCTTATTTTTCTGTATTTTTGCCTTTTTTAATAATCTGGAAGACAATAATATTATTAAATGAAGGATTTTTATAAAGAGACATACTTTTATCAATTTACTTTCAAATATAAAGAATCGGTAAAAAATTACGGGTCATTTATATGAAAAATAACAGAAATACCGTGTTTTTTAAAAAAAAGCTTAATTTTCTGTATTTTTGGCTTTTTTAATAATCTGGAAGACAAAAATATCATATTTAATAATATTTATTATATTTCATAAAGAGACATACTTTTATCAATTTACTTTTAAATATAAAGAATCAGTATAAAATTCCGGGTCATTTCTATGAAAAATAACAGAAATACCGTGTTTTTAAAAAAAAACGCATAATTTTCTGTATTTTTTAATCTGGAAGACAACAATATTATTAAATGAATGATTTTTCATAAAGTGACATACTTTTATCAATTTACTTTCAAATATAAAGAATCGGTAAAAAATTACGGGTCATTTCTATGAAAAATAACAGAAATACCGTGTTTTTAAAAAAAACGCTTAATTTTCTGTATTTTTTAATCTGGAAGACAATAATATTATTAAATGAATGATATTTTATAAACAGACATACTTTTATCAATTCATTTTCAAATATAAAGAATTCGTAAATAATTACTGGTAATGTCTATGAAAAATAACAGAAATACCTTGTTTTTTTAAAAAAAAACGCTTAATTTTCTGTATTTTTGCCTTTTTTATAATCTGGAAGACAATAGTATTATTAAATGAATGATATTTCATAACGAGACATACTTTTATCAATTTACTTTTAAATATAAAGAATCAGTATAAAATTACGGGTCATTTCTATGAAAAATAACAGAAATACCGTGTTTTTAAAAAAAAACGCATAATTTTCTGTATTTTTTAATCTGGAAGACAACAATATTATTAAATGAATGATTTTTCATAAAGTGACATACTTTTATCAATTTACTTTCAAATATAAAGAATCGGTAAAAAATTACGGGTCATTTCTATGAAAAATAACAGAAATACCGTGTTTTTAAAAAAACGCTTAATTTTCTGTATTTTTTAATCTGGAAGACAATAATATTATTAAATGAATGATATTTTATAAACAGACATACTTTTATCAATTTATTTTCAAATATAAGGAATTCGTAAAAAATTACGGGTAATTTCTATGACAAATAACAGAAATACCGTGTTTTTTTTTAAAAAAAAAGCTTAATTTTCTGTATTTTTGGCTTTTTTAATAATCTGGAAGACAAAAATATCATATTTAATAATATTTATTATATTTCATAAAGAGACATACTTTTATCAATTTACTTTTAAATATAAAGAATCAGTATAAAATTACGGGTAATTTCTATGAAAAATAACAGAAATACCGTGTTTTTAAAATAAAAACGCTTATTTTTCTGTATTTTTGCCTTTTTTAATAATCTGGAAGACAATAATATTATTAAATGAATGATTTTTCATAAAGAGACATACTTTTATCAATTTACTTTCAAATATAAAGAATCGGTAAAAAATTACTGGTAATTTCTATGAAAAATAACAGAAATACCGTGTTTTTTAAAAAAAAAACGCTTAATTTTCTGTATTTTTTAATCTGGAAGACAATAATATTATTAAATGAATACTATTTTATAAAGTGACATACTTTTATCAATTTATTTTCAAATATAAAGAATTCGTAAAAAATTACGGGTAATGTCTATGAAAAATAACAGTAACACCATGTTTTTTTTTAAAAAAAACACTTAATTTTCTGTAATTTTGCGCTTTTTAATAATCTGGAAGACAAAAATATCATTAAATGAATGATATTTCATAAAGAGACATACTTTTATCAATTTACTTTCAAATATAAAGAATCGGTATAAAATTACGGGTAATTTCTATGAAAAATAACAGAAATACCGTGTTTTTAAAAGAAAAACGCTTAATTTTCTGTATTTTTGCCTTTTTTTATAATCTGGAAGACAATAATATTATTAACTGACTGATATTTCATAAAGAGACATACTTTTATCAATTTATTTTCAAATATAAAGAATTCGTAATAAATTACGGGTAATTTCTATGAAAAATAACAGAAATACCGTGTTTTTTTTAATAATCTGGAAGACAAAAGTATCATATTTCATAATATTTATTATATTTCATAAAGAGACATACTTTTATCAATTTACTTTCAAATATAAAGAATCGGTATAAAATTACGGGTAATTTCTATGAAAAATAACAGAAATACCGTCTTTTTAAAAGAAAAACGCTTAATTTTCTGTATTTTTGCCTTTTTTAATAATCTGGAAGATAATAATATTATTAATTGACTGATATTTCATAAAGAGACATACTTTTATCAATTTATTTTCAAATATAAAGAATCGGTATAAAATTACGGGTAATTTCTATGACAAATAACAGAAATACCGTGTTTTTTTTTTAAAAAAAAAAAGCTTAATTTTCTGTATTTTTGCCTTTTTTAATAATCTGGAAGACAAAAATATCATATTTAATAATATTTATAATATTTCATAAAGAGACATACTTTTATCAATTTACTTTCAAATATAAAGAATCGGTATAAAATTACGGGTAATTTCTATGAAAAATAACAGAAATACCGTCTTTTTAAAAGAAAAACGCTTAATTTTCTGTATTTTTGCCTTTTTTAATAATCTGGAAGATAATAATATTATTAACTGACTGATATTTCATAAAGAGACATACTTTTATCAATTTATTTTCAAATATAAAGAATTCGTAAAAAATTACGGGTAATTTCTATGAAAAAAAACAGAAATACCGTGTTTTTCTTAAAAAAAAAAGCTTAATTTTCTGTATTTTTGGCTTTTTTAATAATCTGGAAGACAAAAATATCATATTTTATAATATTTTTTATATTTCATAAAGAGACATACTTTTATCAATTTACTTTCAAATATAAAGAATCGGTATAAAATTACGGGTAATTTCTATGAAAAATAACAGAAATACTTTGGTTTTTCAAAAACAACGCTTAATTTTCTGTATTTTTGCCTTTTTTAATAATCTGGAAGACAATAATATTATTAAATGAATGATTTTTCATAAAGAGACATACTTTTATCAATTTACTTTCAAATATAAAGAATCGGTAAAAAATTACGGGTAATTTCTATGACAGATAACAGAAATACCGTGTTTTTTTAAAAAAAAAAAGCTTAATTTTCTGTATTTTTGCCTTTTTTAATAATCTGGAAGACAAAAATATCATATTTAATAATATTTATTATATTTCATAAAGAGACATACTTTTATCAATTTACTTTCAAATATAAAGAATCAGTATAAAATTACGGGTCATTTCTATGAAAAATAACAGAAATACCGTGTTTTTAAAAAAAACGCTTAATTTTCTGTATTTTTTAATCTGGAAGACAACAATATTATTAAATGAATGATTTTTCATAAAGTGACATACTTTAATCAATTTACTTTCAAATATAAAGAATCGGTAAAAAATTACGGGTCATTTCTATGAAAAATAACAGAAATACCGTGTTTTTTAAAAAAAACGCTTAATTTTCTGTATTTTTTAATCTGGAAGACAATAATATTATTAAATGAATGATATTTTATAAAGAGACAAACTTTTATCAATTTATTTTAAAATATAAGGAATTCGTAAAAAATTACGGGTAATTTCTATGACAAATAACAGAAATACCGTGTTTTTTTTAAAAAAAAAGCTTAATTTTCTGTATTTTTGGCTTTTTTAATAATCTGGAAGACAAAAATATCATATTTAATAATATTTATTATATTTCCTAAAGAGACATACTTTTATCAATTTACTTTTAAATATAAAGAATCAGTATAAAATTACGGGTAATTTTTATGAAAAATAACAGAAATACCGTGTTTTTAAAAGAAAAACGCTTATTTTTCTGTATTTTTGCCTTTTTTAATAATCTGGAAGACAATAATATTATTAAATGAGTGATTTTTCATAAAGAGACATACTTTTATCAATTTACTTTCAAATATAAAGAATCGGTATAAAATTACGGGTAATTTCTATGAAAAATAATAGAAATACCGTCTTTTTAAAAGAAAAACGCTTAATTTTCTGTATTTTTGCTTTTTTTAATAATCTGGAAGACAATAATATTATTAACTGACTGATATTTCATAAAGAGACATACTTTTATCAATTTATTTTCAAATATAAAGAATCGGTATAAAATTACGGGTAATTTCTATGAAAAATAACAGAAATACCGTGTTTTTTAAAAAAAACGCTTAATTTTCTGTATTTTTTAATCTGGAAGACAATAATATTATTAAATGAATGATATTTTATAAACAGACATACTTTTATCAATTTATTTTCAAATATAAGGAATTCGTAAAAAATTACGGGTAATTTCTATGACAAATAACAGAAATACCGTGTTTTTTTTTAAAAAAAAAGCTTAATTTTCTGTATTTTTGGCTTTTTTAATAATCTGGAAGACAAAAATATCATATTTAATAATATTTATTATATTTCATAAAGAGACATACTTTTATCAATTTACTTTTAAATATAAAGAATCAGTATAAAATTACGGGTAATTTCTATGAAAAATAACAGAAATACCGTGTTTTTAAAATAAAAACGCTTATTTTTCTGTATTTTTGCCTTTTTTAATAATCTGGAAGACAATAATATTATTAAATGAATGATTTTTCATAAAGAGACATACTTTTATCAATTTACTTTCAAATATAAAGAATCGGTAAAAAATTACTGGTAATTTCTATGAAAAATAACAGAAATACCGTGTTTTTTAAAAAAAAAACGCTTAATTTTCTGTATTTTTTAATCTGGAAGACAATAATATTATTAAATGAATACTATTTTATAAAGTGACATACTTTTATCAATTTATTTTCAAATATAAAGAATTCGTAAAAAATTACGGGTAATGTCTATGAAAAATAACAGTAACACCATGTTTTTTTTTAAAAAAAACACTTAATTTTCTGTAATTTTGCGCTTTTTAATAATCTGGAAGACAAAAATATCATTAAATGAATGATATTTCATAAAGAGACATACTTTTATCAATTTACTTTCAAATATAAAGAATCGGTATAAAATTACGGGTAATTTCTATGAAAAATAACAGAAATACCGTGTTTTTAAAAGAAAAACGCTTAATTTTCTGTATTTTTGCCTTTTTTTATAATCTGGAAGACAATAATATTATTAACTGACTGATATTTCATAAAGAGACATACTTTTATCAATTTATTTTCAAATATAAAGAATTCGTAATAAATTACGGGTAATTTCTATGAAAAATAACAGAAATACCGTGTTTTTTTTAATAATCTGGAAGACAAAAGTATCATATTTCATAATATTTATTATATTTCATAAAGAGACATACTTTTATCAATTTACTTTCAAATATAAAGAATCGGTATAAAATTACGGGTAATTTCTATGAAAAATAACAGAAATACCGTCTTTTTAAAAGAAAAACGCTTAATTTTCTGTATTTTTGCCTTTTTTAATAATCTGGAAGATAATAATATTATTAATTGACTGATATTTCATAAAGAGACATACTTTTATCAATTTATTTTCAAATATAAAGAATCGGTATAAAATTACGGGTAATTTCTATGACAAATAACAGAAATACCGTGTTTTTTTTTTAAAAAAAAAAAGCTTAATTTTCTGTATTTTTGCCTTTTTTAATAATCTGGAAGACAAAAATATCATATTTAATAATATTTATAATATTTCATAAAGAGACATACTTTTATCAATTTACTTTCAAATATAAAGAATCGGTATAAAATTACGGGTAATTTCTATGAAAAATAACAGAAATACCGTCTTTTTAAAAGAAAAACGCTTAATTTTCTGTATTTTTGCCTTTTTTAATAATCTGGAAGATAATAATATTATTAACTGACTGATATTTCATAAAGAGACATACTTTTATCAATTTATTTTCAAATATAAAGAATTCGTAAAAAATTACGGGTAATTTCTATGAAAAAAAACAGAAATACCGTGTTTTTCTTAAAAAAAAAAGCTTAATTTTCTGTATTTTTGGCTTTTTTAATAATCTGGAAGACAAAAATATCATATTTTATAATATTTTTTATATTTCATAAAGAGACATACTTTTATCAATTTACTTTCAAATATAAAGAATCGGTATAAAATTACGGGTAATTTCTATGAAAAATAACAGAAATACTTTGGTTTTTCAAAAACAACGCTTAATTTTCTGTATTTTTGCCTTTTTTAATAATCTGGAAGACAATAATATTATTAAATGAATGATTTTTCATAAAGAGACATACTTTTATCAATTTACTTTCAAATATAAAGAATCGGTAAAAAATTACGGGTAATTTCTATGACAGATAACAGAAATACCGTGTTTTTTTAAAAAAAAAAAGCTTAATTTTCTGTATTTTTGCCTTTTTTAATAATCTGGAAGACAAAAATATCATATTTAATAATATTTATTATATTTCATAAAGAGACATACTTTTATCAATTTACTTTCAAATATAAAGAATCAGTATAAAATTACGGGTCATTTCTATGAAAAATAACAGAAATACCGTGTTTTTAAAAAAAACGCTTAATTTTCTGTATTTTTTAATCTGGAAGACAACAATATTATTAAATGAATGATTTTTCATAAAGTGACATACTTTAATCAATTTACTTTCAAATATAAAGAATCGGTAAAAAATTACGGGTCATTTCTATGAAAAATAACAGAAATACCGTGTTTTTTAAAAAAAACGCTTAATTTTCTGTATTTTTTAATCTGGAAGACAATAATATTATTAAATGAATGATATTTTATAAAGAGACAAACTTTTATCAATTTATTTTAAAATATAAGGAATTCGTAAAAAATTACGGGTAATTTCTATGACAAATAACAGAAATACCGTGTTTTTTTTTAAAAAAAAGCTTAATTTTCTGTATTTTTGGCTTTTTTAATAATCTGGAAGACAAAAATATCATATTTAATAATATTTATTATATTTCCTAAAGAGACATACTTTTATCAATTTACTTTTAAATATAAAGAATCAGTATAAAATTACGGGTAATTTTTATGAAAAATAACAGAAATACCGTGTTTTTAAAAGAAAAACGCTTATTTTTCTGTATTTTTGCCTTTTTTAATAATCTGGAAGACAATAATATTATTAAATGAGTGATTTTTCATAAAGAGACATACTTTTATCAATTTACTTTCAAATATAAAGAATCGGTATAAAATTACGGGTAATTTCTATGAAAAATAATAGAAATACCGTCTTTTTAAAAGAAAAACGCTTAATTTTCTGTATTTTTGCTTTTTTTAATAATCTGGAAGACAATAATATTATTAACTGACTGATATTTCATAAAGAGACATACTTTTATCAATTTATTTTCAAATATAAAGAATCGGTATAAAATTACGGGTAATTTCTATGAAAAATAACAGAAATACCGTGTTTTTTAAAAAAAACGCTTAATTTTCTGTATTTTTTAATCTGGAAGACAATAATATTATTAAATGAATGATATTTTATAAAGAGACAAACTTTTATCAATTTATTTTAAAATATAAGGAATTCGTAAAAAATTACGGGTAATTTCTATGACAAATAACAGAAATACCGTGTTTTTTTAAAAAAAAAAGCTTAATTTTCTGTATTTTTGGCTTTTTTAATAATCTGGAAGACAAAAATATCATATTTAATAATATTTATTATATTTCCTAAAGAGACATACTTTTATCAATTTACTTTTAAATATAAAGAATCAGTATAAAATTACGGGTAATTTTTATGAAAAATAACAGAAATACCGTGTTTTTAAAAGAAAAACGCTTATTTTTCTGTATTTTTGCCTTTTTTAATAATCTGGAAGACAATAATATTATTAAATGAGTGATTTTTCATAAAGAGACATACTTTAATCAATTTACTTTCAAATATAAAGAATCGGTAAAAAATTACAGGTCATTTCTATGAAAAATAACAGAAATACCGTGTTTTCTAAAAAAAAACGCTTAATTTTCTGTATTTTTTAATCTGGAAGACAATAATATTATTAAATGAATGCTATTTTATAAAGAGACATACTTTTATCAATTTATTTTCAAATATAAAGAATTCGTAAAAAATTACGGGTAATGTCTATGAAAAATAACAGTAACACCATGTTTTTTTTTTAAAAAAACACTTAATTTTCTGTAATTTTGCCCTTTTTAATAATCTGGAAGACAAAAATATCATTAAATGAATGATATTTCATAAAGAGACATACTTTTATCAATTTACTTTCAAATATAAAGAATCGGTATAAAATTACGGGTAATTTCTATGAAAAATAACAGAAATACCGTGTTTTTAAAAGAAAAACGCTTAATTTTCTGTAATTTTGCCCTTTTTAATAATCTGGAAGAAAAAAATATCATTAAATGAATGATATTTCATAAAGAGACATACTTTTATCAATTTACTTTCAAATATAAAGAATCGGTATAAAATTACGGGTAATTTCTATGAAAAATAATAGAAATACCGTCTTTTTAAAACAAAAACGCTTAATTTTCTGTATTTTTGCTTTTTTTAATAATCTGGAAGACAATAATATTATTAACTGACTGATATTTCATAAAGAGACATACTTTTATCAATTTATTTTCAAATATAAAGAATCGGTATAAAATTACGGGTAATTTCTATGACAAATAACAGAAATACTGTGTTTTTTTTAAAAAAAAAAGCTTAATTTTCTGTATTTTTGCCTTTTTTTATAATCTGGAAGACAATAATATTATTAAATGAATGATTTTTCATAAAGAGACATACTTTTATCAATTTACTTTCAAATATAAAGAATCGGTAAAAAATTACGGGTAATTTCTATCAAAAATAACAGAAATACCGTGTTTTTAAAAGAAAAACGCTTAATTTTCTGTATTTTTGCCTTTTTTAATAATCTGGAAGACAATAATATTATTAACTGACTGATATTTCATAAAGAGACATACTTTTATCAATTTATTTTCAAATATAAAGAATCGGTAAAAAATTACGGGTAATTTCTATGAAAAATAACAGAAATACCGTGTTTTTCTTAAAAAAAAACGTTTAATTTTCTGTATTTTTTAATCTGGAAGACAATAATATTATTAAATGAATGATATTTTATAAAGAGACATACTTTTATCAATTTATTTTAAAATATAAAGAATTCGTAAAAAATTACGGGTAATGTCTATGAAAAATAGCAGAAATACCATGTTTTTTTTTAAAAAAACGCTTAATTTTCTATATTTTTGCCTTTTTTAATAATCTGGAAGACAAAAATATTATTAAATGAATGATATTTCATAAAGAGACATACTTTTATCAATTTACTTTCAAATATAAAGAATCAATAAAAATTACGGGTCATTTCTATGAAAAATAACAGAAATACCGTGTTTTTAAAAAAAAAAACGATTAATTTTCTGTATTTTTGCCTTTCTTAATAATCTAGAAAACAAAAATATCATTAAATGAATGATATTTCATAAAGAGACATACTTTTATCAATTTACTTTCAAATATAAAGAATCGGTATAAAATTACGGGTAATTTCAACGAAAAATAACAGAAATACTGTGGTTTTTTAAAAAAACGCTTAATTTTCTGTATTTTTGCCTTTTTTAATAATCTGGAAGACAATAATATTATTAACTGATATTTCATAAAGAGACATACTTTTATCAATTTATTTTCAAATATAAAGAATTCGTAACAAATTACGGGTAATTTCTATGAAAAATAACAGAAATATCGTGTTTTTTTTAAAAAAAAAATATTAATTTTCTGTATTTTTGGCTTTTTTAATAATCTGGAAGACAAAAGTATCATATTTCATAATATTTATTATATTTCATAAAGAGACATACTTTTATCAATTTACTTTCAAATATAAAGAATCGGTATAAAATTACGGGTAATATCTATGAAAAATTACAGAAATACTTTGGTTTTTCAAAAACAACGCTTAATTTTCTGTATTTTTGCCTTTTTTAATAATCTGGAAGACAATAATATTATTAAATGAATGATTTTTCATAAAGAGACATACTTTTATCAATTTACTTTCAAATATAAAGAATCGGTAAAAAATTACGAGTCATTTCTATGAAAAAGAACAGAAATACCGTGTTTTTTTAAAAAAAAACGCTTAATTTTCTGTATTTTTTAATCTGGAAGACAATAATATTATTAAATGAATGATATTTTATAAAGAGACATACTTTTATCAATTTATTTTCAAATATAAAGAATTCGTAAAAAATTACGGGTAATGTCTATGGAAAATAACAGAAATACCATGTTTTTTTAAAAAAAAAACGCTTAATTTTCTGTATTTTTGCCTTTTTTAATAATCTGGAAGACAAAAATATCATTAAATGAATGATATTTCATAAAGAGACATACTTTTATCAATTTACTTTCAAATATAAAGAATCAATAAAAAATTACGGGTCATTTCTATGAAAAATAACAGAAATACCATGTTTTTTTTAAAAAAAAACGTTTATTTTCTGTATTTTTGCCTTTCTTAATAATCTAGAAAACAAAAATATCATTAAATGAATGATATTTCATAAAGAGACATACTTTTATCAATTTACTTTCAAATATAAAGAATCGGTAAAAAATTACGTGTAATTTCTACGAAAAATAACAGAAATACTGTGGTTTTTTAAAAACAACGCTTAATTTTCTGTATTTTTGCCTTTTTTAATAATCTGGAAAACAATAATATTATTAAATGAATGATATTTCATAAAGAGACATACTTTTATCAATTTACTTTCAAATATAAAGAATCGGTATAAAATTACGGGTAAGTTCTATGAAAAATAACACAAATACGATGTTTTTAAAAGAAAAACGCTTAATTTTCTGTATTTTTGCCTTTTTTAATAATCTGGAAGACAATAATATTATGAAATGAATGATTTTTCATAAAGAGACATATTTTTATCAATTTACTTTCAAATATAAAGAATCGGTAAAAAATTTCGGGTCATTACTATGAAAAATAACAGAAATACCATGTTTTTTTTAAAAAAAAACGCTTAATTTTCTGTATTTTTGCCTTTTTTAATAATCTGGAAGACAATAATATTATTAAATGAATGATATTTCATAAAAAGACATACTTTTATCAATTTACTTTCAAATATCAAGAATCGGTAAAAAATTACGTGTAATTTCTATGAAAAATAACAGAAATACTTTGGTTTTTCAAAAACAACGCTTAATTTTCTGTATTTTTGCCTTTTTTAATAATCTGGAAGACAGTAATATTATTAAATGAATGATATTTCATAAAGAGACATACTTTTATCAATTTACTTTCAAATATAAAGAATCGGTATAAAATTACGGGTAATTTCTATGAAAAATAAAAGAAATACCGTTTTTTTAAAAGAAAAACGCTTAATTTTCTGTATTTTTGCCTTTTTTAATAATCTGGAAGACAATAATATTATTAACAGACTGATATTTCATAAAGAGACATACTTTTATCAATTTATTTTCAAATATAAAGAATTCGTAAAAAATTACGGGTAATTTCTATGAAAAATAACAGAAATACTGTGTTTTTTTTTTAAAAAAAAAGCTTAATTTTCTGTATTTTTGGCTTTTTTAATAATCTGGAAGACAAAAATATCATATTTAATAATATTTATTATATTTCACAAAGAGACATACTTTTATCAATTTACTTTCAAATATAAAGAATCGGTATAAAATTACGGGTAATTTCTATGAAAAATAACAGAAATACCGTGTTTTTAAAAGAAAAACGCTTAATTTTCTGTATTTTTGGCTTTTTTAATAATCTGGAAGACAATAATATTATTAAATGAATGATTTTTCATAAAGAGACATACTTTTATCAATTTACTTTCAAATATAAAGAATCGGTAAAAAATTACGGGTCATTTCTATGAAAAATAACAGAAATACCGTGTTTTTTAAAAAAAAAAAACTCTTAATTTTCTGTATTTTTTAATGTGGAAGACAATAATATTATTAAATGAATGATATTTTATAAAGAGACATACTTTTATCAATTTATTTTCATATATAAAGAATTCGTAAAAAATTACGGGTAATGTCTATGAAAAATAACAGAAATACCATGTTTTTTTTAAAAAAAACGCTTAATTTTCTGTATTTTTGCCTTTTTTAATAATCTGGAAGACAATAATATTATTAAATGAATGATATTTCATAAAGAGACATACTTTTATCAATTTACTTTCAAATATAAAGAATCGGTATAAAATTACGGGTAATTTCTATGAAAAATAACAGAAATACCGTGTTTTTTAAAAATAACCCTTAATTTTCTGTATTTTTGCCTTTTTTAATAATCTGGAAGACAATAATATTATTAAATGAATGATATTTTATAAAGAGACATACTTTTATCAATTTATTTTCAAATATAAAGAATTCGTAAAAAATTACGGGTAATGTCTATGAAAAATAACAGAAATACCATGTTTTTTTTTAAAAAAAACGCTTAATTTTCTGTATTTTTGCCTTTTTTAATAATCTGGAAGACAAAAATATCATTAAATGAATGATATTTCATAAAGAGACATACTTTTATCAATTTACTTTCAAATATAAAGATTCAATAAAAAATTACGGGTCATTTCTATGAAAAATAACAGAAATACCATGTTTTTTTTTAAAAAAAACGTTTATTTTCTGTATTTTTGCCTTTCTTAATAATCTAGAAAACAAAAATATCATTAAATGAATGATATTTCATAAAGAGACATACTTTTATCAATTTACTTTTAAATATAAAGAATCGGTAAAAAATTACGTGTAATTTCTACGAAAAATAACAGAAATACTGTTGTTTTTTAAAAACAACGCTTAATTTTCTGTATTTTTGCCTTTTTTAATAATCTGGAAGACAAAAATATTATTAAATGAATGATATTTCATAAAGAGACATACTTTTATCAATTTACTTTCAAATATAAAGAATCGGTATAAAATTACGGGTAAGTTCTATGAAAAATAACACAAATACGATGTTTTTAAAAGAAAAACGCTTAATTTTCTGTATTTTTGCCTTTTTTAATAATCTGGAAGACAATAATATTATGAAATGAATGATTTTTCATAAAGAGACATACTTTTATCAATTTACTTTCAAATATAAAGAATCGGTAAAAAATTACGGGTCATTACTATGAAAAATAACAGAAATACCATGTTTTTTTAAAAAAAAAAACGCTTAATTTTCTGTATTTTTGCCTTTTTTAATAATCTGGAAGACAATAATATTATTAAATGAATGATATTTCATAAAAAGTCATACTTTTATCAGTTTACTTTCAAATATCAAGAATCGGTAAAAAATTACGTGTAATTTCTATGAAAAATAACAGATATACTTTGGTTTTTCAAAAACAACGCTTAATTTTCTGTATTTTTGCCTTTTTTAATAATCTGGAAGACAATAATATTATTAAATGAATGATATTTCATAAAGAGACATACTTTTATCAATTTACTTTCAAATATAAAGAATCGGTATAAAATTACGGGTAATTTCTATGAAAAATAACAGAAATACCGTTTTTTTAAAAGAAAAACGCTTAATTTTCTGTATTTTTGCCTTTTTTAATAATCTGGAAGACAATAATATTATTAACAGACTGATATTTCATAAAGAGACAAACTTTTATCAATTTATTTTCAAATATAAAGAATTCGTAAAAAATTACGGGTAATTTCTATGTAAAATAACAGAAATACTGTGTTTTTTTTTTTAAAAAAAACTTAATTTTCTGTATTTTTGGCTTTTTTAATAATCTGGAAGACAAAAATATCATATTTAATAATATTTATTATATTTCATAAAGAGACATACTTTTATCAATTTACTTTCAAATATAAAGAATCGGTATAAAATTACGGGTAATTTCTATGAAAAATAACAGAAATACCGTGTTTTTAAAAGAAAAACGCTTAATTTTCTGTATTTTTGGCTTTTTTAATAATCTGGAAGACAATAATATTATTAAATGACTGATTTTTCATAAAGAGACATACCTTTATCAATTTACTTTCAAATATAAAGAATCGGTAAAAAATTACGGGTCATTTCTATGAAAAATAACAGAAATATCGTGTTTTTAAAAAAAAAACGCTTAATTTTCTGTATTTTTTAATGTGGAAGACAATAATATTATTAAATGAATGATATTTTATAAAGAGACATACTTTTATCAATTTATTTTCAAATATAAAGAATTCGTAAAAAATTACGGGTAATGTCTATGAAAAATAACAGAAATACCATGTTTTTTTAAAAAAAACGCTTAATTTTCTGTATTTTTGCTTTTTTAATAATCTGGAAGACAATAATATTATTAAATGAATGATATTTCATAAAGAGACATACTTTTATCAATTTACTTTCAAATATAAAGAATCTGTATAAAATTACGGGTAATTTCTATGAAAAATAACAGAAATACCGTGTTTTTTAAAAACAACCCTTAATTTTCTGTATTTTTGCCTTTTTTAATAATCTGGAAGACAATAATATTATTAAATGAATGATATTTTATAAAGAGACATACTTTTATCAATTTATTTTCAAATATAAAGAATTCGTAAAAAATTACGGGTAATGTCTATGAAAAATAACAGAAATACCATGTTTTTTTTTAAAAAAACGCTTAATTTTCTGTATTTTTGCCTTTTTTAATAATCTGGAAGACAAAAATATCATTAAATGAATGATATTTCATAAAGAGACATACTTTTATCAATTTACTTTCAAATATAAAGATTCAATAAAAAATTACGGGTCATTTCTATGAAAAATAACAGAAATACCATGTTTTTTTTAAAAAAAAACGTTTATTTTCTGTATTTTTGCCTTTCTTAATAATCTAGAAAACAAAAATATCATTAAATGAATGATATTTCATAAAGAGACATACTTTTATCAATTTACTTTTAAATATAAAGAATCGGTAAAAAATTACGTGTAATTTCTACGAAAAATAACAGAAATACTGTTGTTTTTTAAAAACAACGCTTAATTTTCTGTATTTTTGCCTTTTTTAATAATCTGGAAGACAAAAATATTATTAAATGAATGATATTTCATAAAGAGACATACTTTTATCAATTTACTTTCAAATATAAAGAATCGGTAAAAAATTACGGGTCATTTCTATGAAAAATAACACAAATACGATGTTTTTAAAAGAAAAACGCTTAATTTTCTGTATTTTTGCCTTTTTTAATAATCTGGAAGACAATAATATTATGAAATGAATGATTTTTCATAAAGAGACATACTTTTATCAATTTACTTTCAAATATAAAGAATCGGTAAAAAATTACGGGTCATTACTATGAAAAATAACAGAAATACCATGTTTTTTTAAAAAAAAAACGCTTAATTTTCTGTATTTTTGCCTTTTTTAATAATCTGGAAGATAATAATATTATTAAATGAATGATATTTCATAAAGAGACATACTTTTATCAATTTACTTTCAAATATAAAGAATCGGTATAAAATTACGGGTAATTTCTATGAAAAATAACAGAAATACCGTGTTTTTAAAAGAAAAACGCTTAATTTTCTGTATTTTTGCCTTTTTAATAATCTGGAAGACAATAATATTATTAAATGAATGATTTTTCATAAAGAGACATACTTTTATCATTTTACTTTCAAATATAAAGAATCGGTAAAAAATTACGGGTCATTTCTATGAAAAATAACAGAAATACCGTGTTTTTTTAAAAAAAAAACGCTTAATTTTCTGTATTTTTTAATGTGGAAGACAATAATATTATTAAATGAATGATATTTTATAAAGAGACATACTTTTATCAATTTATTTTCATATATAAAGAATTCGTAAAAAATTACGGGTAATGTCTATGAAAAATAACAGAAATACCATGTTTTTTTTAAAAAAAAACGCTTAATTTTCTGTATTTTTGCCTTTTTTAATAATCTGGAAGACAAAAATATCATTAAATGAATGATATTTCATAAAGAGACATACTTTTATCAATTTACTTTCAAATATAAAGAATCGGTAAAAAATTACGGGTAATTTCTATGAAAAATAACAGAAATACCATGTTTTTTTTTAAAAACAACGCTTAATTTTCTGTATTTTTGCCTTTTTTAATAATCTGGAAGACAATAATATTTTTAAATGAATGATATTTCATAAAGAGACATACTTTTATCAATTTACTTTCAAATATAAAGAATCGGTATAAAATTACGGGTAATTTCTATGAAAAATAACAGAAATACCGTGTTTTTTAAAAACAACCCTTAATTTTCTGTATTTTTGCCTTTTTTAATAATCTGGAAGACAATAATATTATTAAATGAATGATATTTCATAAAGAGACATACTTTTATCAATTTACTTTCAAATATAAAGAATCGGTATAAAGTTACGGGTAATTTCTATGAAAAATAACAGAAATACCGTGTTTTTAAAAGAAAAACGCTTAATTTTCTGTATTTTTGCCTTTTTTAATAATCTGGAAGACAATAATTGTATTAAATGAATGATTTTTCATAATGAGACATACTTTTATTAATTTACTTTCAAATATAAAGAATCGGTAAAAAATTACGGGTAATTTCTATGAAAATTAACAGAAATACCGTGTTTTTTAAAAAAAACGCTTAATTTTCTCTATTTTTTATTCTGGAAGACAATAATATTATTAAATGAATGATATTTTATAAAGAGACATACTTTTATCAATTTATTTTCAAATATAAAGAATTCGTAAAAAATTACGGGTAATGTCTATGAAAAATAACAGAAATACCGTGTTTTTTTTAAAAAAAAAACCCTTAATTTTCTGTATTTTTGCCTTTTTTAATAATCTGGAAGACAATAATATTATTAAATGAATGATTTTTCATAAAGAGACATACTTTTATCAATTAATACCATGTTTTATTTTAAAAAAACGCTTAATTTTCTGTATTTTTGCCTTTTTTAATAATCTGGAAGACAATAATATTATTAAATGAATGATATTTTATAAAGAGACATACTTTTATCAATTTATTTTCAAATATAAAGAATTCGTAAAAAATTACGGGTAATGTCTATGAAAAATAACAGAAATACCATGTTTTTTTTTTAAAAAACGCTTAATTTTCTGTATTTTTGCCTTTTTTAATAATCTGGAAGACAAAAATATCATTAAATGAATGATATTTCATAAAGAGACATACTTTTATCAATTTACTTTCAAATATAAAGAATCAATAAAAAATTACGGGTCATTTCTATGAAAAATAACAGAAATACCATGTTTTTTTTAAAAAAACGTTTTTTTTCTGTATTTTTGCCTTTCTTAATAATCTAGAAAACAAAAATATCATTAAATGAATGATATTTCAGAAAGAGACATACTTTTATCAATTTACTTTCAAATATAAAGAATCGGTAAAAAATTACGTGTAATTTCTACGAAAAATAACAGAAATACTGTGGTTTTTTAAAAACAACGCTTAATTTTCTGTATTTTTGCCTTTTTTAATAATCTGGAAGACAAAAATATTATTAAATGAATGATATTTCATAAAGAGACATACTTTTATCAATTTACTTTCAAATATAAAGAATCGGTATAAAATTACGGGTAAGTTCTATGAAAAATAACACAAATACGATGTTTTTAAAAGAAAAACGCTTAATTTTCTGTATTTTTGCCTTTTTTAATAATCTGGAAGACAATAATATTATGAAATGAATGATTTTTCATAAAGAGACATACTTTTATCAATTTACTTTCAAATATAAAGAATCGGTAAAAAATTACGGGTCATTACTATCAAAAATAACAGAAATACCATGTTTTTTTAAAAAAAAAACGCTTAATTTTCTGTATTTTTGCCTTTTTTAATAATCTGGAAGACAATAATATTATTAAATGAATGATATTTCATAAAAAGTCATACTTTTATCAATTTACTTTCAAATATCAAGAATCGGTAAAAAATTACGTGTAATTTCTATGAAAAATAACAGATATACTTTGGTTTTTCAAAAACAACGCTTAATTTTCTGTATTTTTGCCTTTTTTAATAATCTGGAAGACAATAATATTATTAAATGAATGATATTTCATAAAGAGACATACTTTTATCAATTTACTTTCAAATATAAAGAATCGGTATAAAATTACGGGTAATTTCTATGAAAAATAACAGAAATACCGTTTTTTTAAAAGAAAAACGCTTAATTTTCTGTATTTTTGCCTTTTTTAATAATCTGGAAGACAATAATATTATTAACAGACTGATATTTCATAAAGAGACATACTTTTATCAATTTATTTTCAAACATAAAGAATTCGTAACAAATTACGGGTAATTTCTATGAAAAATAACAGAAATATTTAAAAAAAAAAAGCTTAATTTTCTGTATTTTTGGCTTTTTTAATAATCTGGGAGACAAAAATATCATATTTAATAATATTTATTATATTTCATAAAGAGACATACTTTTATCAATTTACTTTCAAATATAAAGAATCGGTATAAAATTACGGGTAATTTCTATGAAAAATAACAGAAATACCGTGTTTTTAAAAGAAAAACGCTTAATTTTCTGTATTTTTGCCTTTTTTAATAATCTGGAAGACAATAATATTATTAAATGAATGATTTTTCATAAAGAGACATACTTTTATCAATTTACTTTCAAATATAAAGAATCGGTAAAAAATTACGGGTCATTTCTATGAAAAATAACAGAAATACCGTGTTTTTTTTTTAAAAACGCTTAATTTTCTGTATTTTTGCCTTTTTTAATAATCTGGAAGACAAAAATATCATTAAATGAATGATATTTCCTAAAGAGACATACTTTTTTCAATTTACTTTCAAATATAAAGAATCGGTAAAAAATTACGGGTAATTTCTATGAAAAATAACAGAAATACCATTTTTTTTTTAAAAACAACGCTTAATTTTCTGTATTTTTGCCTTTTTTAATAATCTGGAAGACAATATTTTTAAATGAATGATATTTCATAAAGAGACATACTTTTATCAATTTACTTTCAAATATAAAGAATCGGTATAAAATTACGGGTAGTTTCTATGAAAAATAACAGAAATACCGTGTTTTTTAAAAACAACCCTTAATTATCTGTATTTTTGCCTTTTTTAATAATCTGGAAGACAATAATATTATTAAATGAATGATATTTCATAAAGAGACATACTTTTATCAATTTACTTTCAAATATAAAGAATCGGTATAAAGTTACGGGTAATTTCTATGAAAAATAACACAAATACCGTGTTTTTAAAAGAAAAACGCTTAATTTTCTGTATTTTTGCCTTTTTTAATAATCTGGAAGACAATAATATTATTAAATGAATGATTTTTTATAAAGAGACATACTTTTATTAATTTACTTTCAAATATAAAGAATCGGTAAAAAATTACGGGTAATTTCTATGAAAAATAACAGAAATACCGTGTTTTTTAAAAAAAACGCTTAATTTTCTCTATTTTTTATTCTGGAAGACAATAATATTATTAAATGAATGATATTTTATAAAGAGACATACTTTTATCAATTTATTTTCAAATATAAAGAATTCGTAAAAAATTACGGGTAATGTCTATGAAAAATAACAGAAATACCGTGTTTTTTTAAAAAAAAAACCCTTAATTTTCTGTATTTTTGCCTTTTTTAATAATCTGGAAGACAATAATATTATTAAATGAATGATATTTCATAAAGAGACATACTTTTATCAATTTTCTTTCAAATATCAAGAAACGGTAAAAAATTACGTGTAATTTCTATGAAAAATAACAGAAATACTTAGGTTTTTTAAAAACAACGCTTAATTTTCTGTATTTTTGCCTTTTTTAATAATCTGGAAGACAATAATATTATTAAATGAATTATATTTCATAAAGAGACATACTTTTATCAATTTATTTTCAAATATAAAGAATTCGTAAAAAATTACGGGTAATTTCTATGACAAATAACAGAAAAACCGTGTTTTTTTTTAAAAAAAAAGCTTAATTTTCTGTATTTTTGGCTTTTTTAATAATCTGGAAGACAAAAATATCATATTTAATAATATTTATTATATTTCATAAAGAGACATACTTTTATCAATTTACTTTCAAATATAAAGAATCGGTATAAAATTACGGGTAATTTCTATGAAAAATAACAGAAATACCGTGTTTTTAAAAGAAAAACGCTTATTTTTCTGTATTTTTGCCTTTTTTAATAATCTGGAAGACAATAATATTATTAAATGAATGATTTTTTATAAAGAGACATACTTTTATCAATTTACTTTCAAATATAAAGAATCGGTAAAAAATTACGGGTAATTTCTATGAAAAATAACAGAAATACCGTGTTTTTTTAAAAAAAAACGCTTAATTTTCTGTATTTTTTAATCTGGAAGACAATAATATTATTAAATGAATGATATTTTATAAAGAGACATACTTTTATTAATTTATTTTCAAATATAAAGAATCGGTAAAAAATTACGGGTAATGTCTATGAAAAATAACAGAAATACCATGTTTTTTTTAAACAAACGCTTAATTTTCTGTATTTTTGCCTTTTTTAATAATCTGGAAGACAATAATATTATTAAATGAATTATATTTCATAAAGAGACATACTTTTATCAATTTATTTTCAAATATAAAGAATTCGTAAAAAATTACGGGTCATTTCTATGAAAAATAACAGAAATACCATGTTTTTTTAAAAAAAACGTTTAATTTTCTGTATTTATGCCTTTCTTAATAATCTAGAAAACAAAAATATCATAAAATGAATGATATTTCATAAAGAGACATACTTTTATCAATTTACTTTCAAATATAAAGAATCGGTAAAAAATTACGTGTAATTTCTATGAAAAATAACAGAAATACTGTGGTTTTTTAAAAACAACGCTTAATTTTCTGTATTTTTGCCTTTTTTAATAATCTGGAAGACAATAATATTATTAAATGAATGATATTTCATAAAGAGACATACTTTTATCAATTTACTTTCAAATATAAAGAATCGGTATAAAATTACGGGTAATTTCTATGAAAAATAACAGAAATACCGTGTTTTTTAAAAAAAAAAACCCTTAATTTTCTGTATTTTTGCCTTTTTTAATAATCTGGAAGACAATAATATTATTAAATGAATGATATTTCATAAAGAGACATACTTTTATCAATTTTCTTTCAAATATCAAGAAACGGTAAAAAATTACGTGTAATTTCTATGAAAAATAACAGAAATACTTAGGTTTTTTAAAAACAACGCTTAATTTTCTGTATTTTTGCCTTTTTTAATAATCTGGAAGACAATAATATTATTAAATGAATGATATTTCATAAAGAGACATACTTTTATCAATTTATTTTCAAATATAAAGAATTCGTAAAAAATTACGGGTAATTTCTATGACAAATAACAGAAAAACCGTGTTTTTTTTTAAAAAAAAAGCCTTATTTTCTGTATTTTTGCCTTTTTTAATAATCTGGAAGACAATAATATTATTAAATGAATGATATTTCATAAAGAGACATACTTTTATCAATTTTCTTTCAAATATCAAGAAACGGTAAAAAATTACGTGTAATTTCTATGAAAAATAACAGAAATACCGTGTTTTTTTAAAAAAAAAACCCTTAATTTTCTGTATTTTTGCCTTTTTTAATAATCTGGAAGACAATAATATTATTAAATGAATGATATTTCATAAAGAGACATACTTTTATCAATTTTCTTTCAAATATCAAGAAACGGTAAAAAATTACGTGTAATTTCTATGAAAAATAACAGAAATACTTAGGTTTTTTAAAAACAACGCTTAATTTTCTGTATTTTTGCCTTTTTTAATAATCTGGAAGACAATAATATTATTAAATGAATGATATTTCATAAAGAGACATACTTTTATCAATTTACTTTCAAATATAAAGAATCGGTATAAAATTACGGGTAATTTCTATGAAAAATAACAGAAATACCGTGTTTTTAAAAGAAAAACGCTTATTTTTCTGTATTTTTGCCTTTTTTAATAATCTGGAAGACAATAATATTATTAAATGAATGATTTTTTATAAAGAGACATACTTTTATCAATTTACTTTCAAATATAAAGAATCGGTAAAAAATTACGGGTAATTTCTATGAAAAATAACAGAAATACCGTGTTTTTTTAAAAAAAAAACGCTTAATTTTCTGTATTTTTTAATCTGGAAGACAATAATATTATTAAATGAATGATATTTTATAAAGAGTCATACTTTTATTAATTTATTTTCAAATATAAAGAATTCGTAAAAAATTACGGGTAATGTCTATGAAAAATAACAGAAATACCATGTTTTTTTTAAACAAACGCTTAATTTTCTGTATTTTTGCCTTTTTTAATAATCTGGAAGACAAAAATATCATTAAATGAATTATATTTCATAAAGAGACATACTTTTATCAATTTACTTTCAAATATAAAGAATCGGTATAAAATTACGGGTAATTTCTATGAAAAATAACAGAAATACCGTCTTTTTAAAAGAAAAACGCTTAATTTTCTGTATTTTTGCCTTTTTTAATAATCTAGAAGACAATAATATTATTAACTGACTGATATTTCATAAAGAGACATACTTTTATCAATTTATTTTCAAATATAAAGAATCGGTAAAAAATTACGGGTCATTTCTATGAAAAATAACAGAAATACCATGTTTTTTTAAAAAAAACGTTTAATTTTCTGTATTTATGCCTTTCTTAATAATCTAGAAAACAAAAATATCATAAAATGAATGATATTTCATAAAGAGACATACTTTTATCAATTTACTTTCAAATATAAAGAATCGGTAAAAAATTACGTGTAATTTCTATGAAAAATAACAGAAATACTGTGGTTTTTTAAAAACAACGCTTAATTTTCTGTATTTTTGCCTTTTTTAATAATCTGGAAGACAATAATATTATTAAATGAATGATATTTCATAAAGAGACATACTTTTATCGATTTACTTTCAAATATAAAGAATCGGTATAAAATTACGGGTAATTTCTATGAAAAATAACAGAAATACCGTTTTTTTAAAAGAAAAACGCTTAATTTTCTGTATTTTTGCCTTTTTTAATAATCTGGAAGACAATAATATTATTAACAGACTGATATTTCATAAAGAGACATACTTTTATCAATTTAATTTCAAATATAAAGAATTCGTAAAAAATTACGGGTAATTTCTATGAAAAATAACAGAAATACTGTGTTTTTTTTTTAAAAAAAAGCTTATTTTTCTGTATTTTTGCCTTTTTTAATAATCTGGAAGACAATAATATTATTAAATGAATGATATTTCATAAAAAGACATACTTTTATCAATTTGCTTTCAAATATCAAGAATCGGTAAAAAATTACGTGTAATTTCTATGAAAAATAACAGAAATACTTTGGTTTTTCAAAAACAACGCTTAGTTTTCTGTATTTTTGCCTTTTTTAATAATCTGGAAGACAATAATAATATTAAATGTATGATATTTCATAAAGAGACATACTTTTATCAATTTACTTTCAAATATAAAGAATCGGTATAAAATTACGGGTAATTTCTATAAAAAATAACAGAAATACCGTTTTTTTAAAAGAAAAACGCTTAATTTTCTGCATTTTTGCCTTTTTTAATAATCTGGAAGACAATAATATTATTAACAGACTTATATTTCATGAAGAGACATACTTTTATCAATTTATTTTCAAATATAAAGAATTCGTAAAAAATTACGTGTAATTTCTATGAAAAATAACAGAAATACTGTGTTTTTTTTTAAAAAAAAAGCTTAATTTTCTGTATTTTTGGCTTTTTTAATAATCTGGAAGACAAAAATATCATATTTAATAATATTTATTATATTTCATATAGAGACATACTTTTATCAATTTACTTTCAAATATAAAGAATCGGTATAAAATTACTGGTAATTTCTATGAAAAATAACAGAAATACCGTGTTTTTAAAAGAAAAACGCTTAATTTTCTGTATTTTTGCCTTTTTTAATAATCTGGAAGACAATAATATTATTAAATGAATGATTTTTCATAAAGAGACATACTTTTATCAATTTACTTTCAAATATAAAGAATCGGTAAAAAATTACGGGTCATTTCTATGAAAAATAACAGAAATACCGTGTTTTTTAAAAAAAAACGCTTAATTTTCTGTATTTTTTAATGTGGAAGACAATAATATTATTAAATGAATGATATTTTATAAAGAAACATACTTTTATCAATTTATTTTCATATATAAAGAATTCGTAAAAAATTACGGGTAATGTCTATGAAAAATAACAGAAATACCATGTTTTTTTTAAAAAAAACGCTTAATTTTCTGTATTTTTGCCTTTTTTAATAATCTGGAAGACAAAAATATCATTAAATGAATGATATTTCATAAAGAGACATACTTTTATCAATTTACTTTCAAATATAAAGAATCGGTAAAAAATTACGGGTAATTTCTATGAAAAATAACAGAAATACCATTTTTTTTTTAAAAACAACGCTTAATTTTCTGTATTTTTGCCTTTTTTAATAATCTGGAAGACAATAATATTTTTAAATGAATGATATTTCATAAAGAGACATACTTTTATCAATTTACTTTCAAATATAAAGAATCGGTATAAAATTACGGGTAATTTCTATGAAAAATAACAGAAATACCGTGTTTTTTAAAAACAACCCTTAATTTTCTGTATTTTTGCCTTTTTTAATAATCTGGAAGACAATAATATTATTAAATGAATGATATTTCATAAAGAGACATACTTTTATCAATTTACTTTCAAATATAAAGAATCGGTAAAAAATTACGGGTAATTTCTATGAAAAATAACAGAAATACCGTGTTTTTTTAAAAAAAAAACGCTTAATTTTCTGTATTTTTTAATCTGGAAGACAATAATATTATTAAATGAATGATATTTTATAAAGAGACATACTTTTATTAATTTATTTTCAAATATAAAGAATTCGTAAAAAATTACGGGTAATGTCTATGAAAAATAACAGAAATACCATGTTTTTTTTAAACAAACGCTTAATTTTCTGTATTTTTGCCTTTTTTAATAATCTGGAAGACAAAAATATCATTAAATGAATTATATTTCATAAAGAGACATACTTTTATCAATTTACTTTCAAATATAAAGAATCGGTATAAAATTACGGGTAATTTCTATGAAAAATAACAGAAATACCGTCTTTTTAAAAGAAAAACGCTTAATTTTCTGTATTTTTGCCTTTTTTAATAATCTGGAAGACAATAATATTATTAACTGACTGATATTTCATAAAGAGACATACTTTTATCAATTTATTTTCAAATATAAAGAATCTGTAAAAAATTACGGGTCATTTCTATGAAAAATAACAGAAATACCATGTTTTTTTTAAAAAAAACGTTTAATTTTCTGTATTTATGCCTTTCTTAATAATCTAGAAAACAAAAATATCATAAAATGAATGATATTTCATAAAGAGACATACTTTTATCAATTTACTTTCAAATATAAAGAATCGGTAAAAAATTACGTGTAATTTCTATGAAAAATAACAGAAATACTGTGGTTTTTTAAAAACAACGCTTAATTTTCTGTATTTTTGCCTTTTTTAATAATCTGGAAGACAATAATATTATTAAATGAATGATATTTCATAAAGAGACATGTTTTTATCAATTTACTTTCAAATATAAAGAATCGGTATAAAATTACGGGTAATTTCTATGAAAAATTACAGAAATACCGTTTTTTTAAAAGAAAAACGCTTAATTTTCTGTATTTTTGCCTTTTTTAATAATCTGGAAGACAATAATATTATTAACAGACTGATATTTCATAAAGAGACATACTTTTATCAATTTAATTTCAAATATAAAGAATTCGTAAAAAATTACGGGTAATTTCTATGAAAAATAACAGAAATACTGTGTTTTTTTTTAAAAAAAAGCTTATTTTTCTGTATTTTTGCCTTTTTTAATAATCTGGAAGAAAATAATATTATTAAATGAATGATATTTCATAAAAAGACATACTTTTATCAATTTACTTTCAAATATCAAGAATCGGTAAAAAATTACGTGTAATTTCTATGAAAAATAACAGAAATACTTTGGTTTTTCAAAAACAACGCTTAGTTTTCTGTATTTTTGCCTTTTTTAATAATCTGGAAGACAATAATAATATTAAATGTATGATATTTCATAAAGAGACATACTTTTATCAATTTATTTTCAAATATAAAGAATCGGCATAAAATTACGGGTAATTTCTATAAAAAATAACAGAAATACCGTTTTTTTAAAAGAAAAACGCTTAATTTTCTGCATTTTTGCCTTTTTTAATAATCTGGAAGACAATAATATTATTAACAGACTTATATTTCATAAAGAGACATACTTTTATCAATTTATTTTCAAATATAAAGAATTCGTAAAAAATTACGTGTAATTTCTATGAAAAATAACAGAAATACTGTGTTTTTTTTTAAAAAAAAAGCTTAATTTTCTGTATTTTTGGCTTTTTTAATAATCTGGAAGACAAAAATATCATTAAATGAATTATATTTCATAAAGAGACATACTTTTATCAATTTACTTTCAAATATAAAGAATCGGTATAAAATTACGGGTAATTTCTATGAAAAATAACAGAAATACCGTCTTTTTAAAAGAAAAACGCTTAATTTTCTGTATTTTTGCCTTTTTTAATAATCTAGAAGACAATAATATTATTAACTGACTGATATTTCATAAAGAGACATACTTTTATCAATTTATTTTCAAATATAAAGAATCGGTAAAAAATTACGGGTCATTTCTATGAAAAATAACAGAAATACCATGTTTTTTTAAAAAAAACGTTTAATTTTCTGTATTTATGCCTTTCTTAATAATCTAGAAAACAAAAATATCATAAAATGAATGATATTTCATAAAGAGACATACTTTTATCAATTTACTTTCAAATATAAAGAATCGGTAAAAAATTACGTGTAATTTCTATGAAAAATAACAGAAATACTGTGGTTTTTTAAAAACAACGCTTAATTTTCTGTATTTTTGCCTTTTTTAATAATCTGGAAGACAATAATATTATTAAATGAATGATATTTCATAAAGAGACATACTTTTATCGATTTACTTTCAAATATAAAGAATCGGTATAAAATTACGGGTAATTTCTATGAAAAATAACAGAAATACCGTTTTTTTAAAAGAAAAACGCTTAATTTTCTGTATTTTTGCCTTTTTTAATAATCTGGAAGACAATAATATTATTAACAGACTGATATTTCATAAAGAGACATACTTTTATCAATTTAATTTCAAATATAAAGAATTCGTAAAAAATTACGGGTAATTTCTATGAAAAATAACAGAAATACTGTGTTTTTTTTTAAAAAAAAAGCTTATTTTTCTGTATTTTTGCCTTTTTTAATAATCTGGAAGACAATAATATTATTAAATGAATGATATTTCATAAAAAGACATACTTTTATCAATTTACTTTCAAATATCAAGAATCGGTAAAAAATTACGTGTAATTTCTATGAAAAATAACAGAAATACTTTGGTTTTTCAAAAACAACGCTTAGTTTTCTGTATTTTTGCCTTTTTTAATAATCTGGAAGACAATAATAATATTAAATGTATGATATTTCATAAAGAGACATACTTTTATCAATTTACTTTCAAATATAAAGAATCGGTATAAAATTACGGGTAATTTCTATAAAAAATAACAGAAATACCGTTTTTTTAAAAGAAAAACGCTTAATTTTCTGCATTTTTGCCTTTTTTAATAATCTGGAAGACAATAATATTATTAACAGACTTATATTTCATAAAGAGACATACTTTTATCAATTTATTTTCAAATATAAAGAATTCGTAAAAAATTACGTGTAATTTCTATGAAAAATAACAGAAATACTGTGTTTTTTTTTAAAAAAAAAGCTTAATTTTCTGTATTTTTGGCTTTTTTAATAATCTGGAAGACAAAAATATCATATTTAATAATATTTATTATATTTCATATAGAGACATACTTTTATCAATTTACTTTCAAATATAAAGAATCGGTATAAAATTACTGGTAATTTCTATGAAAAATAACAGAAATACCGTGTTTTTAAAAGAAAAACGCTTAATTTTCTGTATTTTTGCCTTTTTTAATAATCTGGAAGACAATAATATTATTAAATGAATGATTTTTCATAAAGAGACATACTTTTATCAATTTACTTTCAAATATAAAGAATCGGTAAAAAATTACGGGTCATTTCTATGAAAAATAACAGAAATACCGTGTTTTTTAAAAAAAAAACGCTTAATTTTCTGTATTTTTTAATGTGGAAGACAATAATATTATTAAATGAATGATATTTTATAAAGAAACATACTTTTATCAATTTATTTTCATATATAAAGAATTCGTAAAAAATTACGGGTAATGTCTATGAAAAATAACAGAAATACCATGTTTTTTTTAAAAAAAACGCTTAATTTTCTGTATTTTTGCCTTTTTTAATAATCTGGAAGACAAAAATATCATTAAATGAATGATATTTCATAAAGAGACATACTTTTATCAATTTACTTTCAAATATAAAGAATCGGTAAAAAATTACGGGTAATTTCTATGAAAAATAACAGAAATACCATTTTTTTTTTAAAAACAACGCTTAATTTTCTGTATTTTTGCCTTTTTTAATAATCTGGAAGACAATAATATTTTTAAATGAATGATATTTCATAAAGAGACATACTTTTATCAATTTACTTTCAAATATAAAGAATCGGTATAAAATTACGGGTAATTTCTATGAAAAATAACAGAAATACCGTGTTTTTTAAAAACAACCCTTAATTTTCTGTATTTTTGCCTTTTTTAATAATCTGGAAGACAATAATATTATTAAATGAATGATATTTCATAAAGAGACATACTTTTATCAATTTACTTTCAAATATAAAGAATCGGTAAAAAATTACGGGTAATTTCTATGAAAAATAACAGAAATACCGTGTTTTTTTAAAAAAAAAACGCTTAATTTTCTGTATTTTTTAATCTGGAAGACAATAATATTATTAAATGAATGATATTTTATAAAGAGACATACTTTTATTAATTTATTTTCAAATATAAAGAATTCGTAAAAAATTACGGGTAATGTCTATGAAAAATAACAGAAATACCATGTTTTTTTTAAACAAACGCTTAATTTTCTGTATTTTTGCCTTTTTTAATAATCTGGAAGACAAAAATATCATTAAATGAATTATATTTCATAAAGAGACATACTTTTATCAATTTACTTTCAAATATAAAGAATCGGTATAAAATTACGGGTAATTTCTATGAAAAATAACAGAAATACCGTCTTTTTAAAAGAAAAACGCTTAATTTTCTGTATTTTTGCCTTTTTTAATAATCTGGAAGACAATAATATTATTAACTGACTGATATTTCATAAAGAGACATACTTTTATCAATTTATTTTCAAATATAAAGAATCTGTAAAAAATTACGGGTCATTTCTATGAAAAATAACAGAAATACCATGTTTTTTTAAAAAAAAACGTTTAATTTTCTGTATTTATGCCTTTCTTAATAATCTAGAAAACAAAAATATCATAAAATGAATGATATTTCATAAAGAGACATACTTTTATCAATTTACTTTCAAATATAAAGAATCGGTAAAAAATTACGTGTAATTTCTATGAAAAATAACAGAAATACTGTGGTTTTTTAAAAACAACGCTTAATTTTCTGTATTTTTGCCTTTTTTAATAATCTGGAAGACAATAATATTATTAAATGAATGATATTTCATAAAGAGACATGTTTTTATCAATTTACTTTCAAATATAAAGAATCGGTATAAAATTACGGGTAATTTCTATGAAAAATTACAGAAATACCGTTTTTTTAAAAGAAAAACGCTTAATTTTCTGTATTTTTGCCTTTTTTAATAATCTGGAAGACAATAATATTATTAACAGACTGATATTTCATAAAGAGACATACTTTTATCAATTTAATTTCAAATATAAAGAATTCGTAAAAAATTACGGGTAATTTCTATGAAAAATAACAGAAATACTGTGTTTTTTTTTAAAAAAAAGCTTATTTTTCTGTATTTTTGCCTTTTTTAATAATCTGGAAGAAAATAATATTATTAAATGAATGATATTTCATAAAAAGACATACTTTTATCAATTTACTTTCAAATATCAAGAATCGGTAAAAAATTACGTGTAATTTCTATGAAAAATAACAGAAATACTTTGGTTTTTCAAAAACAACGCTTAGTTTTCTGTATTTTTGCCTTTTTTAATAATCTGGAAGACAATAATAATATTAAATGTATGATATTTCATAAAGAGACATACTTTTATCAATTTATTTTCAAATATAAAGAATCGGCATAAAATTACGGGTAATTTCTATAAAAAATAACAGAAATACCGTTTTTTTAAAAGAAAAACGCTTAATTTTCTGCATTTTTGCCTTTTTTAATAATCTGGAAGACAATAATATTATTAACAGACTTATATTTCATAAAGAGACATACTTTTATCAATTTATTTTCAAATATAAAGAATTCGTAAAAAATTACGTGTAATTTCTATGAAAAATAACAGAAATACTGTGTTTTTTTTTAAAAAAAAAGCTTAATTTTCTGTATTTTTGGCTTTTTTAATAATCTGGAAGACAAAAATATCATATTTAATAATATTTATTATATTTCATATAGAGACATACTTTTATCAATTTACTTTCAAATATAAAGAATCGGTATAAAATTACTGGTAATTTCTATGAAAAATAACAGAAATACCGTGTTTTTAAAAGAAAAACGCTTAATTTTCTGTATTTTTACCTTTTTTAATAATCTGGAAGACAATAATATTATTAAATGAATGATTTTTCATAAAGAGACATACTTTTATCAATTTACTTTCAAATATAAAGAATCGGTAAAAAATTACGGGTCATTTCTATGAAAAATAACAGAAATACCGTGTTTTTTAAAAAAAAACGCTTAATTTTCTGTATTTTTTAATGTGGAAGACAATAATATTATTAAATGAATGATATTTTATAAAGAAACATACTTTTATCAATTTATTTTCATATATAAAGAATTCGTAAAAAATTACGGGTAATGTCTATGAAAAATAACAGAAATACCATGTTTTTTTTAAAAAAAACGCTTAATTTTCTGTATTTTTGCCTTTTTTAATAATCTGGAAGACAAAAATATCATTAAATGAATGATATTTCATAAAGAGACATACTTTTATCAATTTACTTTCAAATATAAAGAATCGGTAAAAAATTACGGGTAATTTCTATGAAAAATAACAGAAATACCATGTTTTTTTTTAAAAACAACGCTTAATTTTCTGTATTTTTGCCTTTTTTAATAATCTGGAAGACAATAATATTTTTAAATGAATGATATTTCATAAAGAGACATACTTTTATCAATTTACTTTCAAATATAAAGAATCGGTATAAAATTACGGGTAATTTCTATGAAAAATAACAGAAATACCGTGTTTTTTAAAAACAACCCTTAATTTTCTGTATTTTTGCCTTTTTTAATAATCTGGAAGACAATAATATTATTAAATGAATGGTATTTCATAAAGAGACATACTTTTATCAATTTACTTTCAAATATAAAGAATCGGTATAAAGTTACGGGTAATTTCTATGAAAAATAACAGAAATACCGTGTTTGTAAAAGAAAAACGCTTAATTTTCTGTATTTTTGCCTTTTTAATAATCTGGAAGACAATAATTGTATTAAATGAATGATTTTTCATAAAGAGACATACTTTTATTAATTTACTTTCAAATATAAAGAATCGGTAAAAAATTACGGGTAATTTCTATGAAAAATAACAGAAATACCGTGTTTTTTAAAAAAAACGCTTAATTTTCTCTATTTTTTATTCTGGAAGACAATAATATTATTAAATGAATGATATTTTATAAAGAGACATACTTTTATCAATTTATTTTCAAATATAAAGAATTCGTAAAAAATTACGGGTAATGTCTATGAAAAATAACAGAAATACCGTGTTTTTTTTTTAAAAAAAAAAACCCTTAATTTTCTGTATTTTTGCCTTTTTTAATAATCTGGAAGACAATAATATTATTAAATGAATGATTTTTCATAAAGAGACATACTTTTATCAATTAATACCATGTTTTATTTTAAAAAAACGCTTAATTTTCTGTATTTTTGCCTTTTTTAATAATCTGGAAGACAATAATATTATTAAATGAATGATATTTTATAAAGAGACATACTTTTATCAATTTATTTTCAAATATAAAGAATTCGTAAAAAATTACGGGTAATGTCTATGAAAAATAACAGAAATACCATGTTTTTTTTTAAAAAAACCCTTAATTTTCTGTATTTTTGCCTTTTTTAATAATCTGGAAGACAAAAATATCATTAAATGAATGATATTTCATAAAGAGACATACTTTTATCAATTTACTTTCAAATATAAAGAATCAATAAAAAATTACAGGTCATTTCTATGAAAAATAACAGAAATACCATGTTTTTTAAAAAAAAAACGTTTTTTTTCTGTATTTTTGCCTTTCTTAATAATCTAGAAAACAAAAATATCATTAAATGAATGATATTTCAGAAAGAGACATACTTTTATCAATTTACTTTCAAATATAAAGAATCGGTATAAAATTACGGGTAAGTTCTATGAAAAATAACACAAATACGATGTTTTTAAAAGAAAAACGCTTAATTTTCTGTATTTTTGCCTTTTTTCATAATCTGGAAGACAATAATATTATGAAATGAATGATTTTTCATAAAGAGACATACTTTTATCAATTTACTTTCAAATATAAAGAATCGGTAAAAAATTACGGGTCATTACTATCAAAAATAACAGAAATACCATGTTTTTTTAAAAAAAAAACGCTTAATTTTCTGTATTTTTGCCTTTTTTAATAATCTGGAAGACAATAATATTATTAAATGAATGATTTTTCATAAAGAGACATACTTTTATCAATTAATACCATGTTTTATTTTAAAAAAACGCTTAATTTTCTGTATTTTTGCCTTTTTTAATAATCTGGAAGACAAAAATATTATTAAATGAATGATATTTCATAAAGAGACATACTTTTATCAATTTACTTTCAAATATAAAGAATCGGTATAAAATTACGGGTAAGTTCTATGAAAAATAACACAAATACGATGTTTTTAAAAGAAAAACGCTTAATTTTCTGTATTTTTGCCTTTTTTCATAATCTGGAAGAAAATAATATTATGAAATGAATGATTTTTCATAAAGAGACATACTTTTATCAATTTACTTTCAAATATAAAGAATCGGTAAAAAATTACGGGTCATTACTATCAAAAATAACAGAAATACCATGTTTTTTAAAAAAAAAACGCTTAATTTTCTGTATTTTTGCCTTTTTTAATAATCTGGAAGACAATAATATTATTAAATGAATGATATTTCATAAAAAGTCATACTTTTATCAATTTACTTTCAAATATCAAGAATCCGTAAAAAATTACATGTAATTTCTATGAAAAATAACAGATATACTTTGGTTTTTCAAAAACAACGCTTAATTTTCTGTATTTTTGCCTTTTTTAATAATCTGGAAGACAATAATATTATTAAATGAATGATATTTCATAAAGAGACATACTTTTATCAATTTATTTTCAAATATAAAGAATTCGTAAAAAATTACGGGTAATGTCTATGAAAAATAACAGAAATACCGTGTTTTTTTTTAAAAAAAACCCTTAATTTTCTGTATTTTTGCCTTTTTTAATAATCTGGAAGAGAATAATATTATTAAATGAATGATATTTCATAAAGAGACATACTTTTATCAATTTTCTTTCAAATATCAAGAAGCGGTAAAAAATTACGTGTAATTTCTATGAAAAATAACAGAAATACTTAGGTTTTTTAAAAACAACGCTTAATTTTCTGTATTTTTGCCTTTTTTAATAATCTGGAAGACAATAATATTATTAAATGAATGATATTTCATAAAGAGACATACTTTTATCAATTTATTTTCAAATATAAAGAATTCGTAAAAAATTACGGGTAATTTCTATGACAAATAACAGAAAAACCGTGTTTTTTTTAAAAAAAAAAGCTTAATTTTCTGTATTTTTGGCTTTTGTAATAATCTGGAAGACAAAAATATCATATTTAATAATATTTATTATATTTCATAAAGAGACATACTTTTATCAATTTATTTTCAAATATAAAGAATTCGTAAAAAATTACGGGTAATGTCTATGAAAAATAACAGAAATACCGTGTTTTTTTTTAAAAAAAACCCTTAATTTTCTGTATTTTTGCCTTTTTTAATAATCTGGAAGACAATAATATTATTAAATGAATGATATTTCATAAAGAGACATACTTTTATCAATTTACTTTCAAATATAAAGAATCGGTAAAAAATTACGGGTCATTACTATCAAAAATAACAGAAATACCATGTTTTTTTAAAAAAAAAACGCTTAATTTTCTGTATTTTTGCCTTTTTTAATAATCTGGAAGACAATAATATTATTAAATGAATGATTTTTCATAAAGAGACATACTTTTATCAATTAATACCATGTTTTATTTTAAAAAAACGCTTAATTTTCTGTATTTTTGCCTTTTTTAATAATCTGGAAGACAAAAATATTATTAAATGAATGATATTTCATAAAGAGACATACTTTTATCAATTTACTTTCAAATATAAAGAATCGGTATAAAATTACGGGTAAGTTCTATGAAAAATAACACAAATACGATGTTTTTAAAAGAAAAACGCTTAATTTTCTGTATTTTTGCCTTTTTTCATAATCTGGAAGACAATAATATTATGAAATGAATGATTTTTCATAAAGAGACATACTTTTATCAATTTACTTTCAAATATAAAGAATCGGTAAAAAATTACGGGTCATTACTATCAAAAATAACAGAAATACCATGTTTTTTTAAAAAAAAAACGCTTAATTTTCTGTATTTTTGCCTTTTTTAATAATCTGGAAGACAATAATATTATTAAATGAATGATATTTCATAAAGAGACATACTTTTATCAATTTACTTTCAAATATAAAGAATCGGTAAAAAATTACGGGTAATTTCTATGAAAAATAACAGAAATACCGTGTTTTTTTTAAAAAAAAACGCTTAATTTTCTGTATTTTTTAATCTGGAAGACAATAATATTATTAAATGAATGATATTTTATAAAGAGACATACTTTTATTAATTTATTTTCAAATATAAAGAATTCGTAAAAAATTACGGGTAATGTCTATGAAAAATAACAGAAATACCATGTTTTTTTTAAACAAACGCTTAATTTTCTGTATTTTTGCCTTTTTTAATAATCTGGAAGACAAAAATATCATTAAATGAATTATATTTCATAAAGAGACATACTTTTATCAATTTACTTTCAAATATAAAGAATCGGTATAAAATTACGGGTAATTTCTATGAAAAATAACAGAAATACCGTCTTTTTAAAAGAAAAACGCTTAATTTTCTGTATTTTTGCCTTTTTTAATAATCTGGAAGACAATAATATTATTAACTGACTGATATTTCATAAAGAGACATACTTTTATCAATTTATTTTCAAATATAAAGAATCTGTAAAAAATTACGGGTCATTTCTATGAAAAATAACAGAAATACCATGTTTTTTTTAAAAAAAACGTTTAATTTTCTGTATTTATGCCTTTCTTAATAATCTAGAAAACAAAAATATCATAAAATGAATGATATTTCATAAAGAGACATACTTTTATCAATTTACTTTCAAATATAAAGAATCGGTAAAAAATTACGTGTAATTTCTATGAAAAATAACAGAAATACTGTGGTTTTTTAAAAACAACGCTTAATTTTCTGTATTTTTGCCTTTTTTAATAATCTGGAAGACAATAATATTATTAAATGAATGATATTTCATAAAGAGACATGTTTTTATCAATTTACTTTCAAATATAAAGAATCGGTATAAAATTACGGGTAATTTCTATGAAAAATTACAGAAATACCGTTTTTTTAAAAGAAAAACGCTTAATTTTCTGTATTTTTGCCTTTTTTAATAATCTGGAAGACAATAATATTATTAACAGACTGATATTTCATAAAGAGACATACTTTTATCAATTTAATTTCAAATATAAAGAATTCGTAAAAAATTACGGGTAATTTCTATGAAAAATAACAGAAATACTGTGTTTTTTTTTAAAAAAAAGCTTATTTTTCTGTATTTTTGCCTTTTTTAATAATCTGGAAGAAAATAATATTATTAAATGAATGATATTTCATAAAAAGACATACTTTTATCAATTTACTTTCAAATATCAAGAATCGGTAAAAAATTACGTGTAATTTCTATGAAAAATAACAGAAATACTTTGGTTTTTCAAAAACAACGCTTAGTTTTCTGTATTTTTGCCTTTTTTAATAATCTGGAAGACAATAATAATATTAAATGTATGATATTTCATAAAGAGACATACTTTTATCAATTTATTTTCAAATATAAAGAATCGGCATAAAATTACGGGTAATTTCTATAAAAAATAACAGAAATACCGTTTTTTTAAAAGAAAAACGCTTAATTTTCTGCATTTTTGCCTTTTTTAATAATCTGGAAGACAATAATATTATTAACAGACTTATATTTCATAAAGAGACATACTTTTATCAATTTATTTTCAAATATAAAGAATTCGTAAAAAATTACGTGTAATTTCTATGAAAAATAACAGAAATACTGTGTTTTTTTTTAAAAAAAAAGCTTAATTTTCTGTATTTTTGGCTTTTTTAATAATCTGGAAGACAAAAATATCATATTTAATAATATTTATTATATTTCATATAGAGACATACTTTTATCAATTTACTTTCAAATATAAAGAATCGGTATAAAATTACTGGTAATTTCTATGAAAAATAACAGAAATACCGTGTTTTTAAAAGAAAAACGCTTAATTTTCTGTATTTTTGCCTTTTTTAATAATCTGGAAGACAATAATATTATTAAATGAATGATTTTTCATAAAGAGACATACTTTTATCAATTTACTTTCAAATATAAAGAATCGGTAAAAAATTACGGGTCATTTCTATGAAAAATAACAGAAATACCGTGTTTTTAAAAAAAAAACGCTTAATTTTCTGTATTTTTTAATGTGGAAGACAATAATATTATTAAATGAATGATATTTTATAAAGAAACATACTTTTATCAATTTATTTTCATATATAAAGAATTCGTAAAAAATTACGGGTAATGTCTATGAAAAATAACAGAAATACCATGTTTTTTTTAAAAAAAACGCTTAATTTTCTGTATTTTTGCCTTTTTTAATAATCTGGAAGACAAAAATATCATTAAATGAATGATATTTCATAAAGAGACATACTTTTATCAATTTACTTTCAAATATAAAGAATCGGTAAAAAATTACGGGTAATTTCTATGAAAAATAACAGAAATACCATGTTTTTTTTTAAAAACAACGCTTAATTTTCTGTATTTTTGCCTTTTTTAATAATCTGGAAGGCAATAATATTTTTAAATGAATGATATTTCATAAAGAGACATACTTTTATCAATTTACTTTCAAATATAAAGAATCGGTATAAAATTACGGGTAATTTCTATGAAAAATAACAGAAATACCGTGTTTTTTAAAAACAACCCTTAATTTTCTGTATTTTTGCCTTTTTTAATAATCTGGAAGACAATAATATTATTAAATGAATGATATTTCATAAAGAGACATACTTTTATCAATTTACTTTCAAATATAAAGAATCGGTATAAAGTTACGGGTAATTTCTATGAAAAATAACAGAAATACCGTGTTTGTAAAAGAAAAACGCTTAATTTTCTGTATTTTTGCCTTTTTAATAATCTGGAAGACAATAATTGTATTAAATGAATGATTTTTCATAAAGAGACATACTTTTATTAATTTACTTTCAAATATAAAGAATCGGTAAAAAATTACGGGTAATTTCTATGAAAAATAACAGAAATACCGTGTTTTTTAAAAAAAACGCTTAATTTTCTCTATTTTTTATTCTGGAAGACAATAATATTATTAAATGAATGATATTTTATAAAGAGACATACTTTTATCAATTTATTTTCAAATATAAAGAATTCGTAAAAAATTACGGGTAATGTCTATGAAAAATAACAGAAATACCGTGTTTTTTTTTTAAAAAAAAAAACCCTTAATTTTCTGTATTTTTGCCTTTTTTAATAATCTGGAAGACAATAATATTATTAAATGAATGATTTTTCATAAAGAGACATACTTTTATCAATTAATACCATGTTTTATTTTAAAAAAACGCTTAATTTTCTGTATTTTTGCCTTTTTTAATAATCTGGAAGACAATAATATTATTAAATGAATGATATTTTATAAAGAGACATACTTTTATCAATTTATTTTCAAATATAAAGAATTCGTAAAAAATTACGGGTAATGTCTATGAAAAATAACAGAAATACCATGTTTTTTTTTTAAAAAACGCTTAATTTTCTGTATTTTTGCCTTTTTTAATAATCTGGAAGACAAAAATATCATTAAATGAATGATATTTCATAAAGAGACATACTTTTATCAATTTACTTTCAAATATAAAGAATCAATAAAAAATTACAGGTCATTTCTATGAAAAATAACAGAAATACCATGTTTTTTAAAAAAAAAACGTTTTTTTCTGTATTTTTGCCTTTCTTAATAATCTAGAAAACAAAAATATCATTAAATGAATGATATTTCAGAAAGAGACATACTTTTATCAATTTACTTTCAAATATAAAGAATCGGTATAAAATTACGGGTAAGTTCTATGAAAAATAACACAAATACGATGTTTTTAAAAGAAAAACGCTTAATTTTCTGTATTTTTGCCTTTTTTCATAATCTGGAAGACAATAATATTATGAAATGAATGATTTTTCATAAAGAGACATACTTTTATCAATTTACTTTCAAATATAAAGAATCGGTAAAAAATTACGGGTCATTACTATCAAAAATAACAGAAATACCATGTTTTTTTAAAAAAAAAAACGCTTAATTTTCTGTATTTTTGCCTTTTTTAATAATCTGGAAGACAATAATATTATTAAATGAATGATTTTTCATAAAGAGACATACTTTTATCAATTAATACCATGTTTTATTTTAAAAAAACGCTTAATTTTCTGTATTTTTGCCTTTTTTAATAATCTGGAAGACAAAAATATTATTAAATGAATGATATTTCATAAAGAGACATACTTTTATCAATTTACTTTCAAATATAAAGAATCGGTATAAAATTACGGGTAAGTTCTATGAAAAATAACACAAATACGATGTTTTTAAAAGAAAAACGCTTAATTTTCTGTATTTTTGCCTTTTTTCATAATCTGGAAGACAATAATATTATGAAATGAATGATTTTTCATAAAGAGACATACTTTTATCAATTTACTTTCAAATATAAAGAATCGGTAAAAAATTACGGGTCATTACTATCAAAAATAACAGAAATACCATGTTTTTTAAAAAAAAAACGCTTAATTTTCTGTATTTTTGCCTTTTTTAATAATCTGGAAGACAATAATATTATTAAATGAATGATATTTCATAAAAAGTCATACTTTTATCAATTTACTTTCAAATATCAAGAATCGGTAAAAAATTACATGTAATTTCTATGAAAAATAACAGATATACTTTGGTTTTTCAAAAACAACGCTTAATTTTCTGTATTTTTGCCTTTTTTAATAATCTGGAAGACAATAATATTATTAAATGAATGATATTTCATAAAGAGACATACTTTTATCAATTTATTTTCAAATATAAAGAATTCGTAAAAAATTACGGGTAATGTCTATGAAAAATAACAGAAATACCGTGTTTTTTTTTAAAAAAAACCCTTAATTTTCTGTATTTTTGCCTTTTTTAATAATCTGGAAGACAATAATATTATTAAATGAATGATATTTCATAAAGAGACATACTTTTATCAATTTTCTTTCAAATATCAAGAAGCGGTAAAAAATTACGTGTAATTTCTATGAAAAATAACAGAAATACTTAGGTTTTTTAAAAACAACGCTTAATTTTCTGTATTT
The DNA here is from genome assembly GCA_963920725.1 of Rhamphomyia laevipes. Taxonomy (NCBI): domain Eukaryota; kingdom Metazoa; phylum Arthropoda; class Insecta; order Diptera; family Empididae; genus Rhamphomyia; species Rhamphomyia laevipes. The sequence goes on from OY987257.1 coordinate 32,429,520, forward strand.
TTGCCTTTTTTAATAATCTGGAAGACAATAATATTATTAAATGAATGATATTTCATAAAGAGACATACTTTTATCAATTTATTTTCAAATATAAAGAATTCGTAAAAAATTACGGGTAATTTCTATGACAAATAACAGAAAAACCGTGTTTTTTTTAAAAAAAAAAGCTTAATTTTCTGTATTTTTGGCTTTTGTAATAATCTGGAAGACAAAAATATCATATTTAATAATATTTATTATATTTCATAAAGAGACATACTTTTATCAATTTACTTTCAAATATAAAGAATCGGTATAAAATTACGGGTAATTTCTATGAAAAATAACAGAAATACCGTGTTTTTAAAAGAAAAACGCTTATTTTTCTGTATTTTTGCCTTTTTTAATAATCTGGAAGACAATAATATTATTAAATGAATGATTTTTTATAAAGAGACATACTTTTATCAATTTACTTTCAAATAGAAAGAATCGGTAAAAAATTACGGGTAATTTCTATGAAAAATAACAGAAATACCGTGTTTTTTTAAAAAAAAACGCTTAATTTTCTGTATTTTTTAATCTGGAAGACAATAATATTATTAAATGAATGATATTTTATAAAGAGACATACTTTTATTAATTTATTTTCAAATATAAAGAATTCGTAAAAAATTACGGGTAATGTCTATGAAAAATAACAGAAATACCATGTTTTTTTTAAACAAACGCTTAATTTTCTGTATTTTTGCCTTTTTTAATAATCTGGAAGACAAAAATATCATTAAATGAATTATATTTCATAAAGAGACATACTTTTATCAATTTACTTTCAAATATAAAGAATCGGTATAAAATTACGGGTAATTTCTATGAAAAATAACAGAAATACCGTCTTTTTAAAAGAAAAACGCTTAATTTTCTGTATTTTTGCCTTTTTTAATAATCTGGAAGACAATAATATTATTAACTGACTGATATTTCATAAAGAGACATACTTTTATCAATTTATTTTCAAATATAAAGAATCGGTAAAAAATTACGGGTCATTTCTATGAAAAATAACAGAAATACCATGTTTTTTTTAAAAAAAACGTTTAATTTTCTGTATTTATGCCTTTCTTAATAATCTAGAAAACAAAAATATCATTAAATGAATGATATTTCATAAAGAGACATACTTTTATCAATTTACTTTCAAATATAAAGAATCGGTAAAAAATTACGTGTAATTTCTATGAAAAATAACAGAAATACTGTGGTTTTTTAAAAACAACGCTTAATTTTCTGTATTTTTGCCTTTTTTAATAATCTGGAAGACAATAATATTATTAAATGAATGATATTTCATAAAGAGACATACTTTTATCAATTTACTTTCAAATATAAAGAATCGGTATAAAATTACGGGTAATTTCTATGAAAAATAACAGAAATACCGTTTTTTAAAAGAAAAACGCTTAATTTTCTGTATTTTTGCCTTTTTTAATAATCTGGAAGACAATAATATTATTAACAGACTGATATTTCATAAAGAGACATACTTTTATCAATTTAATTTCAAATATAAAGAATTCGTAAAAAATTACGGGTAATTTCTATGAAAAATAACAGAAATACTGTGTTTTTTTTTTAAAAAAAAGCTTAATTTTCTGTATTTTTGCCTTTTTTAATAATCTGGAAGACAATAATATTATTAAATGAATGATATTTCATAAAGGGACATACTTTTATCAATTTACTTTCAAATATAAAGAATCGGCATAAAATTACGGGTAATTTCTATAAAAAATAACAGAAATACCGTTTTTTTAAAAGAAAAACGCTTAATTTTCTGCATTTTTGCCTTTTTTAATAATCTGGAAGACAATAATATTATTAACAGACTTATATTTCATAAAGAGACATACTTTTATCAATTTATTTTCAAATATAAAGAATCGTTAAAAAATTACGGGTCATTTCTATGAAAAATAACAGAAATACCATGTTTTTTTTAAAAAAAACGTTTAATTTTCTGTATTTATGCCTTTCTTAATAATCTAGAAAACAAAAATATCATTAAATGAATGATATTTCATAAAAATACATACTTTTATCAATTTACTTTCAAAAATCAAGAATCGGTAAAAAATTACGTGTAATTTCTATGAAAAATAACAGAAATACTTTGGTTTTTCAAAAACAACGCTTAGTTTTCTGTATTTTTGCCTTTTTTAATAATCTGGAAGACAATAATATTATTAAATGAATGATATTTCATAAAGAGACATACTTTTATCAATTTACTTTCAAATATAAAGAATCGGCATAAAATTACGGGTAATTTCTATAAAAAATAACAGAAATACCGTTTTTTTAAAAGAAAAACGCTTAATTTTCTGCATTTTTGCCTTTTTTAATAATCTGGAAGACAATAATATTATTAACAGACTTATGTTTCATAAAGAGACATACTTTTATCAATTTATTTTCAAATATAAAGAATTCGTAAAAAATTACGTGTAATTTCTATGAAAAATAACAGAAATACTGTGTTTTTTTTTTAAAAAAAAAGCTTAATTTTCTGTATTTTTGGCTTTTTTAATAATTTGGAAGACAAAAATATCATATTTAATAATATTTATTATATTTCATATAGAGACATACTTTTATCAATTTACTTTCAAATATAAAGAATCGGTATAAAATTACTGGTAATTTCTATGAAAAATAACAGAAATACCGTGTTTTTAAAAGAAAAACGCTTAATTTTCTGTATTTTTGCCTTTTTTAATAATCTGGAAGACAATAATATTATTAAATGAATAATTTTTCATAAAGAGACATACTTTTATCAATTTACTTTCAAATATAAAGAATCGGTAAAAAATTACGGGTCATTTCTATGAAAAATAACAGAAATACCGTGTTTTTTTTAAAAAAAACGCTTAATTTTCTGTATTTTTTAATGTGGAAGACAATAATATTATTAAATGAATGATATTTTATAAAGAGACATACTTTTATCAATTTATTTTCATATATAAAGAATTCGTAAAAAATTACGGGTAATGTCTATGAAAAATAACAGAAATACCATGTTTTTTTAAAAAAAAACGCTTAATTTTCTGTATTTTTGCCTTTTTTAATAATCTGGAAGACAAAAATATCATTAAATGAATGATATTTCATAAAGAGACATACTTTTATCAATTTACTTTCAAATATAAAGAATCGGTAAAAAATTACGGGTAATTTCTATGAAAAATAACAGAAATACCATGTTTTTTTTTAAAAACAACGCTTAATTTTCTGTATTTTTGCCTTTTTTAATAATCTGGAAGACAATAATATTTTTAAATGAATGATATTTCATAAAGAGACATACTTTTATCAATTTACTTTCAAATATAAAGAATCGGTATAAAATTACTGGTAATTTCTATGAAAAATAACAGAAATACTGTGTTTTTTTTTTTAAAAAAAGCTTAATTTTCTGTATTTTTGCCTTTTTTAATAATCTGGAAGACAAAAATATCATTAAATGAATGATATTTTATAAAGAGACATACTTTTATCAATTTATTTTCATATATAAGGAATTCGTAAAAAATTACGGGTAATGTCTATGAAAAATAACAGAAATACCATGTTTTTTTTTAAAAAAACGCTTAATTTTCTGTATTTTTGCATTTTTTAATAATCTGGAAGACAAAAATATCATTAAATGAATGATATTTCATAAAGAGACATACTTTTATCAATTTACTTTCAAATATAAAGAATCGGTAAAAAATTACGGGTAATTTCTATGAAAAATAACAGAAATACCATGTTTTTTTTAAAAACAACGCTTAATTTTCTGTATTTTTGCCTTTTTTAATAATCTGGAAGACAATAATATTTTTAAATGAATGATATTTCACAAAGAGACATACTTTTATCAATTTACTTTCAAATATAAAGAATCGGTATAAAATTACTGGTAATTTCTATGAAAAATAACAGAAATACTGTGTTTTTTAAAAACAACCCTTAATTTTCTGTATTTTTGCCTTTTTTAATAATCTGGAACACAATAATATTATTACATGAATGATATTTCATAAAGAGACATACTTTTATCAATTTACTTTCAAATATAAAGAATCGGTATAAAGTTACGGGTAATTTCTATGAAAAATAACAGAAATACCGTGTTTTTAAAAGAAAAACGCTTAATTTTCTGTATTTTTGCCTTTTTTAATAATCTGGAAGACAATAATTGTATTAAATGAATGATTTTTCATAAAGAGACATACTTTTATTAATTTACTTTCAAATATAAAGAATCGGTAAAAAATTACGGGTAATTTCTATGAAAAATAACAGAAATACCGTGTTTTTTAAAAAAAACGCTTAATTTTCTATATTTTTTATTCTGGAAGACAATAATATTATTAAATGAATGATATTTTATAAAGAGACATACTTTTATCAATTTATTTTCAAATATAAAGAATTCGTAAAAAATTACGGGTAATGTCTATGAAAAATAACAGAAATACCGTGTTTTTTTTTTAAAAAAAAAACCCTTAATTTTCTGTATTTTTGCCTTTTTTAATAATCTGGAAGACAATAATATTATTAAATGAATGATTTTTCATAAAGAGATATACTTTTATCAATCAATACCATGTTTTATTTTAAAAAAACGCTTAATTTTCTGTATTTTTGCCTTTTTTAATAATCTGGAAGACAATAATATTATTAAATGAATGATATTTTATAAAGAGACATACTTTTATCAATTTATTTTCAAATATAAAGAATTCGTAAAAAATTACGGGTAATGTCTATGAAAAATAACAGAAATACCATGTTTTTTTTTAAAAAAACGCTTAATTTTCTTTTTTAATAATCTGGAAGACAAAAATATCATTAAATGAATGATGTTTCATAAAGAGACATACTTTTATCAATTTACTTTCAAATATAAAGAATCAATAAAAAATTACAGGTCATTTCTATGAAAAATAACAGAAATACCATGTTTTTTTTAAAAAAAAACGTTTTTTTCTGTATTTTTGCCTTTCTTAATAATCTAGAAAACAAAAATATCATTAAATGAATGATATTTCAGAAAGAGACATACTTTTATCAATTTACTTTCAAATATAAAGAATCGGTAAAAAATTACGTGTAATTTCTACGAAAAATAACAGAAATACTGTGGTTTTTTAAAAACAACGCTTAATTTTCTGTATTTTTGCCTTTTTTAATAATCTGGAAGACAAAAATATTATTAAATGAATGATATTTCATAAAGAGACATACTTTTATCAATTTACTTTCAAATATAAAGAATCGGTATAAAATTACGGGTAAGTTCTATGAAAAATAACACAAATACGATGTTTTTAAAAGAAAAACGCTTAATTTTCTGTATTTTTGCCTTTTTTAATAATCTGGAAGACAATAATATTATGAAATGAATGATTTTTCATAAAGAGACATACTTTTATCAATTTACTTTCAAATATAAAGAATCGGTAAAAAATTACGGGTCATTACTATCAAAAATAACAGAAATACCATGTTTTTTTAAAAAAAAACGCTTAATTTTCTGTATTTTTGCCTTTTTTAATAATCTGGAAGACAATAATATTATTAAATGAATGATATTTCATAAAAAGTCATACTCTTATCAATTTACTTTCAAATATCAAGAATCGGTAAAAAATTACGTGTAATTTCTATGAAAAATAACAGATATACTTTGGTTTTTCAAAAACAACGCTTAATTTTCTGTATTTTTGCCTTTTTTAATAATCTGGAAGACAATAATTGTATTAAATGAATGATATTTCATAAAGAGACATACTTTTATCAATTTACTTTCAAATATAAAGAATCGGTATAAAATTACGGGTAATTTCTATGAAAAATAACAGAAATACCGTTTTTTTAAAAGAAAAACGCTTAATTTTCTGTATTTTTGCCTTTTTTAATAATCTGGAAGACAATAATATTATTAACAGACTGATATTTCATAAAGAGACATACTTTTATCAATTTATTTTCAAACATAAAGAATTCGTAACAAATTACGGGTAATTTCTATGAAAAATAACAGAAATACTGTGTTTTTTTAAAAAAAAAAAGCTTAATTTTCTGTATTTTTGGCTTTTTTAATAATCTGGAAGACAAAAATATCATATTTAATAATATTTATTATATTTCATAAAGAGACATACTTTTATCAATTTACTTTCAAATATAAAGAATCGGTATAAAATTACGGGTAATTTCTATGAAAAATAACAGAAATACCGTGTTTTGAAAAGAAAAACGCTTAATTTTCTGTATTTTTGCCTTTTTAATAATCTGGAAGACAATAATATTATTAAATGAATGATTTTTCATAAAGAGACATACTTTTATCAATTTACTTTCAAATATAAAGAATCGGTAAAAAATTACGGGTCATTTCTATGAAAAATAACAGAAATGCCGTGTTTTTTTTAAAAAAAAAAGCTTAATTTTCTGTATTTTTTAATGTGGAAGACAATAATATTATTAAATGAATGATATTTTATAAAGAGACATACTTTTATCAATTTATTTTCATATATAAAGAATTCGTAAAAAATTACGGGTAATGTCTATGAAAAATAACAGAAATACTGTGGTTTTTTAAAAACAACGCTTAATTTTCTGTATTTTTGCCTTTTTTAATAATCTGGAAGACAAAAATATCATTAAATGAATGATATTTCATAAAGAGACATACTTTTATCAATTTACTTTCAAATATAAAGAATCGGTAAAAAATTACGGGTAATTTCTATGAAAAATAACAGAAATACCATATTTTTTTTAAAAACAACGCTTAATTTTCTGTATTTTTGCCTTTTTTAATAATCTGGAAGACAATATTTTTAAATGAATGATATTTCATAAAGAGACATACTTTTATCAATTTACTTTCAAATATAAAGAATCGGTATAAAATTACGGGTAATTTCTATGAAAAATAACAGAAATACCGTGTTTTTTAAAAACAACCCTTAATTTTCTGTATTTTTGCCTTTTTTAATAATCTGGACGACAATAATATTATTAAATGAATGATATTTCATAAAGAGACATACTTTTATCAATTTACTTTCAAATATAAAGAATCGGTATAAAGTTACGGGTAATTTCTATGAAAAATAACACAAATACCGTGTTTTTTAAAAAAAACGCTTAATTTTCTCTATTTTTTATTCTGGAAGACAATAATATTATTAAATGAATGATATTTTATAAAGAGACATACTTTTATCAATTTATTTTCAAATATAAAGAATTCGTAAAAAATTACGGGTAATGTCTATGAAAAATAACAGAAATACCGTGTTTTTTTAAAAGAAAAACGCTTAATTTTCTGTATTTTTGCCTTTTTTAATAATCTGGAAGACAATAATATTATTAAATGAATGATTTTTTATAAAGAGACATACTTTTATCAATTTATTTTCAAATATAAAGAATTCGTAAAAAATTACGGGTAATGTCTATAAAAAATAACAGAAATACCGTGTTTTTTTAAAAAAAAAACCCTTAATTTTCTGTATTTTTGCCTTTTTTAATAATCTGGAAGACAATAATATTATTAAATGAATGATATTTCATAAAGAGACATACTTTTATCAATTTTCTTTCAAATATCAAGAATCGGTAAAAAATTACGTGTAGTTTCTATGAAAAATAACAGAAATACTTAGGTTTTTTAAAAACAACGCTTAATTTTCTGTATTTTTGCCTTTTTTAATAATCTGGAAGACAATAATATTATTAAATGAATGATATTTCATAAAGAGACATACTTTTATCAATTTATTTTCAAATATAAAGAATTCGTAAAAAATTACGGGTAATTTCTATGACAAATAACAGAAAAACCGTGTTTTTTTTAAAAAAAAAAAGCTTAATTTTCTGTATTTTTGGCTTTTTTAATAATCTGGAAGACAAAAATATCATATTTAATAATATTTATTATATTTCATAAAGAGACATACTTTTATCAATTTACTTTCAAATATAAAGAATCGGTATAAAATTACGGGTAATTTCTATGAAAAATAACAGAAATACCGTGTTTTTAAAAGAAAAACGCTTATTTTTCTGTATTTTTGCCTTTTTTAATAATCTGGAAGACAATAATATTATTAAATGAATGATTTTTTATAAAGAGACATACTTTTATCAATTTACTTTCAAATATAAAGAATCGGTAAAAAATTACGGGTAATTTCTATGAAAAATAACAGAAATACCGTGTTTTTTTAAAAAAAAAACGCTTAATTTTCTGTATTTTTTAATCTGGAAGACAATAATATTATTAAATGAATGATATTTTATAAAGAGACATACTTTTATTAATTTATTTTCAAATATAAAGAATTCGTAAAAAATTACGGGTAATGTCTATGAAAAATAACAGAAATACCATGTTTTTTTTAAACAAACGCTTAATTTTCTGTATTTTTGCCTTTTTTAATAATCTGGAAGACAAAAATATCATTAAATGAATGATATTTCATAAAGAGACATACTTTTATCAATTTACTTTCAAATATAAAGAATCGGTATAAAATTACGGGTAATTTCTATGAAAAATAACAGAAATACCGTCTTTTTAAAAGAAAAACGCTTAATTTTCTGTATTTTTGCCTTTTTTAATAATCTGGAAGACAATAATATTATTAACTGACTGATATTTCATAAAGAGACATACTTTTATCAATTTATTTTCAAACATAAAGAATCGGTAAAAAATTACGGGTCATTTCTATGAAAAATAACAGAAATACCATGTTTTTAAAAAAAAAACGTTTAATTTTCTGTATTTATGCCTTTCTTAATAATCTAGAAAACAAAAATATCATTAAATGAATGATATTTCATAAAGAGACATACTTTTATCAATTTACTTTCAAATATAAAGAATCGGTAAAAAATTACGTGTAATTTCTATGAAAAATAACAGAAATACTGTGGTTTTTTAAAAACAACGCTTAATTTTCTGTATTTTTGCCTTTTTTAATAATCTGGAAGACAATAATATTATTAAATGAATGATATTTCATAAAGAGACATACTTTTATCAATTTACTTTCAAATATAAAGAATCGGTATAAAATTACAGGTAATTTCTATGAAAAATAACAGAAATACCGTTTTTTTTAAAGAAAAACGCTTAATTTTCTGTTTTTTTGCCTTTTTTAATAATCTGGAAGACAATAATATTATTAACAGACTGATATTTCATAAAGAGACATACTTTTATCAATTTAATTTCAAATATAAAGAATTCGTAAAAAATTACGGGTAATTTCTATGAAAAAAAACAGAAATACTGTGTTTTTTTTTAAAAAAAAAGCTTAATTTTCTGTATTTTTGCCTTTTTTAATAATCTGGAAGACAATAATATTATTAAATGAATGATATTTCATAAAAAGACATACTTTTATCAATTTACTTTCAAATATCAAGAATCGGTAAAAAATTACGTGTAATTTCTATGAAAAATAACAGAAATACTTTGGTTTTTCAAAAACAACACTTAGTTTTCTGTATTTTTGCCTTTTTTAATAATCTGGAAGACAATAATATTATTAAATGAATGATATTTCATAAAGAGACATACTTTTATCAATTTACTTTCAAATATAAAGAATCGGTATAAAATTACGGGTAATTTCTATGAAAAATAACAGAAATACCGTTTTTTTAAAAGAAAAACGCTTAATTTTCTGTATTTTTGCCTTTTTTAATAATCTGGAAAACAATAATATTATTAACAGACTTATATTTCATAAAGAGACATACTTTTATCAATTTATTTTCAAATATAAAGAATTCGTAAAAAATTACGTGTAATTTCTATGAAAAATAACAGAAATACTGTGTTTATTTTAAAAAAAAAAAGCTTTATTTTCTGTATTTTTGGCTTTTTTAATAATCTGGAAGACAAAAATATCATATTTAATAATATTTATTATATTTCATATAGAGACATACTTTTATCAATTTACTTTCAAATATAAAGAATCGGTATAAAATTACTGGTAATTTCTATGAAAAATAACAGAAATACCGTGTTTTTAAAAGAAAAACGCTTAATTTTCTGTATTTTTGCCTTTTTTAATAATCTGGAAGACAATAATATTATTAAATAAATGATTTTTCATAAAGAGACATACTTTTATCAATTTACTTTCAAATATAAAGAATCGGTAAAAAATTACGGGTCATTTCTATGAAAAATAACAGAAATACCGTGTTTTTTAAAAAAAAACGCTTAATTTTCTGTATTTTTTAATCTGGAAGACAATAATATTATTAAATGAATGATATTTTATAAAGAGACATACTTTTATCAATTTATTTTCATATATAAAGAATTCGTAAAAAATTACGGGTAATTTCTATGAAAAATAACAGAAATACCATGTTTTTTTTAAAAACAACGACTAATTTTCTGTATTTTTGCCTTTTTTAATAATCTGGAAGACAATAATATTTTTAAATGAATGATTTTTCATAAAGAGACATACTTTTATTAATTTACTTTCAAATATAAAGAATCGGTAAAAAATTACGGGTAATGTCTATGAAAAATAACAGAAATACCGTGTTTTTTTTTAAAAAAAACGCTTAATTTTCTGTATTTTTTATTCTGGAAGACAATAATATTATTAAATGAATGATATTTTATAAAAAGACATACTTTTATCAATTTATTTTCAAATATAAAGAATTCGTAAAAAATTACGGGTAATGTCTATGAAAAATAACAGAAATACCGTGTTTTTTTTTAAAAAAAAACGCTTAATTTTCTGTATTTTTGCCTTTTTTAATAATCTGGAAGACAATAATATTATTAAATGAATGATTTTTCATAAAGAGACATTCTTTTATCAATTAATACCATGTTTTATTTTAAAAAAAAACGCTTAATTTTCTGTATTTTTGCCTTTTTTAATAATCTGGAAGACAATAATATTATTAAATGAATAATATTTCATAAAGAGACATACTTTTATCAATTTACTTTCAAATATAAAGAATCGGTAAAAAATTACGGGTCATTTCTATGAAAAATAACAGAAATACCATGTTTTTTTAAAAAAAACGCTTAATTTTCTGTATTTTTGCCTTTTTTAATAATCTGGAAGACAATAATATTATTAAATGAATTATATTTCATAAAGAGACATACTTTTATCAATTTACTTTCAAATATCAAGAATCGGTAAAAAATTACGTGTAATTTCTATGAAAAATAACAGAAATACTTTGGTTTTTTAAAAACAACGCTTAATTTTCTGTATTTTTGGCTTTTTTAATAATCTGGAAGACAATAATATTATTCAATGAATGATTTTTCATAAAGAGACATACTTTTATCAATTTACTTTCAAATATAAAGAATCGGTAAAAAATTACGGGTATTTTCTATGAAAAATAACAGAAATACCGTGTTTTAAAAAAACGCTTAATTTTCTGTATTTTTTAATGTGGAAGACAATAATATTATTAAATGAATGATATTTTATAAAGAGACATACTTTTATCAATTTATTTTCATATATAAAGAATTCGTAAAAAATTACGGGTAATGTCTATGAAAAATAACAGAAATACCATGTTTTTTTTTAAAAAAACGCTTAATTTTCTGTATTTTTGCCTTTTTTAATAATCTGGAAGACAAAAATATCATTAAATGAATGATATTTCATAAAGAGACATACTTTTATCAATTTACTTTCAAATATAAAGAATCGGTAAAAAATTACGGGTATATTCTATGAAAAATAACAGAAATACCATGTTTTTTTTTAAAAACAACGCTTAATTTTCTGTAGCTTTGCCTTTTTTAATAATCTGGAAGACAATAATATTATTAAATGAATGATATTTCATAAAGAGACATACTTTTATCAATTTACTTTCAAATATAAAGAATCGGTATAAAATTAAGGGTAATTTCTATGAAAAATAACAGAAATACCGTGTTTTTTAAAAACAACCCTTAATGTTCTGTATTTTTGCCTTTTTTAATAATCTGGAAGACAATAATATTATTAAATGAATGATATTTCATAAAGAGACATACTTTTATCAATTTACTTTCAAATATAAAGAATCGGTAAAAAATTACGGGTATATTCTATGAAAAATAACAGAAATACCGTGTTTTTAAAAGAAAAACGCTTAATATTCTGTATTTTTGCCTTTTTTAATAATCTGGAAGACAATAATATTATTAAATGAATGATTTTTCATAAAGAGACATACTTTTATTAATTTACTTTCAAATATAAAGAATCGGTAAAAAATTACGGGTAATTTCTATGAAAAATAACAGAAATACCGTGTTTTTAAAAAAAACGCTTAATTTTCTGTATTTTTTATTCTGGAAGACAATAATATTATTAAATGAATGATATTTTATAAAGAGACATACTTTTATCAATTTATTTTCAAATATAAAGAATTCGTAAAAAATTACGGGTAATGTCTATGAAAAATAACAGAAATACCGTGTTTTTTTTAAAAGAAAAAACGCTTAATTTTCTGTATTTTTGCCTTTTTTAATAATCTGGAAGACAATAATATTATTAAATGAATGATTTTTCATAAAGAGACATACTTTTATCAATTAATACCATGTTTTATTTTAAAAAAACGCTTAATTTTCTGTATTTTTGCCTTTTTTAATAATCTGGAAGACAATAATATTATTAAATGAATGATATTTCATAAAGAGACATACTTTTATCAATTTACTTTCAAATATAAAGAATCGGTAAAAAATTACGGGTCATTTCTATGAAAAATAACAGAAATACCATGTTTTTTTTAAAAAAACGCTTAATTTTCTGTATTTTTGCCTTTTTTAATAATCTGGAGGACAATAATATTATTAAATGAATGATATTTCATAAAGAGACATACTTTTATCAATTTACTTTCAAATATCAAGAATCGGTAAAAAATTACGTGTAATTTCTATGAAAAATAACAGAAATACTTTGGTTTTTTAAAAACAACGCTTAATTTTCTGTATTTTTGCCTTTTTTAATAATCTGGAAGACAATAATATTATTAAATGAATGATATTTCATAAAGAGACATACTTTTATCAATTTACTTTCAAATATAAAGAATCGGTATAAAATTACGGGTAATTTCTATGAAAAATAACAGAAATACCGTCTTTTTAAAAGAAAAACGCTTAATTTTCTGTATTTTTGCCTTTTTTAATAATCTGGAAGACAATAATATTATTAACTGACTGATATTTCATAAAGAGACATACTTTTATCAATTTATTTTCAAATATAAAGAATTCGTAAAAAATTACGGGTAATTTCTATGACAAATAACAGAAATACCGTATTTTTTTAAAAAAAAAAAGCTTAATTTTCTGTATTTTTGGCTTTTTTAATAATCTGGAAGACAAAAGTATCATATTTAATAATATTTATTATATTTCATAAAGAGACATACTTTTATCAATTTACTTTCAAATATAAAGAATCGGTATAAAATTACGGGTAATTTCTATGAAAAATAACAGAAATACCGTGTTTTTAAAAGAAAAACGCTTATTTTTCTGTATTTTTGCCTTTTTTAATAATCTGGAAGACAATAATATTATTAACTGACTGATATTTCATAAAGAGACATACTTTTATCAATTTATTTTCAAACATAAAGAATCGGTAAAAAATTACGGGTCATTTCTATGAAAAATAACAGAAATACCATGTTTTTTTAAAAAAAACGTTTAATTTTCTGTATTTATGCCTTTCTTAATAATCTAGAAAACAAAAATATCATTAAATGAATGATATTTCATAAAGAGACATACTTTTATCAATTTACTTTCAAATATAAAGAATCGGTAAAAAATTACGTGTAATTTCTATGAAAAATAACAGAAATACTGTGGTTTTTTAAAAACAACGCTTAATTTTCTGTATTTTTGCCTTTTTTAATAATCTGGAAGACAATAATATTATTAAATGAATGATATTTCATAAAGAGACATACTTTTATCAATTTACTTTCAAATATAAAGAATCGGTATAAAATTACAGGTAATTTCTATGAAAAATAACAGAAATACCGTTTTTTTAAAAGAAAAACGCTTAATTTTCTGTTTTTTTGCCTTTTTTAATAATCTGGAAGACAATAATATTATTAACAGACTGATATTTCATAAAGAGACATACTTTTATCAATTTATTTTCAAACATAAAGAATCGGTAAAAAATTACGGGTCATTTCTATGAAAAATAACAGAAATACCATGTTTTTTTAAAAAAAACGTTTAATTTTCTGTATTTATGCCTTTCTTAATAATCTAGAAAACAAAAATATCATTAAATGAATGATATTTCATAAAGAGACATACTTTTATCAATTTACTTTCAAATATAAAGAATCGGTAAAAAATTACGTGTAATTTCTATGAAAAATAACAGAAATACTGTGGTTTTTTAAAAACAACGCTTAATTTTCTGTATTTTTGCCTTTTTTAATAATCTGGAAGACAATAATATTATTAAATGAATGATATTTCATAAAGAGACATACTTTTATCAATTTACTTTCAAATATAAAGAATCGGTATAAAATTACAGGTAATTTCTATGAAAAATAACAGAAATACCGTTTTTTTAAAAGAAAAACGCTTAATTTTCTGTTTTTTTGCCTTTTTTAATAATCTGGAAGACAATAATATTATTAACAGACTGATATTTCATAAAGAGACATACTTTTATCAATTTAATTTCAAATATAAAGAATTCGTAAAAAATTACGGGTAATTTCTATGAAAAAAAACAGAAATACTGTGTTTTTTTTTTAAAAAAAAGCTTAATTTTCTGTATTTTTGCCTTTTTTAATAATCTGGAAGACAATAATATTATTAAATGAATGATATTTCATAAAAAGACATACTTTTATCAATTTACTTTCAAATATCAAGAATCGGTAAAAAATTACGTGTAATTTCTATGAAAAATAACAGAAATACTTTGGTTTTTCAAAAACAACGCTTAGTTTTCTGTATTTTTGCCTTTTTTAATAATCTGGAAGACAATAATATTATTAAATGAATGATATTTCATAAAGAGGCATACTTTTATCAATTTACTTTCAAATATAAAGAATCGGTATAAAATTACGGGTAATTTCTATGAAAAATAACAGAAATACCGTTTTTTTAAAAGAAAAACGCTTAATTTTCTGTATTTTTGCCTTTTTTAATAATCTGGAAGACAATAATATTATTAACAGACTTATATTTCATAAAGAGACATACTTTTATCAATTTATTTTCAAATATAAAGAATTCGTAAAAAATTACGTGTAATTTCTATGAAAAATAACAGAAATACTGTGTTTTTTTAAAAAAAAAAAGCTTTATTTTCTGTATTTTTGGCTTTTTTAATAATCTGGAAGACAAAAATATCATATTTAATAATATTTATTATATTTCATATAGAGACATACTTTTATCAATTTACTTTCAAATATAAAGAATCGGTATAAAATTACTGGTAATTTCTATGAAAAATAACAGAAATACCGTGTTTTTAAAAGAAAAACGCTTAATTTTCTGTATTTTTGCCTTTTTTAATAATCTGGAAGACAATAATATTATTAAATAAATGATTTTTCATAAAGAGACATACTTTTATCAATTTACTTTCAAATATAAAGAATCGGTAAAAAATTACGGGTCATTTCTATGAAAAATAACAGAAATACCGTGTTTTTTAAAAAAAAACGCTTAATTTTCTGTGTTTTTTAATCTGGAAGACAATAATATTATTAAATGAATGATATTTTATAAAGAGACATACTTTTATCAATTTATTTTCATATATAAAGAATTCGTAAAAAATTACGGGTAATTTCTATGAAAAATAACAGAAATACCATGTTTTTTTTAAAAACAACGACTAATTTTCTGTATTTTTGCCTTTTTTAATAATCTGGAAGACAATAATATTTTTAAATGAATGATTTTTCATAAAGAGACATACTTTTATTAATTTACTTTCAAATATAAAGAATCGGTAAAAAATTACGGGTAATGTCTATGAAAAATAACAGAAATACCGTGTTTTTTTTAAAAAAAAACGCTTAATTTTCTGTATTTTTTATTCTGGAAGACAATAATATTATTAAATGAATGATATTTTATAAAAAGACATACTTTTATCAATTTATTTTCAAATATAAAGAATTCGTAAAAAATTACGGGTAATGTCTATGAAAAATAACAGAAATACCATGTTTTTTTTAAAAAAAAAACGCTTAATTTTCTGTATTTTTTTTTGCCTTTTTTAATAATCTGGAAGACAATAATATTATTAAATGAATGATTTTTCATAAAGAGACATTCTTTTATCAATTAATACCATGTTTTATTTTTAAAAAAAACGCTTAATTTTCTGTATTTTTGCCTTTTTTAATAATCTGGAAGACAATAATATTATTAAATGAATAATATTTCATAAAGAGACATACTTTTATCAATTTACTTTCAAATATAAAGAATCGGTAAAAAATTACGGGTCATTTCTATGAAAAATAACAGAAATACCATGTTTTTTAAAAAAACGCTTAATTTTCTGTATTTTTGCCTTTTTTAATAATCTGGAAGACAATAATATTATTAAATGAATGATATTTCATAAAGAGACATACTTTTATCAATTTACTTTCAAATATCAAGAATCGGTAAAAAATTACGTGTAATTTCTATGAAAAATAACAGAAATACTTTGGTTTTTTAAAAACAACGCTTAATTTTCTGTATTTTTGGCTTTTTTAATAATCTGGAAGACAATAATATTATTAAATGAATGATTTTTCATAAAGAGACATACTTTTATCAATTTACTTTCAAATATAAAGAATCGGTAAAAAATTACGGGTATTTTCTATGAAAAATAACAGAAATACCGTGTTTTAAAAAAACGCTTAATTTTCTGTATTTTTTAATGTGGAAGACAATAATATTATTAAATGAATGATATTTTATAAAGAGACATACTTTTATCAATTTATTTTCATATATAAAGAATTCGTAAAAAATTACGGGTAATGTCTATGAAAAATAACAGAAATACCATGTTTTTTTTTAAAAAACGCTTAATTTTCTGTATTTTTGCCTTTTTTAATAATCTGGAAGACAAAAATATCATTAAATGAATGATATTTCATAAAGAGACATACTTTTATCAATTTACTTTCAAATATAAAGAATCGGTAAAAAATTACGGGTATATTCTATGAAAAATAACAGAAATACCATGTTTTTTTTTAAAAACAACGCTTAATTTTCTGTAGCTTTGCCTTTTTTAATAATCTGGAAGACAATAATATTATTAAATGAATGATATTTCATAAAGAGACATACTTTTATCAATTTACTTTCAAATATAAAGAATCGGTATAAAATTAAGGGTAATTTCTATGAAAAATAACAGAAATACCGTGTTTTTTAAAAACAACCCTTAATTTTCTGTATTTTTGCCTTTTTTAATAATCTGGAAGACAATAATATTATTAAATGAATGATATTTCATAAAGAGACATATTATTATCACTTTACTTTCAAATATAAAGAATCGGTATAAAGTTACGGGTAATTTCTATGAAAAATAACAGAAATACCGTGTTTTTAAAAGAAAAACGCTTAATATTCTGTATTTTTGCCTTTTTTAATAATCTGGAAGACAATAATATTATTAAATGAATGATTTTTCATAAAGAGACATACTTTTATTAATTTACTTTCAAATATAAAGAATCGGTAAAAAATTACGGGTAATTTCTATGAAAAAAAAACAGAAATACCGTGTTTTTAAAAAAAACGCTTAATTTTCTATATTTTTTATTCTGGAAGACAATAATATTATTAAATGAATGATATTTTATAAAGAGACATACTTTTATCAATTTATTTTCAAATATAAAGAATTCGTAAAAAATTACGGGTAATGTCTATGAAAAATAACAGAAATACCGTGTTTTTTTTTAAAAAAAAAACGCTTAATTTTCTGTATTTTTGCCTTTTTTAATAATCTGGAAGACAATAATATTATTAAATGAATGATTTTTCATAAAGAGACATACTTTTATCAATTAATACCATGTTTTATTTTAAAAAAACGCTTAATTTTCTGTATTTTTGCCTTTTTTAATAATCTGGAAGACAATAATATTATTAAATGAATGATATTTCATAAAGAGACATACTTTTATCAATTTACTTTCAAATATAAAGAATCGGTAAAAAATTACGGGTCATTTCTATGAAAAATAACAGAAATACCATGTTTTTTTTAAAAAAACGCTTAATTTTCTGTATTTTTGCCTTTTTTAATAATCTGGAAGACAATAATATTATTAAATGAATGATATTTCATAAAGAGACATACTTTTATCAATTTACTTTCAAATATCAAGAATCGGTAAAAAATTACGTGTAATTTCTATGAAAAATAACAGAAATACTTTGGTTTTTTAAAAACAACGCTTAATTTTCTGTATTTTTGCCTTTTTTAATAATCTGGAAGACAATAATTCTATGAAAAATAACAGAAATACCGTGTTTTTAAAAGAAAAACGCTTAATATTCTGTATTTTTGCCTTTTTTAATAATCTGGAAGACAATAATATTATTAAATGAATGATTTTTCATAAAGAGACATACTTTTATTAATTTACTTTCAAATATAAAGAATCGGTAAAAAATTACGGGTAATTTCTATGAAAAAAAAACAGAAATACCGTGTTTTTAAAAAAAACGCTTAATTTTCTATATTTTTTATTCTGGAAGACAATAATATTATTAAATGAATGATATTTTATAAAGAGACATACTTTTATCAATTTATTTTCAAATATAAAGAATTCGTAAAAAATTACGGGTCATTTCTATGAAAAATAACAGAAATACCATGTTTTTTTTAAAAAAAAGCTTAATTTTCTGTATTTTTGGCTTTTTTAATAATCTGGAAGACAAAAATATCATATTTAATAATATTTATTATATTTCATAAAGAGACATACTTTTATCAATTTACTTTCAAATATAAAGAATCGGTATAAAATTACGGGTAATTTCTATGAAAAATAACAGAAATACCGTGTTTTTAAAAGAAAAACGCTTATTTTTCTGTATTTTTGCCTTTTTTAATAATCTGGAAGACAATAATATTATTAAATGAATGATTTTTTATAAATAGACATACTTTTATCAATTTACTTTCAAATATAAAGAATCGGTAAAAAATTACGGGTAATTTCTATGAAAAATAATAGAAATACCGTGTTTTTTAAAAAAAAAACGCTTAATTTTCTGTATTTTTTAATCTGGAAGACAATAATATTATTAAATGAATGATATTTTATAAAGAGACATACTTTTATTAATTTATTTTCAAATATAAAGAATTCGTAAAAAATTACGGGTAATGTCTATGAAAAATAACAGAAATACCATGTTTTTTTTAAACAAACGCTTAATTTTCTGTATTTTTGCCTTTTTTAATAATCTGGAAGACAAAAATATCATTAAATGAATGATATTTCATAAACAGACATACTTTTATAAATTTACTTTCAAATATAAAGAATCGGTATAAAATTACGGGTAATTTCTATGAAAAATAACAGAAATACAGTCTTTTTAAAAGAAAAACGCTTAATTTTCTGTATTTTTGCCTTTTTTAATAATCTGGAAGACAATAATATTATTAACTGACTGATATTTCATAAAGAGACATACTTTTATCAATTTATTTTCAAATATAAAGAATTCGTAAAAAATTACGGGTAATTTCTATGACAAATAACAGAAATACCGTGTTTTTTTTTTAAAAAAAGCTTAATTTTCTGTATTTTTGGCTTTTTTAATAATCTGGAAGACAAAAATATCATAATTAATAATATTTATTATATTTCATAAAGAGACATACTTTTATCAATTTACTTTCAAATATAAAGAATCGGTATAAAATTACGGGTAATTTCTATGAAAAATAACAGAAATACCGTGTTTTTAAAAGAAAAACGCTTATTTTTCTGTATTTTTGCCTTTTTTAATAATCTAGAAGACAATAATATTATTAAATGAATGATTTTTTATAAAGAGACATACTTTTATCAATTTACTTTCAAATATAAAGAATCGGTAAAAAATTACGGGTAATTTCTATGAAAAATAACAGAAATACCGTGTTTTCTACAAAAAAAACGCTTAATTTTCTGTATTTTTTAATCTGGAAGACAACAATATTATTAAATGAATGATATTTTATAAAGAGACATAGTTTTATCAATTTATTTTCAAATATAATGAATTCGTAAAAAATTACGGGTAATGTCTATGAAAAATAACAGAAATACCATGTTTTTTTTTAAAAAAACGCTTAATTTTCTGTATTTTTGCCTTTTTTAATAATCTGGAAGACAATAATATTTTTAAATGAATGATATTTCATAAAGAGACATACTTTTATCAATTTACTTTCAAATATAAAGAATCGGTATAAAATTACGGGTAATTTCTATGAAAAATAACAGAAATACCGTCTTTTTAAAAGAAAAACGCTTAATTTTCTGTATTTTTGCCTTTTTTAATAATCTGGAAGACAATAATATTATTAACTGACTGATATTTCATAAAGAGACATACTTTTATCAATTTATTTTCAAATATAAAGAATTCGTAAAAAATTACGGGTAATTTCTATGACAAATAACAGAAATACCGTGTTTTTTTTAAAAAAAAAAAGCTTAATTTTCTGTATTTTTGGCTTTTTTAATAATCTGGATGACAAAAATATCATAATTAATAATATTTATTATATTTCATAAAGAGACA
Organism: Rhamphomyia laevipes; assembly: GCA_963920725.1. NCBI lineage: Eukaryota > Metazoa > Arthropoda > Insecta > Diptera > Empididae > Rhamphomyia > Rhamphomyia laevipes. Next base: position 32,450,431 of record OY987257.1, read on the forward strand.
TACTTTTATCAATTTACTTTCAAATATAAAGAATCGGTATAAAATTACGGGTAATTTCTATGAAAAATAACAGAAATACCGTGTTTTTAAAAGAAAAACGCTTATTTTTCTGTATTTTTGCCTTTTTTAATAATCTGGAAGACAATAATATTATTAAATGAATGATATTTCATAAAGAGACATACTTTTATCAATTTACTTTCAAATATAAAGAATCGGTATAAAATTACGGGTAATTTCTATGAAAAATAACAGAAATACCGTCTTTTTAAAAGAAAAACGCTTAATTTTCTGTATTTTTGCCTTTTTTAATAATCTAGAAGACAATAATATTATTAAATGAATGATTTTTTATAAAGAGACATACTTTTATCAATTTACTTTCAAATATAAAGAATCGCTAAAAAATTACGGGTAATTTCTATGACAAATAACAGAAATACCGTATTTTTTTAAAAAAAAAAAGCTTAATTTTCTGTATTTTTGGCTTTTTTAATAATCTGGAAGACAAAAATATCATATTTAATAATATTTATTATATTTCATAAAGAGACATACTTTTATCAATTTACTTTCAAATATAAAGAATCGGTATAAAATTACGGGTAATTTCTATGAAAAATAACAGAAATACCGTGTTTTTAAAAGAAAAACGCTTATTTTTCTGTATTTTTGCCTTTTTTAATAATCTGGAAGACAATAATATTATTAAATGAATGATTTTTTATAAAGAGACATACTTTTATCAATTTACTTTCAAATATAAAGAATCGGTAAAAAGTTACGGGTAATTTCTATGAAAAATAACAGAAATACCGTCTTTTTAAAAGAAAAACGCTTAATTTTCTGTATTTTTGCCTTTTTTAATAATCTGGAAGACAATAATATTATTAACTGACTGATATTTCATAAAGAGACATACTTTTATCAATTTATTTTCAAATATAAAGAATTCGTAAAAAATTACGGGTAATTTCTATGACAAATAACAGAAATACCGTATTTTTTTAAAAAAAAAAAGCTTAATTTTCTGTATTTTTGGCTTTTTTAATAATCTGGAAGACAAAAATATCATATTTAATAATATTTATTATATTTCATAAAGAGACATACTTTTATCAATTTACTTTCAAATATAAAGAATCGGTATAAAATTACGGGTAATTTCTATGAAAAATAACAGAAATACCGTGTTTTTAAAAGAAAAACGCTTATTTTTCTGTATTTTTGCCTTTTTTAATAATCTGGAAGACAATAATATTATTAAATGAATGATTTTTTATAAAGAGACATACTTTTATCAATTTACTTTCAAATATAAAGAATCGGTAAAAAATTACGGGTAATTTCTATGAAAAATAATAGAAATACCGTGTTTTTTAAAAAAAAAACGCTTAATTTTCTGTATTTTTTAATCTGGAAGACAATAATATTATTAAATGAATGATATTTTATAAAGAGACATACTTTTATTAATTTATTTTCAAATATAAAGAATTCGTAAAAAATTACGGGTAATGTCTATGAAAAATAACAGAAATACCATGTTTTTTTTAAACAAACGCTTAATTTTCTGTATTTTTGCCTTTTTTAATAATCTGGAAGACAAAAATATCATTAAATGAATGATATTTCATAAACAGACATACTTTTATCAATTTACTTTCAAATATAAAGAATCGGTATAAAATTACGGGTAATTTCTATGAAAAATAACAGAAATACAGTCTTTTTAAAAGAAAAACGCTTAATTTTCTGTATTTTTGCCTTTTTTAATAATCTGGAAGACAATAATATTATTAACTGACTCATATTTCATAAAGAAACATACTTTTATCAATTTATTTTCAAATATAAAGAATTCGTAAAAAATTACGGGTAATTTCTATGACAAATAACAGAAATACCGTGTTTTTTTTTTTAAAAAAAGCTTAATTTTCTGTATTTTTGGCTTTTTTAATAATCTGGAAGACAAAAATATCATAATTAATAATATTTATTATATTTCATAAAGAGACATACTTTTATCAATTTACTTTCAAATATAAAGAATCGGTATAAAATTACGGGTAATTTCTATGAAAAATAACAGAAATACCGTGTTTTTAAAAGAAAAACGCTTATTTTTCTGTATTTTTGCCTTTTTTAATAATCTAGAAGACAATAATATTATTAAATCAATGATTTTTTATAAAGAGACATACTTTTATCAATTTACTTTCAAATATAAAGAATCGGTAAAAAATTACGGGTAATTTCTATGAAAAATAACAGAAATACCGTGTTTTCTACAAAAAAAACGCTTAATTTTCTGTATTTTTTAATCAGGAAGACAACAATATTATTAAATGAATGATATTTTATAAAGAGACATAGTTTTATCAATTTATTTTCAAATATAATGAATTCGTAAAAAATTACGGGTAATGTCTATGAAAAATAACAGAAATACCATGTTTTTTTTAAAAAAAACGCTTAATTTTCTGTATTTTTGCCTTTTTTAATAATCTGGAAGACAATAATATTATTAAATGAATGATTTTTCATAAAGAGACATACTTTTATCAATTTACTTTCAAATATAAAGAATCGGTATAAAATTACGGGTAATTTCTATGAAAAATAACAGAAATACCGTCTTTTTAAAAGAAAAACGCTTAATTTTCTGTATTTTTGCCTTTTTTAATAATCTGGAAGACAATAATATTATTAACTGACTGATATTTCATAAAGAGACATACTTTTATCAATTTATTTTCAAATATAAAGAATTCGTAAAAAATTACGGGTAATTTCTATGACAAATAACAGAAATACCGTGTTTTTTTTAAAAAAAAAAGCTTAATTTTCTGTATTTTTGGCTTTTTTAATAATCTGGAAGACAAAAATATCATATTTAATAATATTTATTATATTTCATAAAGAGACATACTTTTATCAATTTACTTTCAAATATAAAGAATCGGTATAAAATTATGGGTAATTTCTATGAAAAATAACAGAAATACCGTGTTTTTAAAAGAAAAACGCTTATTTTTCTGTATTTTTGCCTTTTTTAATAATCTGGAAGACAATAATATTATTAAATGAATGATTTTTTATAGAGAGACATACTTTTATCAATTTACTTTCAAATATAAAGAATCGGTAAAAAATTACGGGTAAATTCTATGAAAAATAACAGAAATACCGTGTTTTTTAAAAAAAAAACGCTTAATTTTCTGTATTTTTTAATCTGGAAGACAATAATATTATTAAATGAATGATATTTTATAAAGAGACATACTTTAATTAATTTATTTTCAAATATAAAGAATTCGTAAAAAATTACGGGTAATGTCTATGAAAAATAACAGAAATACCATGTTTTTTTTAAACAAACGCTTAATTTTCTGTATTTTTGCCTTTTTTAATAATCTGGAAGACAAAAATATCATTAAATGAATGATTTTTCATAAAGAGACATACTTTTATCAATTAACTTTCAAATATAAAGAATCGGTATAAAATTACGGGTAATTTCTATGAAAAATAACAGAAATACCGTCTTTTTAAAAGAAAAACGCTTAATTTTCTGTATTTTTGCCTTTTTTAATAATCTGGAAGACAATAATATTATTAACTGACTCATATTTCATAAAGAAACATACTTTTATCAATTTATTTTCAAATATAAAGAATTCGTAAAAAATTACGGGTAATTTCTATGACAAATAACAGAAATACCGTGTTTTTTTTTTAAAAAAAAGCTTAATTTTCTGTATTTTTGGCTTTTTTAATAATCTGGAAGACAAAAATATCATAATTAATAATATTTATTATATTTCATAAAGAGACATACTTTTATCAATTTACTTTCAAATATAAAGAATCGGTATAAAATTACGGGTAATTTCTATGAAAAATAACAGAAATACCGTATTTTTAAAAGAAAAACGCTTATTTTTCTGTATTTTTGCCTTTTTTAATAATCTAGAAGACAATAATATTATTAAATGAATGATTTTTTATAAAGAGACATACTTTTATCAATTTACTTTCAAATATAAAGAATCGGTAAAAAATTACGGGTAATTTCTATGAAAAATAACAGAAATACCGTGTTTTCTACAAAAAAAAACGCTTAATTTTCTGTATTTTTTAATCTGGAAGACAACAATATTATTAAATGAATGATATTTTATAAAGAGACATAGTTTTATCAATTTATTTTCAAATATAATGAATTCGTAAAAAATTACGGGTAATGTCTATGAAAAATAACAGAAATACCATGTTTTTTTTTAAAAAAACGCTTAATTTTCTGTATTTTTGCCTTTTTTAATAATCTGGAAGACAATAATATTATTAAATGAATGATTTTTCATAAAGAGACATACTTTTATCAATTTACTTTCAAATATAAAGAATCGGTATAAAATTACGGGTAATTTCTATGAAAAATAACAGAAATACCGTCTTTTTAAAAGAAAAACGCTTAATTTTCTGTATTTTTGCCTTTTTTAATAATCTGGAAGACAATAATATTATTAACTGACTGATATTTCATAAAGAGACATACTTTTATCAATTTATTTTCAAATATAAAGAATTCGTAAAAAATTACGGGTAATTTCTATGACAAATAACAGAAATACCGTGTTTTTTTTTAAAAAAAAAAGCTTAATTTTCTGTATTTTTGGCTTTTTTAATAATCTGGAAGACAAAAATATCATATTTAATAATATTTATTATATTTCATAAAGAGACATACTTTTATCAATTTACTTTCAAATATAAAGAATCGGTATAAAGTTATGGGTAATTTCTATGAAAAATAACAGAAATACCGTGTTTTTAAAAGAAAAACGCTTATTTTTCTGTATTTTTGCCTTTTTTAATAATCTGGAAGACAATAATATTATTAAATGAATGATTTTTTATAGAGAGACATACTTTTATCAATTTACTTTCAAATATAAAGAATCGGTAAAAAATTACGGGTAAATTCTATGAAAAATAACAGAAATACCGTGTTTTTTAAAAAAATACGCTTAATTTTCTGTATTTTTTAATCTGGAAGACAATAATATTATTAAATGAATGATTTTTTATAGAGAGACATACTTTTATCAATTTACTTTCAAATATAAAGAATCGGTAAAAAATTACGGGTAATGTCTATGAAAAATAACAGAAATACCATGTTTTTTTTAAACAAACGCTTAATTTTCTGTATTTTTGCCTTTTTTAATAATCTGGAAGACAAAAATATCATTAAATGAATGATTTTTCATAAAGAGACATACTTTTATCAATTAACTTTCAAATATAAAGAATCGGTATAAAATTACGGGTAATTTCTATGAAAAATAACAGAAATACCGTCTTTTTAAAAGAAAAACGCTTAATTTTCTGTATTTTTCCTTTTTTAATAATCTGGAAGACAATAATATTATTAACTGACTGATATTTCATAAAGAGACATACTTTTATCAATTTATTTTCAAATATAAAGAATTCGTAAAAAATTACGGGTAATTTCTATGACAAATAACAGAAATACCGTGTTTTTTTTAAAAAAAAAAAGCTTAATTTTCTGTATTTTTGGCTTTTTTAATAATCTGGATGACAAAAATATCATAATTAATAATATTTATTATATTTCATAAAGAGACATACTTTTATCAATTTACTTTCAAATATAAAGAATCGGTATAAAATTACGGGTAATTTCTATGAAAAATAACAGAAATACCGTGTTTTTAAAAGAAAAACGCTTATTTTTCTGTATTTTTGCCTTTTTTAATAATCTGGAAGACAATAATATTATTAAATGAATGATTTTTTATAAAGAGACATACTTTTATCAATTTACTTTCAAATATAAAGAATCGGTAAAAAATTACGGGTAATTTCTATGAAAAATAACAGAAGTACCGTGTTTTTTACAAAAAAAACGCTTAATTTTCTGTATTTTTTAATCTGGAACACAACAATATTATTAAATGAATGATATTTTATAAACAGACATACTTTTATCAATTTCTATGAAAAATAACAGAAGTACCGTGTTTTTTACAAAAAAAACGCTTAATTTTCTGTATTTTTTAATCTGGAACACAACAATATTATTAAATGAATGATATTTTATAAACAGACATACTTTTATAATCTAGAAAACAAAAATATCATTAAATGAATGATATTTCATAAAGAGACATACTTTTATCAATTTACTTTCAAATATAAAGAATCGGTAAAAAATTACGTGTAATTTCTATGAAAAATAACAGAAATACTGTGGTTTTTTAAAAACAACGCTTAATTTTCTGTATTTTTGCCTTTTTTAATAATCTGGAAGACAATAATATTATTAAATGAATGATATTTCATAAAGAGACATACTTTTATCAATTTACTTTCAAATATAAAGAATCGGTATAAAATTACGGGTCATTTCTATGAAAAATAACAGAAATACCATGTTTTTTTAAAAAAAACGTTTAATTTTCTGTATTTATGCCTTTCTTAATAATCTAGAAAACAAAAATATCATTAAATGAATGATATTTCATAAAGAGACATACTTTTATCAATTTACTTTCAAATATAAAGAATCGGTAAAAAATTACGTGTAATTTCTATGAAAAATAACAGAAATACTGTGGTTTTTTAAAAACAACGCTTAATTTTCTGTATTTTTGCCTTTTTTAATAATCTGGAAGACAAAAATATCATTAAATGAATGATATTTCATAAAGAGACATACTTTTATCAATTTACTTTCAAATATAAAGAATCGGTAAAAAATCACGGGTCATTTCTATGAAAAATAACAGAAATACCATGTTTTATTTTAAAAACAACGCTTAATTTTCTGTATTTTTGCCTTTTTTAATAATCTGGAAGACAATAATATTATTAAATGAATGATATTTCATAAAGAGACATACTTTTATCAATTTATTTTCAAATATAAAGAATTCGTAAAAAATTACGGGTAATTTCTATGAAAAATAACAGAAATACCGTGTTTTTTTTTAAAAAAAATTAAATTTTCTGTATTTTTGCCTTTTTTAATAATCTGGAAAACAAAAATATCATATTTCATAATATTTATGATATTTCATAAAGAGACATACTTTTATCAATTTATTTTCAAATATAAAGAATTCGTATAAAATTACGGGTCATTTCTATGAAAAATAAAAGAAATACCATGTTTTATTTTAAAAAAACGCTTAATTTTCTGTATTTTTGCCTTTTTTAATAATCTGGAAGACAATAATATTATTAAATGAATGATATTTCATAAAGAGACATACTTTTATCAATTTACTTTCAAATATCAAGAATCGGTAAAAAATTACGGGTCATTTATATGAAAAATAACAGAAATACCATGTTTTTTTTAAAAAAAAACGTTTAATTGTCTGTATTTATGCCTTTCTTAATAATCTAGAAAACAAAAATATCATTAAATGAATGATATTTCATAAAGAGACATACTTTTATCAATTTACTTTCAAATATAAAGAATCGGTTAAAAATTACGTGTAATTTCTATGAAAAATAACAGAAATACTGTGGTTTTTTAAAAACAACGCTTAATTTTCTGTATTTTTGCCTTTTTTAATAATCTGGAAGACAATAATATTATTAAATGAATGATATTTCATAAAGAGACATACTTTTATCAATTTACTTTCAAATATAAAGAATCGGTTTAAAATTACGGGTAATTTCTATGAAAAATAACAGAAATACTGTGGTTTTTTAAAAATAACGCTTAATTTTCTGTATTTTTGCCTTTTTTAATAATCTGGAAGACAAAAATATCATTAAATGAATGATATTTCATAAAGAGACAAACTTTTATCAATTTACTTTCAAATATAAAGAATCGGTAAAAAATTACGGGTCATTTCTATGAAAAATAACAGAAATACCATGTTTTTTTAAAAAAAAAACGTTTAATTTTCTGTATTTATGCCTTTCTTAATAATCTAGAAAACAAAAATATCATTAAATGAATGATATTTCATAAAGAGACATACTTTTATCAATTTACTTTCAAATATAAAGAATCGGTAAAAAATTACGTGTAATTTCTATGAAAAATAACAGAAATACTGTGGTTTTTTAAAAACATGCTTAATTTTCTGTATTTTTGCCTTTTTTAATAATCTGGAAGACAATAATATTATTAAATGAATGATATTTCATAAAGAGACATACTTTTATCAATTTACTTTCAAATATAAAGAATCGGTGTAAAATTACGGGTCATTTCTATGAAAAATAACAGAAATACCATGTTTTTTTAAAAAAAAAGTTTAATTTTCTGTATTTATGCCTTTCTTAATAATCTAGAAAACAAAAATATCATTAAATGAATGATATTTCATAAAGAGACATACTTTTATCAATTTACTTTCAAATATAAAGAATCGGTAAAAAATTACGTGTAATTTCTATGAAAAATAACAGAAATACTGTGGTTTTTTAAAAACAACGCTTAATTTTCTGTATTTTTGCCTTTTTTAATAATCTGGAAGACAAAAATATCATTAAATGAATGATATTTCATAAAGAGACATACTTTTATCAATTTACTTTCAAATATAAAGAATCGGTAAAAAATCACGGGTCATTTCTATGAAAAATAACAGAAATACCATGTTTTATTTTAAAAAATCGCTTAAATTTCTGTATTTTTGCCTTTTTTAATAATCTGGAAGACAATAATATTATTAAATGAATGATATTTCATAAAGAGACATACTTTTATCAATTTACTTTCAAATATCAAGAATCTGTAAAAAATTACGGGTAATTTCTATGAAAAATAACAGATATACTGTGGTTTTTTAAAAACAACGCTTAATTTTCTGTATTTTTGCCTTTTTTAATAATCTGGAAGACAATAATATTATTAAATGAATGATATTTCATAAAGAGACATACTTTTATCAATTTATTTTCAAATATAAAGAATTCGTAAAAAATTACGACCGTGTTTTTTTTAAAAAAAATTAAATTTTCTGTATTTTTGCCTTTTTTAATAATCTGGAAAACAAAAATATCATATTTCATAATATTTATGATATTTCATAAAGAGACATACTTTTATCAATTTATTTTCAAATATAAAGAATTCGTATAAAATTACGGGTCATTTCTATGAAAAATAAAAGAAATACCATGTTTTATTTTAAAAAAACGCTTAATTTTCTGTATTTTTGCCTTTTTTAATAATCTGGAAGACAATAATATTATTAAATGAATGATATTTCAAAAATTAACTTTCAAATATAAAGAATCGGTATAAAATTACGGGTAATTTCTATGAAAAATAACAGAAATACCGTCTTTTTAAAAGAAAAACGCTTAATTTTCTGTATTTTTGCCTTTTTTAATAATCTGGAAGACAATAATATTATTAAATGAACCCCTCCGGGATCTCTGCCTTAACGTGGCGGAGGGTTTTGCGCGCATCGATGAATCCTAGGGCGCGTGTCGGCGGTAGCTTGCTACCGGTAGGTCCAACCATGCCGAATTGGCCTAGGAGGAGTTGCCAGACTAAAGAGATTCAAAAACACTCAAGCCAAGGTGCAAGCATCGTGCTGATGGCTGCATGGTACCAGGTGTATAAAAGTGGTATCGCAAGCGATCTTCGTAGGGTACCAGGCGACCCCCTACGGTAACCAGCCTTACTTCCGCAAGGGAGCTATGCTGACCCTTCTTTCTCGCCATACTCGTGGGTTCAAAAATGAGCAACAATTTCAATAATAATAATAATAAAAAGAAAAAATCCGTTGAGGAAAATTCCTCACCATGTTTAATGTCGTCCTTCCTGTCCGTACCCTCTACCTCTACCCCATCCAAACTATTATCCGCTGAAGAGAAATCTTCATTGTTTTTAAAACCGTCTTCCTTATCTGTATCCCCTACCTTATCCGAAAATCCTTCGTCACCCGCACACTCAGTTGAGACCATAAGCTCTCAACTGGATATTGACCGGATCAACATTGATTCGGACGATTTTGAGGAGGACCAACTACTAGAAGAAGCTGACGATCTCAACGTTACGGTGGTTTCAGCGATGTCAAAGGCTGTGGAATCTATTTCTACATCCTTGGAGAACATTGTTGCAACCATTCGAAACGAGAATGAAGTTCGCAGTGGTGTGACTGCTAAAACTACTTCGATAGATGGTGCGATAGTAAATCATGCACCGTTTAAAGAAGTGGTTAGCAAGCGCACCAAGGCGGAACGAATTCGAAATAATCGAAAGCTGTCTAGAAGAGCAATTAAGTCTTTTGGATCCAAGAATCTTTTAAAGAAGAAAAGAAGAAGAAAAGAAGAGGCTCGAGTGGGCGAGGACTTTTCTAGCTGAACATCCCCCGCCGGACAAAGTTCTGCCGAGGTTTCTCAGAAAAAGAGAATACGGTCACTAGACGAAGAGAAAAATGAACCGAAAAGACCACGAAATTTGTCCAGAGCACCAATAGTTGCCCTAGACAAGTTACATGTGGCAGTTAGAGATCTGAGTGTCCCAGATCACAAGATCTCGCCGGAACTCTGGTTGTTGGTGGAAGCTGCAATAACTGACCATCTCATTGCAGACCCAACAAGCTTCACGGAAGTATATTCATTTACTATCCTTGCGAGAGGCTGGTACAAAGGGGTGCGGACCATGGTCTGCAAGAATGAATCTACACTCAAGAGGCTCGAGTGTTATACCTCTCAGATAGGTGAATTGTGGGCAGGAGCTCGGTTTGACGTGGTGCCACGCTCTACGCTTTTTAAACCACAGACCTGGGTTTTTATACCGGACCCTGTCTACGAGGACCATAAGATCCTCGAATTGCTGAGAAAGCAAAATTCAGGAGTTCCGATGGCTGGACTTGCTATAGAAAGGAAAGATCTACCGGTAAAAGGAGGGCAACGCTTCCTTTTATCGTGGGACCGAGAGGCGATTCCATTCCTCAAAGAAAGAATGTTTAAGCTATTTCTAGGTTGTGGCTTCATCACTGTGAAGATGCCACAAATAGAAATAGTAGAAGATATTATAGAGAAGAAATGATGAAGGTTGTTCAAATTAATCTTCATCATTGCAAGGCTTCATCAGCCAACCTGCTGCGTGTACTGGTGGACAAGCTGATAGATGTAGCCCTGCTACAAGAACCATGGATCAACAACAACAAGATCCAGGGTTTAAAAACATCAGAATACAGGTTGTTTTATTCAGACATAGGTAAGATTAGAACTTGTATTTTAGCTAAAAAGAATATTAATATGTTTCTAATGAGTAATTTCAGCAATGGAGACCAGACAACGATAAGATGCGAGGGGACTGACGGTAACAATCTTATCTTCACGTCTGCATACTTCGCATCGGACTCTGATGAACCACCACCTCCAATTGGGTTCATAAACCTGATTAGGATGGCTAAAGATGCTAAACTGGATATAATTGTAGGGTGCGATGCTAATGCTCATCACTCACAATGGGCCAGCACAGATACAAATGCAAGGGGTGAGTCTTTATTTGGATTTCTATGCACTACTAACCTACTAATATGTAACAAAGGTGTCGAACCTACTTTTGTCATTAGAAGTAGGAGAGAAGTCTTAGATATTACTCTAATATCAGACTCGGCCAAATTTATGGTAGAAAATTGGTTAGTTTCGGATCTAGAATTTTTTTTTGACCATAGAATAATCCTCTTTGATGTAAACTTAAGCTTACATCAAGGAACCCTTTTTAGGAACATTAAAAGAACCAACTGGAATAACTTTGTCAAAATAGTTGGCGATGAAATTAAGACCCCTGTTAGAGGCATATTAAGTCACGCGTCAGATATTGACGAGGAAGTTGAAGGTTTAACGAAAATATTTACGAAAGCGTACGAATCGTCCTGCCCTGTCTCAAATAAATCCGCGAAGGTTGGACCAAAGTGGTGGTCCAAAGACCTCGAGATTCTAAGAACGAAGGCAAGACGGCTTTTTAAAAAAGCGAAACGAACTAATACAGAAACAGACTGGGACGAATATCGTCTCAGTCAAAAACAATTTAAATCATCGCTTGGCCACGCTAAACGAAGCTCATGGAGACGTCTCTGTGAGGATATTGAAAATACGAACGAAGCTTCTAGGTTGCGGAAAATCTTAGCGAAGGATCCTGAAGTGCCAGGTTATCTTCAAAAAGATGACGGAACTTGGACGGAAAGCAGTCAAGAAAGTCTTGATTTGCTGATAGAGACTCATTTTCCAGGGAGTATCACGCAAACTAGGAACGATAACCACAAGCGACTACTCTGAACTTGGAAAATGATTTTCCGTCACAGATCGTGACTTTGGAAAAAGTAAAGCACGCTATTATGTCGTTCTCCCCCTATAAGTTACCGGGGCCTGATGGTGTGGTGCCAATCATGCTACAAAAGACCATGCCACTAATTGGTCCTTCTCTAGTGAGGATCTTTAAAAGTTGCTTAATTTTGGGACATATTCCGAAATTGTGGCAAGAAGTTAGAGTTACCTTTATTCCTAAGGCAGGTAAGCCAAGTCATACCACGCCTAAGGACTACAGACCCATTAGTCTTTCATCGTTTTTGCTGAAAACAATGGAACGACTAATGGATTACCATCTTAGAACAATTCTAGAAAAGAAAAATCTTTCGAGTGCTCAGCACGCTTATGTTAAAGGAAAATCGGTGGAAACGGCCTTACACGAGGTAGTTTCCACTGTGGAACAATCTCTCCTACTTAAAAAATACACCTTAGCAGCGTTCCTTGATATTGAGGGTGCCTTCAATAATGTGAGGATGGATGCAATCGAGAACTCTCTTTCAAGAATGGATATTAATCCATTCGTGACAAGATGGATTGCATCAATGCTTCGGTCGAGAACTGTTAATTCGTCCTTGGGAACAGGGAAGATAAAAATAACTACCACCAGAGGCACTCCTCAGGGTGGGGTTTTATCCCCACTTCTTTGGCTTCTGGTGGTTGACGAAATTCTGCAGGCGCTGCCGGGCTTAGGCGTAAAGGTAGTTGCATACGCGGACGATATAGCAATTTTTGTGTGTGGAAAATTTCTAGATACATTAAGCGACATCTTAGAGTCTGGACTAAAGGCTCTAGTAAAATGGACCAAGAAATGTGGATTAAACATTAATCCACAAAAGACAGAACTTGTGCTTTTCACAAAGAAAAGGGCGAAACTGTTTAGGCATCCATGCCTAAATGGTGTATCTCTTCCCTTGTCGGCAGGTGCCAAATATCTGGGACTGTTTCTAGATCCCCAGTTGAACTGGAAACATACTATCGCGGACAGAGCAAAGAAGGCCTCTAATGCTTACTTCGCATGTAAGAAAATGATAGGGAAAACGTGGGGACTCACTCCAAGAATTGTCCACTGGATGTATACGTCCGTAATAAGACCTGTTCTTACTTATGGTTCGTTAGTATGGTGGCATGCCCTGGAAATTAAGTCGAATCTCGCGCATATGACGAAAATACAAAGAATGGTCTGTATCGGAATCACTGGAGCCATCAGAACTACGGCCACTAGAGCTCTAGAAATGATACTCCATATACTTCCGATAGAATTGTATGTTAAATCCATGGCAATTAAAAGTGCCCTCAGACTAAGAGAGTCTGGGCAATGGAAATTATCTAGAAAAGGACACGGTAGGATACTAGTCGACACCATGGCGTCGGCGCTACCCAACTTTACTGATTATGTAACTCCAGCTTTCAATTTTGACCTGTCCTATAAGATAGCAATACCTCGGAGAGAACAGTGGGACTGCAATAGTGTCACGACAAGCTCCGAGGTGGCTGTTTATACGGATGGGTCGAAAATGGAAGCAGGAACGGGAGCGGGTGTATACTCGCTTGACCTAGATCTCGGTGAATCATACCGGTTACCCGATAATTCGAGTATTTTTCAGGCTGAGATCTTAGCTATTCTGAAAGCGGCGCAAAAGCTGCTTGATAGGAACCTGAACGTCCACAGAATATCTATATATGTGGATAGCCAAGCTGCTATCAAAGCAGTTGGATCCTATTTAACGAAATCTAGACTGGTGCGACAGTGCCAAGGGTTGCTCAATCAATTGGCACAAAGGCATCGGGTGAGAATATGCTGGGTTCCAGGACACCACGGCATTGAGGAAAATGAGAATGCTGATTCACTTGCTCGGAAAGGCGTTGAAATATTTCTCGAGCATATTTCCACGCAAGTTAGCTGTCCAATTGAATCTGCAAAATTATCTATCGATTTGGCGGCGTACAATATTGTCAACGATACTTGGGACCAATATCCTCAGTGTCGTCAAACCAAACTATGCTGGCCGCGCCTATCCAAGAAGAAATCCGAGATCTTTCTATCCACAGATAGAAATATCTGTAGGAAACTGATTGTTCTCCTTACTGGTCACTGTTGGATCGGTAAACACGGTACTCACCTTGGAATTCCCATGGACAGCTTATGCCGCTGTGGGGATGAAACTATAGAACCCACACTGGAACATCTAGTGTGTGATTGTGAAAGACTTGCGCGCGTCAGGTATCAATGCTTCGGACGTGACGTACTGCGCGGTTGGATGTCTCTTTCAACACTATCTTTATGGAGAACTATTCTCTTCATAAAGGTAAGTAGAATTTTTGATAGGATTGGTGCTTAGCTTTTGAACCTTGCATAGGGACCACAATGGATCCATCGAGATCTCTCGTGATGCGTGTTGAACTTGTATCATCACGCACCCTTCTTAACCTAACCTAACCATTATTAAATGAATGATATTTCATAAAGAGACATACTTTTATCAATTTACTTTCAAATATAAAGAATCTGTAAAAAATTACGGGTCATTTCTATGAAAAATAACAGAAATACCATGTTTTTTTAAAAAATACACTTAATTTTCTGTATTTTTGCCTTTTTTAATAATCTGGAAGACAATAATATTATTAAATGAATGATTTTTCATAATGAGACATACTTTTATCAATTTACTTTCAAATATCAAGAATCGGTTAAAACTTACGTGTAATTTCTATGAAAAATAACAGAAATACTGTGGTTTTTTAAAAACAACGCTTAATTTTCTGTATTTTTGCCTTTTTTAATAATCTGGAAGACAATAATATTATTAAATGAATGATATTTCATAAAGAGACATACTTTTATCAATTTACTTTCAAATATAAAGAATCGGTATAAAATTACGGGTAATTTCTATGAAAAATAACAGAAATACCGTCTTTTTAAAAGAAAAACGCTTAATTTTCTGTATTTTTGCCTTTTTTAATAATCTGGAAGACTAAAATATCATTAAATGAATGACATTTCATAAAAAGACATACTTTCATCAATTTATTTTCAAATATAAAGAATCGGTAAAAAATTACGGGTCATTTCTATGAAAAATAACAGAAATACCATGTTTTTTTAAAAAAAAACGCTTAATTTTCTATATTTTTGCCTTTCTTAATAATCTAGAAAACAAAAATATCATTAAATGAATGATATTTCATAAAGAGACATACTTTTATCAATTTACTTTCAGATATAAAGAATCGGTAAAAAATTACGTGTAATTTCTATGAAAAATAACAAAAATACTGTGGTTTTTTAAAAACAACGCTTAATTTTCTGTATTTTTGGCTTTTTTAATAATCTGGTAGACAATAATATTATTAAATGAATGATATTTCATAAAGAGACATACTTTTATCAATTTACTCTCAAATATAAAGAATCGGTATAAAATTACGGGTAATTTCTATGAAAAATAACAGAAATACCGTGTTTTTAAAAGAAAAACGCTTAATTTTCTGTATTTTTGCCTTTTTTAATAATCTGGAAGACAATAATATTATTAAATGAATGATTTTTCATAAAGAGACATACTTTTATCAATTTACTTTCAGATATAAAGAATCGGTAAAAAATTACGTGTAATTTCTATGAAAAATAACAGAAATACTGTGGTTTTTTAAAAACAACGCTTAATTTTCTGTATTTTTGGCTTTTTTAATAATCTGGAAGACAATAATATTATTAAATGAATAATATTTCATAAATAGACATACTTTTATCAATTTACTTTCAAATATAAAGAATCGGTATAAAATTACGGGTAATTTCTATGAAAAATAACAGAAATACCGTGTTTTTAAAAGAAAAACGCTTAATTTTCTGTATTTTTGCCTTTTTTAATAATCTGGAAGACAATAATATTATTAAATGAATGATTTTTTATAAAGAGACATACTTTTATCAATTTACTTTCAGATATAAAGAATCGGTAAAAAATTACGTGTAATTTCTATGAAAAATAACAGAAATACTGTGGTTTTTTAAAAACAACGCTTAATTTTCTGTATTTTTGGCTTTTTTAATAATCTGGAAGACAATAATATTATTAAATGAATAATATTTCATAAAGAGACATACTTTTATCAATTTACTTTCAGATATAAAGAATCGGTAAAAAATTACGTGTAATTTCTATGAAAAATAACAGAAATACTGTGGTTTTTTAAAAACAACGCTTAATTTTCTGTATTTTTGGCTTTTTTAATAATCTGGAAGACAATAATATTATTAAATGAATAATATTTCATAAAGAGACATACTTTTATCAATTTATTTTCAACTATAAAGAATTCGTAAAAAATTACGGGTAATGTCTATGAAAAATAACAGAAATACCGTGTTTTTTTAAAAAAAAAAAACGCTTAATTTTCTGTATTTTTGCCTTTTTTAATAATCTGGAAGACAATAATATTATTAAATGAATGATGTTTCATAAAGAGACATACTTTTATCAATTTACTTTCAAATATAAAGAATCGGTAAAAAATTACGGGTCATTTCTATGAAAAATAACAGAAATACTGTGGTTTTTTAAAAACAACGCTTAATTTTCTGTATTTTTGCCTTTTTGAATAATCTGGAAGACAATAATATTATTAAATGAATGATTTTTCATAAAGAGACATACTTTTATCAATTTACTTTCAGATATAAAGAATCGGTAAAAAATTACGTGTAATTTCTATGAAAAATAGCAGAAATACTGTGGTTTTTTAAAAACAACGCTTAATTTTCTGTATTTTTGGCTTTTTTAATAATTTGGAAGACAATAATATTATTAAATGAATGATATTTCATAAAGAGACATATAATTTTATCAATTTACTTTCAAATATAAAGAATCGGTAAAAAATTACGGGTAATTTCTATGAAAAATAACAGAAATACCGTGTTTTTAAAAAAAAACGCTTAATTTTCTGTATTTTTTAATCTGGAAGACAATAATATTATTAAATGAATGATATTTTATAAAGAGACATACTTTTATCAATTTATTTTCAACTATAAAGAATTCGTAAAAAATTACGGGTAATGTCTATGAAAAATAACAGAAATACCGTTTTTTTTTTTTTTTTTTTTAAACGCTTAATTTTCTGTATTTTTGCCTTTCTTAATAATCTAGAAAACAAAAATATCATTAAATGAATAATATTTCATAAAGAGACATACTTTTATCAATTTACTTTCAAATATAAAGAATCGGTATAAAATTACGGGTA
The DNA here is from genome assembly GCA_963920725.1 of Rhamphomyia laevipes. NCBI lineage: Eukaryota > Metazoa > Arthropoda > Insecta > Diptera > Empididae > Rhamphomyia > Rhamphomyia laevipes. The sequence goes on from OY987257.1 coordinate 32,468,026, forward strand.
ATTTCTATGAAAAATAACAGAAATACCGTGTTTTTAAAAGAAAAACGCTTAATTTTCTGTATTTTTGCCTTTTTTAATAATCTGGAAGACAATAATATTATTAAATGAATGTTTTTTCATAAAGAGACATACTTTTATCAATTTACTTTCAGATATAAAGAATCGGTAAAAAATTACTTGTAATTTCTATGAAAAATAACAGAAAAACTGTGGTTTTTTAAAAACAACGCTTAATTTTCTGTATTTTTGGCTTTTTTAATAATCTGGAAGACAATAATATTATTAAATGAATGATATTTCATAAAGAGACATACTTTTATCAATTTACTTTCAAATATAAAGAATCGGTAAAAAATTACGGGTAATTTCTATGAAAAATAACAGAAATACCGTGTTTTTTAAAAAAACGCTTAATTTTCTGTATTTTTTAATCTGAAAGACAATAATATTATTAAATGAATGATATTTTATAAAGAGACATACTTTTATTAATTTATTTTCAACTATAAAGAATTCGTAAAAAATTACGGGTAATGTCTATGAAAAATAACAGAAATACCGTGTTTTTTTTAAAAAAAAAACGCTTAATTTTCTGTATTTTTGCCTTTTTTAATAATCTGGAAGACAATAATATTATTAAATGGATGATATTTCATAAAGAGACATACTTTTATCAATTTACTTTCAAATATAAAGAATCGGTAAAAAATTACGGGTCATTTCTATGAAAAATAACAGAAATACTGTGGTTTTTTAAAAACAACTCTTAATTTTCTGTATTTTTGCCTTTTTTAATAATCTGGAAGACAATAATATTATTAAATGAATGATATTTCATAAAGAGACATACTTTCATCAATTTACTTTCAACTATAAAGAATCGGTATAAAATTACGGGTAATTTCTATGAAAAATAACAGAAATACCGTGTTTTTAAAAGAAAAACGCTTAATTTTCTGTATTTTTGCCTTTTTTAATAATCTGAAAGACAATAATATTATTAAATGAAGTATGTAAAGAGACATACTTTTATCAATTTACTTTCAAATATCAAGAATTGGTAAAAAATTACGTGTAATTTCTATGAAAAATAACAGAAATACTGTGCAACTAAATTGATAAAGTGATGTTTTTGTTGAAATATAATTCATTTACTAATACTATTTTATTATAGATTAGAAAAAAGGCAAAAGATACGTAAAAGTCGGTATTCCATCGTTTTTCATATAAATTACCCACAATTTTTAGCCAATTCTGGTTAAAACTCTTAATTTTCTGTATGTTTGCCTTTTTTAATAATCTGGAAGACAATAATATTATTAAATGAATGATATTTCATAAAGAGACATACTTTTATCAATTTACTTTCAAATATTAAGAATCGGTAAAAAATTACGTGTAATTTCTATGAAAAATAACAGAAATACTTTGGTTTTTTAAAAACAACGCTTAATTTTCTGTATTTTTGCCTTTCTTAATAATCTAGAAAACAAAAATATCATTAAATGAATAATATTTCATAAAGAGACATACTTTTATCAATTTACTTTCAAATATAAAGAATCGGTATAAAATTACGGGTAATTTCTATGAAAAATAACAGAAATACCGTGTTTTTAAAAGAAAAACGCTTAATTTTCTGTATTTTTGCCTTTTTTAATAATCTGGAAGACAATAATATTATTAAATGAATGATTTTTCATAAAGAGACATACTTTTATCAATTTACTTTCAGATATAAAGAATCGGTAAAAAATTACTTGTAATTTCTATGAAAAATAACAGAAAAACTGTGGTTTTTTAAAAACAACGCTTAATTTTCTGTATTTTTGGCTTTTTTAATAATCTGGAAGACAATAATATTATTAAATGAATGATATTTCATAAAGAGACATACTTTTATCAATTTACTTTCAAATATAAAGAATCGGTAAAAAATTACGGGTAATTTCTATGAAAAATAACAGAAATACCGTGTTTTTTTAAAAAAACGCTTAATTTTCTGTATTAAGCGTCTGAAAGACAATAATATTATTAAATGAAATTCTGAAAGACAATAATATTATTAAATGAATGATATTTTATAAAGAGACATACTTTTATTAATTTATTTGCAACTATAAAGAATTCGTAAAAAATTACGGGTAATGTCTATGAAAAATAACAGAAATACCGTGTTTTTTTTTTAAAAAAAACGCTTAATTTTCTGTATTTTTGCCTTTTTTAATAATCTGGAAGACAATAATATTATTAAATGAATGATATTTCATAAAGAGATATACTTTTATCAATTTACTTTCAAATATAAAGAATCGGTAAAAAATTACGGGTCATTTCTATGAAAAATAACAGAAATACTGTGGTTTTTTAAAAACAACGCTTAATTTTCTGTATTTTTGCCTTTTTTAATAATCTGGAAGACAATAATATTATTAAATGAATGATATTTCATAAAGAGACATACTTTTATCAATTTACTTTCAACTATAAAGAATCGGTATAAAATTACGGGTAATTTCTATGAAAAATAACAGAAATACCGTGTTTTTAAAAGAAAAACGCTTAATTTTCTGTATTTTTGCCTTTTTTAATAATCTGAAAGACAATAATATTATTAAATGAAGTATGTAAAGAGACATACTTTTATCAATTTCCTTTCAAATATAAAGAATCTGTAAAAAATTACGGGTAATTTCTGTGAAAAATAACATAAATATGTACCGTGTTTTTTTTAAAAAAAAAGCTTAATTTTCTGTATTTTTGCCTTTTTATTACTTTCCTTGTATTGAATTTACAATTCATGTTTTCTCCACCTGGTCATAGCTCCTAAACGGCTTTACCGATTTAACTCAAATTTGAATCTTAAGCTCGTGTTATTAACCGCTTGGTACTTTAAAAACTTCCATTCCCTTCGAGGGGGCGGGGGGATGCGCCTAATTTCTAAAAAGTCATGTGGAGTATCAAATTAAAGGTCTTGATGAGTACATCTCGTTGGGTAGTGTTTCGGGCAACTAGGACCATGTGGGGCCCCCAAAAAATAGGGCCAAAAATGAAAAAAAATCATGTAGGGTATCAAATTAAAGGTCTGGAAGAGTAGATACCTTTGGGGCAAGTAATAGAATTGTTTTGGGGCAACTCGGTCATGTGGTGCCTGAAATTATTATTAGTTTCCTTTTATTAAATTTACAATTCATATTTTCCTCACCTGGGCATAGCTCCTAAACGGCTTAACCGATTTAACTCAAATTTGGAACTTAAGCTCCAGCGTTTACCCATTCGATGCCACATAATTTTCATGGCCCGGCGAGGTGGCGAGGGGTTGGGCCTATTTTAAAAAAAGTCATGTGGGGTATTAAATTAAAGGTATTGATGAGGACATCTCGTTCAGTAGTGTTTCGAGCAACGAGGGCCATGTGAGGCCTCAATAAATGGGGCCTATTTTCAAAGAAGCAATGTGGGGTATCAAATTAAAGGTCTTGATGAGTACATCTCGTTGGGTAGTGTTTGTAGTAACGAGGGCCATGTGGGGCCCCAAAAAATTGGGCCAAAAATAATAAAACTAAGGTGGGGTATCAAATTAAAGATCTGGAAGAATAGGTACCTTTGGGGCAAGTTCATGTGGGGGCCTGATAAATGGGGCTAAAATAATAAAAATCATATAACGTATGAAATAAAGATCTCAATGAGTACATCTTGTTGGGTAATGTTTCAAGTAAAGAGGGCCATGTGGGGTCCCTAAAAATGGAGCGAAAAATAACAAAAATCATGTGGGGTATCAATTTAAGGGCCGAGAATAGTAGATATCTTTGGGGCATGTAATGGGAATGTTTGGGGCAACCAGAGCCATGTAGATGTATTTCGTTCTTGCGTCGGTTAAAAAAAACACTCGCTTTGCATCGGTCTTTCGTTATGGGTCGATAATTTGGGTTATATATATAAATTAAGTCGACAAAAATTAAGTCGAACTGTTTAGACGTGTTTTCTTTTGCTCCGCAATTAATTAATTTATTTTTATTTTTAGTATATATATCACTTACATAATTAATTTGTTTAATATATATGTTGTAAAATATTTAATCTTGTGTAATTTACGTAACTCACAAAAAATTAGTGCTCAATAACATTTAATATTAAAAAAACATAAATAAAAATTAATTTATAATTTATATTTCCGCTTACGGTGCATTAACAATTATTACTACCGCATAATTACATTATAATTATTGACCTAGTGTTTTATAGAGTCACCGATTCCCTATCAATTGTTAGTAAATCTATTCGAAACAATGAAAATAAATTGGAGAAAAAATTTAACACTCTTCGTGAACAAATAGAAGATTTAGAGTGCCATATGACTAACATTGATACGAAGTGTACATCACAAGGGAATAATCTGAGTCTTCTCTCTACCAATTTTCAAAAGGCTATTGCTAACATTGATTCTTCAAACGAAATATCTATCAAAAATGATGAAATGTTAGCAGCTAAACTAATATTTCAGACAGATTCCTTGCACTCTACTCTAAAAAGGTTAAAATTAACGTTAGAAAGGGAACTCGATACGTATAAGTCTTCTATTGATAAATTAAACACTGCAAACCTTGAAAATTTCAATGCGCTAGTAGCTAGTTAGTCAATTTAGTAATTTAAAGAATGGATTTAATATAGACGAAATTATTTCTCGTTTGTCGGTTGCTAGTAATGATATGATTGAAACAAAAATTCTCCTAAAAGACCTCATTGAGGAAGTAAAATATTTAAAAATATACAATTTTACAAATCCTAACCAAATTATACAAAACAATGAATCAATTGGTATTTCACTTTGCGAGGAGCTTTCAAATGTAAAGAATACTGAACCTTCTAAGGATTTAATGGAGATACCAAATACAGTATCATCTCCATCTAAACTTAGGTTAATTCCTTTAACACCAGAACTACTAAAAACAGTACCAAATTCACCTTTGCCAGAAACAACAACACCTGATTTAACACCAATATCTGAACCAGTTATCTCTAAAACTCCAATTTACAAATTCGGAGAATATTGGACCACTGAAGATTGGACCAGGAGATTAGGGAAAATGGCCGCTCATAATAACAAATCTTCGAGTTTCACCACTTTTCATATTAAAGGTAATGGTTGTCAGCTGAATAGTTCCTGGATAAAAAGTTACTTAGATAACGTACTACATATAAAAGACTCTTCATGCTCAAAACTACGACCCAGATCAAAAAGGTTAAGAGCACATACAGAAGTTACCACATTTAAGCTACAACTCCCCAGCAAATATGCTTGGTTATTCTGTGGTCCAAACAATAATACATTCTAGCTAGGTAATCTGTTCTTTACGCCATGGATCAATTTTAAGGACACCAGCAATAATGCTACAAATAAAATTAAAAATAACAATAAAATTAGAAATATTAATAACACTTATAATAGTACTAATAATAATTATACTTATAATAATAAAAATAATAGAAATAGAAATAATAATTATAAAATCTTTAATACTAACTCATATAATAATGACAATTATAATACCAATATTAATAATGATAATAATGATAGTAACAAAGATAATAATAATAATGAGGATAACAACAATAATAATAATAATCATCATAAGACTAACATAAATAGTAATAGTAATATAAATAGCATTAAGACTAGCATTAATAATAATAATAATAATAATTATAATAATAAAAATAATAATAATAATGATAACAATAATAATAATAACAATAATTATCAAAATTTTGTACAAGGACAAACTTTGAATCCCATAAAATACACCATTTCTGTACCAAACAACCCAATTGATCCCATTGCTCCCATTATTAACGAAGCTGCTATCAGTACTAATTCTAGCGCACCATCCTTTAACAATGTGATTAGTCAACCACCAGTACAGGTTTTACCATCAACTTCTGGTCATAGTCATAATAAATATAGTAATAGTAATAATAAGGGCTACACTCTGAAAAACACATTATCAAAAAATCTGAAGAAATTTTCTAACTTTATTCAAGGTCCAATCTTAAATCCACTTATTCCAGTCCATGACATACCGCGTACTTATAGTGATAGCTCTAATAATATCACTTTTCAACCTTCTAATGTTTTGCCTAATAAATCAACTAGTTCCTTTCTAGACCCATTACTACCACCAAATGTTAAAATGACAATAAACTCAGCTGATAGCATTGAGAATCGTTATCTATTATCTCGTCTGAGAGATAATAAGATTTACAATAATATTCGACTCTATCTTGCTTTTTTATATTATCAATCTAATACGGTTTGCATTGATGGCAAAACAAAAACAAACATTCTAATAGCAATCCAGCAAGAGGGATTACCAACCGATATCGATACCTTGCGTAGCCTATATTACAGATACCACGATAATTTTGGGATCTCTCCTGAACAAGTCACAAGTGATCTCTCCTCCCTTTCTTGTCACTTAAGTTCTAAGAGAATTTCATATCTTCAAAAATCCCGAGAAGATAATGGTAAGTATTTTCGGAACCTCCCAAAAAGAAACGGTAAACCCTGGTAATAAACCTAAACCTACTACACCTCTACGTTTCTTTTACCATAATTGTGGAGGAATCAGAGGTAAACTAAATTCGCTTTTTATAAATGCTAACTCTTCACCCTTCGATATCATAGTAATATGTGAAACTTGGTTAAATGATTCTTTCACTAATGCTGAAATCCTAAGCAATGACTGGACAGTTTATAGGTGTGATCGTGACTATTTTTCTACTGGTCTTACTAGAGGTGGTGGGGTCCTAATTGGAGTGCGTAATAATTTTACTCACGAAATAATATGTACAGCTACCTCACAGTCTTTTTAACACACATTTATCAAACTTAGAATTGCTAATAAATTAATCTTTGTTGGGGTAGTTTATGTCCCTCCTAATTCGGACGATACTGTTTACAATGAATTTTATGAATCCTTCCTCTCTATAATCTCTACCTTGGACGAAATTGACAATATTTTTGTGTTTGGTGATTTTAATCGCCCTAAATTATCCTTCATTATTGACGAATTAGACAACCATCTGCTTCCCGTAAACTTTACCGATGACATTGACTTTTCACTGATTGATACTTTTTATGGAAACGACCTACAGCAGATAGTGTCATCTCCTAACAAGAATGGAACATTTCTTGATCTTATTTTTTCTAACAACTATGATAATGTGATTGTTGATACTGCTACGGATGCTGATAATATTTTCACTAATACACAGCATCATAATGCTTTAGTTGTAGAACTTAAAACCACTGATACTTCTTTCATTAAATCTTACAACAACAAAGTCGTATATGACTTTAAAAATGCTGATTTTGATAATATAAATTCAACCTTTTCTGCTATTGAGTGGAATGAATTGTTAGCAAATGATGACTTAGATTCTGTTGTCTCATCCTTTTATTCTTCAATTTTTAATATAATTGATACTTATGTTCCTACGATGGTCAAAAAAGATAAGTTAACTGAGCCATGGTTAGATAAAAACCTTAGAACTCTACGGAATCGTAGAAATAAATTATATAAAAAAATTAAACAAGATGTAAATCCGAACCAGGATCTAATACGTGAGCATAAAGAAATTGCAACTGAGTTCTTTAATAAGTCTCGTTGCTCTTATGCGTCATATATTAATAAACTTGGCCAAGACCTTTTAACACATCCAAAAAAAATTTTGATTTTGTAAACACCAAACGTAAATGTTCAGGATATCCTTCTTGTGACCCGTATGTCACAAAATCCCTTTACATAACCATAGTAAGACCTCTGCTCGAATATGCTAGTCAAGTATGGTCACCATACCATGCAGTTCATATTAATCGAATCGAAGCAGTTCAGCGTAGATTTATCCGTTTTGCTTTACGGGGCCTACCCTGGGTTGATACTTACAACTTACCCCCATACCGCGATCGTCTTAAGCTCATCAACATGCAATCCCTTGAAAAACGTCGTGAAGTCGCTGACATTTTATTTGTGCAACAGGTCATTTCGGGATTAATAGAGTGCCCAACATTCTTATATAACATTAATATAAACGTCAATGCGCGCTCTCTAAGATCTATCCCTCTTTTTCGATTAAATAATCATCGCACGGACTACGGTTATAATGAGCCGTTCACAAGAATGCTACGTGAAGTTAATGCTATTGCAAACCACTTCGATTATAACTGTAGCAAGCTCACTCTGAAAAGATTGTTGTATAGTTACACGTAAATGCGAGCCTAGTGTGTCTTTATTATGTCAGTTGAATGACTCTAGCATGTTGACTAATTGCTCAAAATTAGCATGCTTTCGTTTTAATTGATTTTTAATTTTAATATTATTATTTTTTCTTTCTCTTCATTTTTATGAACTCGAATCGAATTTCCAGCTCCCTGTGGGGGCTACCGTTCTTTTCAGAACAGCTGAACCTGCGTTTGCCTGGTTATTCTGTTTCTTTTGTATATTTTTTTTTTTGCGACAATTGCATTTTGCATGATTTTCACTAATATTTTTTTAATATTAAATTATATTGTTATATTTTTTAATTTATACCTTTGTATATATTTTTTTTTGGACGTAAAATTGAATTGGCAGGTGACGGCGGAGGGAAGTAGTATCGTTCTTTTCAGAACGAGAAGCCCAATGCAAGTGGTAGCTGGTCAACTCAATTCCAATTTTGAATTTATTCTTATTTTTCAATATATTTTAAATTTTCTATTAATATATTTTATTTTTTATTTTTTTATACTATTTTGAATTGCCAGGTGACGGCGGAGGGAAGTAGTATCGTTCTTTTCAGAACGAGAAGCCCAATGCAAGTGGTAACTTGTCAATTCAATGTTGTTGTTTTTTTTTAAAAAAAATGTTTATATACGTTATTTTCACTGCTTGTATTAAGCAGTAGGTATCTAATATTTACTAATATGTGTTTGTTTTCGGTGTTGGAAACATCAGAGCTTAATCCACTGCGGATAGTAAATATTTTCTCAGCATGTGGAGAAAGTGCAAGAATTCAAGCATATAGACGAAAGATATACTTTTATTTATGTTTTAATTTAATTGTGTTTTTCACTCTTGGTTTATACTAACATATATCTTCTATATGCTTGTGTTCGCTGATCCGACACGTTATCGGTCTCCCTCGTGGGTCCCCATCTTCTTGATTACGGGTAGATGTAGGCTTACGTTAGAGATGGAATGATGGATATGGATTAGATACTCAATTACTAAATTAATCAAGGATAACTCTTTCTCATCCAGTCCTAGTGTTATAAGTGACATGTTTGCTGATCGATTTAGCGAGTGTTATAGGCCCACAACTAATTTAATAGATACTTCATCTACAAGTGATAACCTGAACTCTATTTTAAATTCCATATCTATTTCAGATGAAGAAATACTGAATGTGTTAGGTTAGTATTGATATTAATAAAGGTCCTGGTCCTGATTTACTACCTCCTCTAATAGTAATATGTGCAATATTTGAATTAGAAGTTTTCGTTCTATTAATATTATTATTTTTATTAGTTCTAGATTTTCTATTTTTTTCTACCGATCAGCAGACAACATCAGATATTTCGAATGTTATAAGTGGTACTTTAAGTGCAATTGATGCTAATAATAATAATATTGTAGTCAATGGTATGGTAAATAAACCGGTGATTATTGAAATCAATAGAAAGTTTATTGAGAGATTTTAATATCGACTCAACGTTAGTATCTACTACTTTTTCAAAACTATTGAGTTTGAAAGTATTAATATTAATATAGTTATAGTCACGAGCAAGCTAATAATTTTGAGAGTTGGTAAAAATTTCACGTTGGATCAAGTATAATTTATCTTTAAAATTATCAATAAATGATAAATCAATGTTTTCAAGTTTTGAAAACAATTTGAGAATCTTCGGAAAATTCTTTTCATTACTGAATAAAACACGGTTCATAATCTGAGTATTTGAGTTAATATTATTACTAATATTTTCCACCTAACCACTCAAATCAGTAACGTGCTTCTGAAGCAAATCAAATTTTCGTTGGAAGTTATATGAAAATTCACAATTGTTTTCAACGATACTCTTGATAGAGGCTAAATTAGCAGAAAAATCTTCCATTATTATATTATTTTTTTGTATAAGTCCACAAAAATTTGTGGATTTACAATCTGCGCAAATAAAATTAAAGTTTTTGAAACAATCGCCTCTGAATTTAACTACATTAGAAATATCAATGGCGGTATTACAAATACAACAAATAACCGATTCCATATTAAACGAATATGTACTTCAAAATTATAAAATTAAAATAATTATAATGTTTAAATAAAATAAAAACTTAAAATTTAATAAATTTTATAAATTAGTTCAAATGGCAGTCAGTCGGTCAAAAGAAAGAATAATTTCGGAAATTTGACTTTGACCCAAAAAAATAAATAAAAAGACATCAACAATAAAACTATAAATATTACTCACAATTTTTAAACAAATACGACCATATGATATTGAAATTAATAATATCAGACCAAAAACAACAACAAAAAAGAACAAAATAAATTAAATTCTCTTGAGAAATTAATATCGAGTTAAAACAAAACGGTAACACTACGTCACTAGAAACAATAAGTTTTTATTTTTTTATTTTATTTTTTTTATTTTTGTTATTTTACAAGAAAAATATAATATCAAATATTATTTCTATTAAATTAATTAAAATCATGCAGAAATCAAAAATATATAAATATAAATATATATGAACAAAATGAAACAAAATATTTGGATTAAATTAAAATAAATTAATAACATGCAAATTATGTAAATAAATTTAATTATGTAGTTAAAATCATAAAAGCACAAAAACACAACCGACCCGATAAAGATAAACAAAAAATAATAAAGTATAATTTTAAATACAATTGAATACAAAATTTTCATAACTCAGTGGAAATAAAAGTTTTTCACAAAAAATATTTTTTAATAATTTCCTCCGAATTAGTAACAGTGGCTCAAAAAAAATTATCCTGAATGCAACGCTGTCACATAACTATAGCTAATTATAGCTGCTTTGAATTATAACAAATTTTCTTTATCATTTTTGTTTCAAATTTTAAATTTATTTTTGAATGAAACTATGAACAATGAACGTTTCATATAAAAGTACTTTTATTATAAAAAAATAAAAAAAAAATTTAATTTCACATATTTACCTATAAATGGTACCACCTATATTTGCCATTACTTTTAAATTATAATAATTTAATTAACTTTTAATTTAATAATTCCGCTAATAAACCTTATCAAACGAAATACTTACGCTTTATAAAAAGCTTTTAACTAAATTGTTTTGACAGAAATGTGCAGGATATTGACAGAAATCTGTAGGATTTTGAGAAGTAAAAGCTCTAAAAAATTGAGACACAGTTCGTAATTGCAAAATATCAATATAGGGTATCCTGTTTATTTGATCTAAGGTATGCTGAAGACCTTGTTCTAAACCAGCCTACAGAATATATAAACAAATATTATTAATCAGACTTTAATGAATTTTTTGTATACAGATTGGTTTCATTATGGTCCTTATTCCATTGGGGTCCGTAACTTCAGTAGGTCAATCTTAAATTTTTGATTTTTATTTCATATGGTCTAAAGCTAAAGCATGGTTAAATAATTATCTAGTTATCTCCTTTCATCTGCTAGTAGCTTTTTTAGAATTAAGGAACATTTACATTCTATGTATAAGAACATAATATAAAATCGGTGCAAACCAAAAGTATAATAAAAATTTGAGTACCTAATAATAATTAATCTTATTTTCTTATTATAGAATATGTATTTAAAATGTTTGCTTATTATAAAGGGTCCGCCATCTAAAGTTTTTTTTTCAACTAGTGCTTATTTCGTGAATGGTAACACTTAGCTCATGTCTGATTTGACAGATAATTAGTTTTATCCTTCCGCTGAACGAATATGGTTGTGTATACGCTTGAAGAACGCTGGGAAATATTGCGACCTTACTTTTAAAATTATGGTAATGTTGCAGAATGTGTGCGAAAATTGCGTACGGATTTTGGAAGAAGAGAAGCACCGTCAGCTCCGTATGTTCGTTATCTTGTGAAAAAAGTGAAAGAAACTGGCATCCTCATCGATAAAACATTGAAAAGCCGGTACACCCAAAACGAGTCACTGTTTGGTGCGGATTTTGGTCCAGAGGCATAATTGGGCCATTTTTCTTCGAAAATGAGCAAGAAAGTGGCCGTTACAGTCAATGGCGATCGTTATCGGGCCATGTTGAACGAATTTTTGTTCACAAAAATTGAAGAGGAGGATATTGGCAACATTTGGTTTCAACAGGACGGCGCTACGTGCCACACAGCCGAAGCTACACTCGATGTTTTGTGCCCTGTTTTTGAAGATCGCATTATCAGCCGCAGAGCTGATGTCGTTTGGCCACCTCGGAGCTGCGATTTGACACCGTTGGACTATTATTTGTGGGGTGCCCTCAAAGATAAGTGTTACGCCGACAAGCCAGAGACAATTGACGCTTTAAAGGACAATATTCGTGAAGCCATTGGTGAAATACAGCTGCACACAATCGATAATCTGCTTAAAAATTGGACCGATCGTGTAGGCTACTGCATGGCCAGCCGAGGCAGCCATTTGAATGAAATTATTTTCTATTATTAACCGGAAGGATTGTACTTTCAAATAAAAAAGAAATTTGAGAAAATATTCAGTAGTTTTTTTTTATAGCATTTTCAAAAAAAAAAAAAAAATTTGGCGGACCCGATATTTAAAATAGGTAATATATCTTTTTCAATTTGGATTAGTAAAAAAACATAATATTAATATAAATAAAAATAAAAATAATAGTATTAAGACTAATGCTAACATAGAACCATCTCTAAACATAAACAATTCTAACATAGATGATAATAGTAATATTAATATTAATAAAAAATACCGAAACTTTGTACAAGGACGAACATTGAATCCCATTCTCCCTTCCATTTTCCTTCCTACTAACCCTACTAGAAAATATAACAATACTAATCCTGAAATTAATTGTTCCTCTTCTATTACTATCAATGATATATATGAAGGTAACCATCCGATCCCCTCTTATACCACTCCTTTTTCTCATGACTCTCCATTCACCCTCTCCAGCTCTCCTTCTATAACTATGCCTACCAATAATAATAATATAATAATGATAGTAGTAATAATAATAATAATAGTATACAACATAACATTAGTAAAGTAAGCATAACTAAACAGAATATGACTCTCGATAGTAAAACAAGTAAAAAAACATCTTATAAAGGATTAAAATGTACATTATCCAAAAAATTCCAAAAAATTCAAAAATTTGTACGTGTTCCTGCATTAAATCCTTTTATCCCAATTAATGATATTCCCTACTTATACACAGATCCATCAATTTATTCCACCGATTTATCCTTATTAAATTCCAGTGATTATGATAAAATTACTCGTCCAGCTATTTCGGATATCGAAACCCAAAGTATATTACCCCTTGATCTAAGTCCACGTTCCTTTTTAGATCCCATCCTACCTCCAACTGTAAAACTAACAAAACTATCAGCTTCCACAGATAATGGTCGCTATATATTATCTCGCCTTAATGATCACAGAATTTTTGAGAACGTAAGACTCTATCTTGCTTATTTTCACGACAAATCAGACTCAGTTTATATCGATAATAGATCTTAAAATAACTTAAAAGTTGCAATTCAGAAAGAGGGGCTTCCCACAGAGTATAAAGCTCTTAGGAATATTTTCGACATATTTCATGAAGGTTCAGATTTATCTCCAGCTGAAGTCACTGAACACTTAACATCTTATGCGTCACATTTAAACTCAAAGAGGATTTCTTATCTTCAAAACTCTCGTGAAGCCGCTGACAAGTTTTTTCGTGCCCTCCCTCAACAACAAAAGAAATCCCCTTTCTGGTAAATCAATTTCTTCTAAACCTTCTAAATCTTTAAAGTTCTTTTATCACAATTGTGGTGGCATTAGAGGTAAAATTAAGGATTTATTTGCAGACATTAACTCAACCTTATTTGATATTATTGTTATAACAGAAACCTGGTTAAATGATTGATTTATCAACTCTGAATTTTCAAATGGCGAATGGACAGTGTACAGAAATGACCGTGACTATGAGTCTACAGGTCTTTCTAGAGGTGGTGGTGTCTTAATCGCTGTGCGAAACACCATCCAAAATGAAGCCATTGAAACCGTCTCCTCAAAGTTCTTTGAACACATATTTATTAAACTTCAAGTTAATAATAAATTTTACTTTGTAGGAGCAGTATACATACCGCCTGTGTCAGACGAAACTGTTTATAATGCTTTTTTTACTTCTTTTTTATCTGTTCATTGTTCTCTCTATGAAGACGACAATATCATAGTATTTGGAGATTTAAATCGTCCGAATTTATCATTTACTATTGATGAATCAGATGGTCAGTTGCTTCCCATTAAATTTATGGACGATATAGATCTCGATCTAATTGAAACATTTTATGGCAATGATTTACATCAAGTTGTATCTCTTCCTAACAGTAATGGGAATTGTCTTAGTATTTACTATTTAGTATTTACTAATACTTATGACAATGTGGTAGTTGCACCTGTTTGTGATGCTGAGAACTTATTTTCTAACACAATTCATCACACTGCAATCACTGTCGATTTCCCTACCACTGATAATACTTATTCTAAATCGTACAATAATTCAATTGTATTTGACTATAAAAATGCTGATTTCACAAGCATTAATGAACATCTTTCTAATATTAACTGGACAAATATTTTATCTAGCAATGACCTTAATACTGTGATTTCCGTATTTTATGAACACATTTTTGAGTTAATCCATCAGTTTGTTCCTAGAATTATAAAGAAAGACAAATTATCAGAACCCTGGTTGAATAAGGAATTGAGAACTCTGAGAAATCACAGAAATAGATTATACAAAAAACAAAAAAATTGTACTAATCATTCTGAAGAATTAAAACAGGAGTACAACAGTGTAGCCAATAATTTCTCCAATTTATCACATGAAGCGTACGATCATTACGTTAACGACGTGGGTCAAAACATCGTTAAGAATCCCAAAAAAAATTTCAACTTTGTTAATATGAAACGAAAAACCTTAAATATGTATAAAAACAATTCCATCAGTTCAAATCCACAAGAGATTAGTAATATGTTTGCGGAACGCTTTCAAGAAGTTTTCTCTGAAAACTCAAACAATTCAAATTGCTCTCCAACCATCCCTGCTTACCAGCCTGTAATCGATGAGCTCTCACGATCATTAGACGAAATTATGATTTCACTCTTAAATATTGATACGAATAAGAGTCCTGGTCCTAATTTAATTCCAAACTTATTCCTCTACAATTGGGCACGACAATTTTCATTTCCTTTATATATTATATTTAATAAATCGCTAAAATTTGGGTACTTTCCGACTGATTGGAAATCATCATATCTCACACCAATCTACAAAAATGGTGATAAGTGTGATATTGATAATTATAGAGGCATAGCTATTTTATCCTCTATACCTAAAATCTTTGAAAAAATAGTTTGTGATAAAATAACTACTCTAATCACCCCAACTCTCAATGAACCACAACATGGCTTTCGAAAACACAGATCAACTGTAACTAATCTCATGATGCTTGTCTCGAACTGCCTGTGTCAAATTTGA
The DNA here is from genome assembly GCA_963920725.1 of Rhamphomyia laevipes. Taxonomy (NCBI): domain Eukaryota; kingdom Metazoa; phylum Arthropoda; class Insecta; order Diptera; family Empididae; genus Rhamphomyia; species Rhamphomyia laevipes. The sequence goes on from OY987257.1 coordinate 32,483,793, forward strand.
AAAAGGTAAACAAGTTGATATCATTTATACTGACTTCAGTAAAGCCTTTGATAAAGTTGATCATAATATCCTACTCAAAAAACTAGAAAAAAAGGTATATCAGGACCAATGCTCCAATGGCTAAAATCATACCTAACAAGCAGAACACAGTATGTAAAATTTCAAGGCTACGTTTTAAAACAAATATCTGTAACGTCTGGTGTACCCCAAGGTAGTCACTTAGGTCCTCTATTATTTAACATCTTCATCTCTGACCTCTCTGAAATATTACATGACATACCTCATCTATTATATGCTGATGATTTGAAAATTTATTATGTTGTTGATTCACCCTCTGATGCACGATTTTTACAATCAAAATTAGATGCTCTTAATGACTGGTGCATATAAAATAGATTATATCTAAATATATCTAAGTGTCATGTAAGTGTCTCTCGCAAAAGATGTACCAGCAAATTTAACTATAGCTTAAATGGTACTATTCTTGACCGTGTTAAGCAAATACTAGACCTTGGCATTATTCTTGACAGCAAGCTCTCTTTCAATTATCATTATGATAAAATTATTGCAAAAGCTAATAAACTACTTGGCTTTATTAAAAAGAGAGCGAAGGAGTTTAAAAACATATGGGTGACTAAAACTTTGTACTGCTCTCTCGTTCGGCCTATTTTGGAATATGCGTGTCAAATTTGGGATCCAATATATCAAATTAATAGTAATAGAATTGAATCAATTCAAAAAAAAATCTGCTATTTACTTTAAGAGACCTACATGATCCTAATGACTATGACAATTTACTATCTTATTCTACCAGGCTCGCGTTAATTAATTTATTACCGTTATCGTCAAGAAGAATCATGTTACCATCATGCTTTACCTATATGATGTATTAAACAAAAATATTGAAGTTTCCTACATATCTGATAAAATAAAACCCAATAACGATTTAAGACAAACAAGAGTGTCTAAGCCTCTAGTTGAATACTTCCATCGTACAGACTATGGAAAAAATTAACCAATTAACAGATGTTGTACAATCTACAATAAATTCGATACACACTCTAACACCTCAAACTCTAAATACGCTTTTAAGTCACAACTAATAACCAACCTCTCTATATTAGAAACTTAACTTCTTCTATGTGTATATGGATTAAAAAATATCTCAAACATACTTATAATTATAAATATAGATAAAATATACTTTAAAAGTAATCATAATTGTAATTTAAGAATAATGTATATTTTCTTTTTAATTTTAGTTTTAATTAATTTTATTGTAAATTTTTCATTTTGTAATTTAAATATAGATCTTATGCTAACTATAAAATAAAAAAATGTAACTTATATGTAAGTAATTAGAATTATTGTACCTTATTTGGTAAATAAATAAATAAACATTCATTCTATATGTCATAATAATTTATTTATTTTAATATTTATAAAGTATCAAAATAAAATTTTAATATATTGCCCAGTTTGAATTACAAATCAAAAATATTACTGATGTAACAATGAATGTAAAATTATCTACGACATCATTATTAAATATATGACGACCACCTGCAAAAAAAATATATTTATAGTTAAGTATTAGTATGTCTCTTTAGAAGAAAAAGTACTTACTTCCACTACAAGCACTTCCATTTAAGTTCTCTTTATATCCATTTCCTTCGTCGCAAAGGCATTCTAAAATGTTGTTTAAATTTGCTGATGTAGTGCTTGTGGTTTTTTCAGTTCTATTTTTGGATTTATCTGCGGAAGAGCATACTAAATAGTTATCACAATCTATTGTTTTTTCACAGATATGATGCAAAGCTGCAATAAAAATTAAAGAATCAATATATATGTTATATTTCAAAATTATAATCAAATAAAATATAATTAAATTAAATGTATATCATTAAAAATAATTCTATGATATTCAGAACTAAATTTAACATTTTTTTACATCTTATTTGTGTTATTAAGCAGTTGTATCAGAAAAAGCTTTGTATCTTGTATCCATATGTGTTACCATCTATTTTAAATTGATAGAGAAAAAATTGAGCTTCTAAAGAGAAAAAAAAGCTGCTAATCAGGGGGAGCAGATAACTCGTTGTTATGTTTAACGGCGATTTATGTCCAAAAGTGTTTTGTAATTAACATTGCACATCTTTATTACTTATTAATTTAAAAATTAATAATTTTATATTTTTATTTCTTTTATATTTAATTATACCGAAAATAATAAATAATATAATTAAAATAACTATACTAAGTATAAATATGCGTAATCACAAATCCAACATGTGTACAAAATTTCATTGAAATTGGGTAATATTTACCATATGATCTAGAACATATGAAATATTAATCGGAAATTTAACATGGACTCTCTAAAGCTACTAACCTCTACCTTGGTCAACTTATGCATAATCACGAACTCAACCTGTGTTCCAAATTTCATTGAAATCGAATAATAATTACATGCTGAAGAACATAAAGCAAATATTCTGCGGAAACTAACTTACTCATATATTAGTTTCCCATGAATGTACTAAACATACCAACTACAAATTTCTGGAGTATCAACTAGATAACTAAATGAAACTGTGTGTGCAATATCATTGAAATTGGGTGAAAGTTACTGTATGATATAGAGCGTTAAACTTATGAAAAGTAATTTCGGATTTTTACATGGACCCACTGGACTACCGACTTTAAATTTTACAGGCGCCAAATACATGTGGAAACTATCATATGTACCAAAATTTATGCTAAGTAGATAATAATTACTATATGCTCTAAAGCATACGAAATTTTACCATGGACCCCCTGAAATTACAGATTTGTATTTAGGTAGGCTTTTGCACAATCATAATACCTACCTACGTGCCAAATTTCATCCAAATCTGAGACATGTATTTTTTTTTGAAATTTTTTCGTAGAACAAAAACATAGGTTTCCACATAAATGGGGAAATCTAACATGGTCCCACTGAAAGTATCGATCTCACCCTGTAAAGGCACCAGTATGAAGTCTGTTAGAGCATGTGTGCCAAATTTCATTAAAATCTGACTAGCGGTTCTAGGAGATGTTGGTGCGGACATAAAAAGCGCGTTAAATTTATTATTATAAATTTTCTTCTCAAAAAAAAATTATAAAATATTATTTCTTTTTTTCATAAAACACGAACTGTTAATAATTCAGAAATATATTTATTTATGATTTCAAAAAATATTTATTTAATTTATTTCAATTGAACTAACATTATTTTTGGACAACTGGTTTCGACTGTGCTTCAAATAAGACTGACTTATAATAATTATGTTTTAATTATTAAACCTAGAATTAATTGTTTTGTCACGTTGTAATGGTAGAGATAGTCTCAACATACGCAACGACAACGCGCTACAGCGCAACATTCACAACGGCGTAACAGATAATCTGAAAGTTAAGTTATTGCGTAAATGACATAACACAGCTGATTTTAATCAGCTGTTTTATATTATTGAAAAAAATTAATAATTATTTTTGGCAGTTGTTGAATTGAAAAGTGAAAAATTTAAATTAAAACTTATTATTAAAATTTATTATTAAATAATTACTTATTATTAAAATTTGTAGCACCATAAATTTTTGAAATTATTTGATAATGAAATTAGTTGTCAAATTCCTGCGTTGGCAACTTTACGTGCGTTGAAAGTTCAATTTTTCGAACTTCTGCGTTAGCGTTGTGAATGTTTGCGTTGAGTTAACTAGTCCCATACATTTTATATAGGTTAAATATTTTTCTGACAGTGCGCTGTAGCGCGTTGTCTTTGCGTATGTTGAGACTATCTCTGGGGTAATGCAACATGATTTATAATTAAAATAATTAGTTAAAAAATGCAATTCGGCAAAGATTAAATTTAAGTTTTTTAATAAAATAAAGTATTGCATGAGAAAATAAGCTTTTATAAATTTCCACCAAAAATATTTGTAAATTTAGATTTATATTTTACACAAAAAAATAAATAAAGTATACAATTTCTATGGAAAGGAAATGATTTAATATAAAAATTTATTATATTTGGGGTAGTGACATACTAGAGTATATTAATCGTACGTCCCCCTACACCTTTTTTGCAATTTCAGAATCCCCGACCTCGGAAACGCCTAGAAAAATTTTTTGAGTGAACTTTTTTTTTGAACCATCCAACCCATCACCAAACTTCAACGTTATTCCATAACTACTCGTAATATATCATAACAAAACACAAAGAGAACATACAAAATATTAATGTACAAAAGATAATAAGATTTATAATTTTCACATAGGTCAAAATATTTAGAAGCAGCGTGACAGTTAATCTAACTTTTTCGTAAAAGGTACGCTAGTTGGTATAGTCCGCGTTTTTTTATGAAAAAGTAGTAAACAAATAATATATATATTATTTCAATAGGTTTGTGTATGTTAAAAATAAAATTTAAAGAGGCAGCATTATTCCAAGACGATTTTTTTATATGTTAATAAATTTTTTTTTATTCTTTATTTAATAATAATGTCGCGTATACCTAAGTGTGCAATAATTATAAAAAAGTATTAAAATAAGCAAAGCCTGTGTGGAGTTTTAGTTTTGCAAATAATAATAATTTAATAAAAGAATGATTAAAAGCCATAAATCGGGAACATTTTGTATGTAGTGGAAATTCTGTATTTTATAGATTACATTTCATAGCAATTATAATTTACAGAATCATCTAGTATGATGCCAAGACATAAGCCAAGACGAGTTCTGTTCGTATTTTTCGATTATTTTCAATAATAAACAAAAAAGTGTAAAACAAATAAACGAACTGATCTAGCAGTTCTTAGGTGACAATATATTTAATCTGTTGTTGAAGCTTCCGACAAGTTATTGAAGTTAATATGAAACTAAATTAAATTGGATGATAATATGGATTTTTAAAAAACCAATAATATTACATTTTTCTATTAACAATAGTGACAAGTGTTGTTCCTACTTTAAAGTTAGATTAAAAAGCAGATATTATATTATATTTCAAATTATCTTAAAGAATACAAATTCAAAACAGTCATTATCGTTATAAGTTCCATGTTTACATAATTTTACAAATTAAAAAAAAATCAACATATGAAAAACCATTACATTATATTCCGCCCTCTATCTGGCTGAAAGCAAGATTTAATTTACACATTGAAATAGCAAGAAAATATATTTTAAAAATTGTATACACTACTATTTCCTAACTCCGCTTGTACAACTTAAAATAACAACTTAAAATAACTTTTTTATTTTTCAAATTATATATTTAATATAATTTTTTTAATTTTTGAAATCCCATTTATGCTTATTTAATTTAATGTTTTTTATTGAATATACTTCTTTATTTTTCAAATTTGCAAATTTATCGGAAGTTGGAATCAAATGAATACTTGTGTGTGTCGTGTCATTCGTCTACGCCGGGCTCATATATGAAATTTTAATGCGTATTCGTTGTGTCCGTCGCGTCTAGCTAGTTTGAATAGTTATGGTAAATTTAATTATGCTTCGCTTTCATGCGCCCTTAGACTTAGGGCGCATGAAAGCGCCCTAAGCGCCCATACAAGCTATGGTAGATTTTTTTTAGCTTTAGAATTCGCAGATGCTGTCAAAATATATTTATTAAGAAAAAAAATTGTGATATTAATATTATAAATTTTGTGATTATTACGGACTATTACTAATTATTATAAGGAGTTATAGTTCTATTTTCAATAAATATTGAAAAAAAATATTGAATAAATTGTGTATTGTGTTGTGAAAAATTGTAATTCAGTATGTATATAAATATGAAATTACGGCAAAATGGCGCAATCACACTTTACACAGGTAAATATACAAAATTTAATAGTATAATAATTATAATGATACGACTTTTTAATTTAGAATGTTTTTTTAATTTAAATTAGTTTTAAAATGTAATATGTTTAAGTCAAATAAAAGTATAAAAATATAAAATAAAAATGTTATTATTTTGTTGTGAAATATTTTATATTCTCTAAGGAAATGGTGATGAGGAAGAAATGGCTTGAAGCGGTAAATTTAATTTCAAATCAGTTTTATACCACATTTAGAGTGTGCGATACATTTTCAGGCGGAAGATTTTAAAAATCCTGATAGTTGGGACGAAAATTACTATTAAGTACAGCAGTTAAAAATATAAATTTGAAATTTTAAGAACAATATTTCAAAAAAGAGCTTTCCTTAAATAAAACAGCTTTTATATCCGGGCCGTCATTTCTGGAGACGTCACCCTGAAAAAATATCTCTCTTCCCCCCACAAAAAAATCTACAATAAATTATATACTATAGCTGCTCCTGTATTCTATGCTCTAAGGCTGTGCCAGAGCTTCTGTCGCATATTCTAGTGGAAGTTAATTTATATATGTGATTTGTTTCTTGTGTCAGGCTTAACGTATCGATTGAAAGATTTATTATATTTTATGTCAATATTATAATTAAATTTCTGTCGAATACAATAATACCATTAACAGTAGTAATAATATAGTTAAATAATTTAAAAACCAATATAATTAATAAATCATTTATCATTAAAATTTCAAAACAATTTTGATATACACAGCTATGTTCAGCTATGTGGCTGTGATAAAAAATTGCAGCAAAAATTGTTTCTGATCGTGAAAAACTACCGTAACGAGAACAAATTGAATAAGTATATCCACTTTTAGTTTTAACGTTTCTACGCTTGAATTTCATAAATATCATTTCTCGAGAAATCTTCATCGAGAAAACAATCTGAAAAAAATGGTTTTTCCAATTTCTGCAAACTTTTTAAAAGTGGTGATAAATCTGACATACAAAATTATAGAGGAGTGGCTATACTATCGGCTGTTCCTAAATTATTTGAAAAAATTGTAACTGATAAACTACATGCTTTATTAATTGACAATATCAATGTTAACCAGCATGGTTTTGTTAAACGCCGCTCAACATGTACTAATTTAGTTGAATACACATCATATATACTGAATAATATGGAGACAGGTAGTCAAATTGATTCAATTTATACAGATTTCAGCAAGGCTTTTGATAAAGTTGATCATAACTTATTAATTTTTAAACTCAATAAGATGGGTATTTCGGGTCCTCTACTGAACTGGATTGAATCTTACTTAAGTGATAGAACGCAATATGTAAAGCACAACGGTGTTAAATCTTCTGCCATTAGTGTGTCGTCAGGTGTGCCTCAAGGTAGCCATCTTGGGCCTTTATTGTTTATACTATTTATAAATGATTTAACAACTCTTTTTGAGGGTATTAAATTCTTGCTATACGCTGATGATTTAAAACTCTATAGAGTTGTCAACACCATTAGTGACAAATTAATTTTACAAAATAATTTGACCACTTTATATAACTGGTGCATTTTGAATGGTATGTTTTTGAATATAAAAAAATGCAATGTTATTTCTTTCAGTCGTAAAAAGTTTGCAGTTTATTTCGATTATGAGATAAACGGGTCGACTTTAGAAAGGAAAAATATAATTTCTGATTTAGGTGTCTTGCTTGACTCTAAATTAACTATGAAACACCAAATAGATGCGGTATACTCCAAATCTAAAAAAATGCTGGGATTTATTAAACGAAGAGGGAAAGAATTTAATGATCCATACATAATCAAATCATTGTATTGTGCATTAGTTAGACCAATTTTGGAGTACTGTAGCGTTGTGTGGATGCCTTTCTTCGATTGTGATGTTAATAAACTTGAATCTGTTCAAAAACAATTTCTTTTGTTTGCTCTTCGTTCTCTAAATTGGCAAGACCGTTTTAATCTTCCGCCCTATACTGAACGTTTGGGGTTGTTAAAAATTAATTCTTTAAATAGTCGTATAGAGACTGCTGCGGCAGTTTTTGCCTTTGATCTTATTAAAAGAAATATTAATTCTGAGAATTTATGTAATAAAATTATAGTAAACAATAACATTAGAAAACTAAGACACACGCCATATTTAAAAGTCACCATGCATTCTTCATCATATGGCCAAAATGAACCATTTAGTAGATGCTCCAAGATTTTTAATAAATTTTATAAGTTATTTGATAACTCTATAAATAGAGAAACATTTAAAAAAAGAGTTTTAAATACATTGTTGTGAGGCAGTTTCATTATTGTTCAATTTGATTTTTTTATGTAAATATTTTTTGATCTAATATATTAATTAAGATGTTAATATGTAATTTCGTATATAATAAAATTTATATAATAGATTTTATAATAAGGACGTATATAATAAGTTTTTTATTATATAAATTACATTATAGTTATAAGTATTCTGTTTGTCATTACATTCTTGTTGTCTTTATTTGACAAAAATAATAAATAAATAAATAAAAATAAATAATATGCTTTTGCAATCATAGCAAACTAATAGACCTTTTCTTTGGCACGAAAAGTCAATCTGTTTTTATATATAGATCAAAATTCGTATTTCTTTGGCAAAAAAAATATATATTGTTTCATATCTAATTAAATTATCTACTTAATTTTTTTCAGATTTACACCTCCCTATATACATTTGCAATTTGTTCTCGTAAAATGTATGCCATTTATTTATTGGTAATTTGTTGTCGTAAAATGTATGCCATTTATTTATTTTTTAATTATATTCTGCTTAGAATTTTATATATTGATTTTTCAAATTTCAAGATTTGACAATATGAGAAAAAAATATTATCTGGTTTTTATATTCGTTAGCACATCAAAAATCTGACATTTACGAGCAAAATCTAAAAGAAAAAGAAAGTAAAATCTCTAAGAAATCATGGTATCAACGGCAACTTGTATTTTTTTTTAATTTATTATTCATAGTATTTGATTTTTTTTAAAATATGTTAATAAAACTACAAAATAAAATTATTTGAAAAAATAATATAAAAGCAAAATAATAATATAAAAGTTTTTTTCCGTGATGTTTAGTATTCAGTAAATATAAAAATATCTTTTTTTTTTAAATTTTTTGTATGATGAATTATAATATAATGAATTTGGGCTAATTAATAAAAATAATAATAAAAAAAAAATCCAGCTTCCTGTACTGACGTATGGCGCTCAAACCCTCAAACATGGAGCTTGAACACCAAGCTAACAAACAAACTTCTGACCTGCCAAATAGCTATGGAACGAAATACGCTGAAAGTTTAAAATGGAATTGGGCAAATGAAAGTTACGACGGACAAAGGAAAGTTGGAAGACCATTAGCTAGATGGCGAGACGACATTCAAAATTACGCAAGAAATTGGAAATTTAAGGCACTGAACAAACAAGAGTGGCATACGTTGGGGGAGGCTTACACCCTTTCAAACTAATTACAAAAAACAAAAAATATTAAAAAATTATAATTAATAATAATAATCAACAAACTGAATATAATAATATAACACAAATTAATGAATTTAAAAAAAAAAAGAAAAAAAAGAAAATTTAAATATGTATATATAAATTAAATTTACTCAATATAATAATAAATAAAATAGGAACTCGAAACTTCTAACTTTAGAATTAACTAGAAACAAACATGAATATATGAATTGTAAATTGTAAAACTAAATGAAATTTTTATACAGCGTGATGGAAGGGAGGGTCGAATTTCAACACCCACTGAGTTACAGGGTGTTTAAAAAAAGTCCTTCGGGGAAGTAGGTCATAATGAATTATGACTTCTAGCGTATTAAACCTAGAATATCCAAACTAGGCGCGTTTGATAGACAATTGATTAGTGTTTATTAGAGTATAACCCCAATTGCCATCGGTACTTTTACTGAGGAGATATTAATCTCCAAAAACAATTTTTTTTAATTTTTCAACATAAATTTTTATGAAAATCGCATTTTTCTTGGAAAAATGCGTAATAAACATTTTTTTTTTTATTTTGAGGCGGCATGAATTACCTATAAAGTCACCATACAAATTTTTTACCTGAGACTTATGGTTTGCCTAGTAGAAAGATTACAAAAAGGTTTTTAAATGGAAAAATCAGGTACTAAAAGTATTAAAATAAAAAATAATAAAAATTCTGGGTTTAAAATTAAAATATTTTTATTGTTAATTGTCATTTATCTATTTTTAAGATTATAGCAGTTGCTCAAAATGACCTCCTCCCATCTGAATGCAAGCAAGTGCTCGTTTTTGAATTGCTCTTGTAATACGAATAGTTGGCAATTCGTCTCTAATTTTCTGAGCTGCTGCTTCAATTCTTCACATGTTGTTATTTCTGTGGAATACACTTCCTCCGTCATCGTTCCCTATACGTAAAAGTCCATAACTGTAAGATCTGGTGATCTTGCAGGCCAATGTATTGGGCCATTCCTTCCAATCCAACGATTTGGGAAATTTTCATTAAACCGTTCCGTAACAATTCGGCCATAGTGACTTGGAGCGCCATCTTGTTGATACAAAAGCCTTGCACGTTGTAAAAGAGGAACATCTTCTAGCAGGCCTGGTAAATCACGTTGCAAAAAATGTAAATATGCTGCACTGTTTAATCTAGGTGGAAGAAAAAAAGGACCTATTAACATATCACCAATTACACCAGCCCACACAATTAAACTAAATCGATGTTGAAATGATGTTGTTGTATGCGGATTTTCATTCGCCCACGTGTGTAAGTTATGGTAGTTTGTAATGCCATCTCTTGTGAATTGAGACTCATCAGTCCATAAAATATTTGGTACAAATGTATTGCAATTAATTTGTCTTTCCAACAACCAGTTGCAGAATTCGAATCGGTGTTCCTTATCTGCTAGCAATAACTCCTGAACAGTTGTTGTGTGAAAGGGATGAAGTCTCTCCTGGTGTAAAACTCTGAAAATTAAGGCTGATGATAAATTTCATTGCAAAGACAGTTGTCGTATACTTATTGACGGATTTTCTCTGACTGCTTGAAGTATACGTTCATCTCGTCCTACAAACCTACTATTTGTCGCATGCCCTTCATTACGATTAAACCTTACTCTGCCAGTCTCTCTTAATCTTCTTTGAATATCCGAAAATACCATATCAGTAGGAAGGCGTCGTCCAGGATATCTAATACCATACGCTTCTCGAGCAGCCAAAGCATTTCCATTAGCTAGCCCATAAAAGTAGTGTATGTCTGCATACTCCTCATTGGTAAATTCTGCCATTTTAATTATTCACTTGTTTTCTTTTTAAAATTTAAAGTACAACTTAATATGTCACATAGTCAATGCACTTCTTTTATACAAAAACATTTTATAAAACCAGACAATTATTTTATAAAAAGAGGTAATCGCTTACTTTATTGCAAGGTTAACAGCCTAATTACTAAGAAATTAGTGTCGGCAAGTTTTAAAAGCGTAATTACAACTACTTCCAATAAATTATTCTACAAAAAACCCACATTTACCTTAATTACCTGAATTTTTCAATTAAAATATCTGATTTGGCAATTAAAGGACGTTTTTTGTTACCTTTCTACTGGACAAACCAGAAGTCGCAGGTAACAAATTTGTATGGCGATTTTGTAGGTAACACTATGGCGCATCCAAATCAAATTAAAAAAAAATTAATACCCGCAAAATTTCGAGAAAACTGGCATTTTTCCAAAATCTAATTAATTATTTTTTGAATAAATTATAACTTTAACGAAATTTTAACGCAGACCTAGCAACCGGTGAAAATAACGGTAACATCGAAATAAAGGTAAATTAACTATTTTTAGAATTATATATTTTCTTTTTTTAGAATGAATAAGTAATACTTTAAAAGAGTTAATTTAATTTAATTCTTAGAAGAATAGATTATTTTCGATTTTGAAGTATTTAACCAAGTATATTCTAAAAAAGAATTAAATTTAATTTATAACGGAATATATTTTCTAAAAACTACGTTTTCTTCTTTTAAAATAATAAAATGCACATACAATTAATTCTTTTTTAGAATATATTTGGTTAAATACTCCAAAATCGAAAATAATCTATTCTTCTAAGAATTAAATTAGCATTTCGAATTTCCAAGAACGTCGATGTACTGTACATAACTAATTATCTATCTCAGTATGTTCCCGACGTCGACGGTTAATGTTCTAAAAAGTTAAAACTAAATTCGTAAAGTAAATTTTATAAAAAAAAATCAAGTATTTTTCATTTCTATTTTGTGCATTTTTAATTTAATAGTGGTTACTAAAAGTTTAATATAATATATAGTTTAAAAAAGTGGAAAGTTTAAAAAAGTGAAAAATTATAAAATTTAAAAAAGTAGAAAACTAAAAATTTATATTAAAATTAAAAAATATTGTGTGGTTTAAAAACTAATATGGATGGATTATTAATTCAAGTTTATTACCCAAATGAACAAGAACTAAAATGGGTATTATTAAAAAAATACAACGCTTCAGTAGATGAACTTTTTATTAAGGACTTTATTTTTTCAGGTAAGTTCTGGAAATTGTTATTATTTGTCTTATTTGTAAACAAGTGCAAATTTTAAATCTTTTAAAAAGTTTTCAATATTTGAAAACATAAATTTATTCCACAAAGGAATAGATTATATTCTTTTAAAGAATATAACCTATTACTATAAAGAGTGAAATCAATTCCACTATAATAATTGACTTTAACTTAAATCCGAAAATTATTGCAGGTTGATTGCAATGCTTTTCCTATCAATAATATAAAATCAAGAATAAATTAATCGTTTTGAGGGTTTCTTTTTTATAAAACATTTTTTTTTTGTTATTTTAGTTAACTAAAAAAAAGTTTTTTCAAGCATTAGATCTAAATGTAATACGGTAGAACATTAATTGTGAAGAATAGAATGTTAATTGTGTTCCATAAATTTATTCTTTGATAAAAATTACTGTCGGTTTATCACAAGATTTGTTGTTTCTTTCATTTTTCAGTGTGCTATAATTCAACAAATTTAGAAATTTCTGATATTATTGGGTTTATGGATTCAAGCAATAACATAATTGAAAATGAAAATTTATGTAAATTTGTATTAAGTCCAGAATATGGAAGCATTGAAAATAATTTTATACAAGTTATTTGTAAAACCACTAATGATAAAGAAATCCAAACAGACAAAGTAGAATCAACAAATTCAAACTGTCAAACTGATATATCAAGTAATGATTCTATTATTTCTGTTAAAGAAAAAGGTTTATTAAAAAGGTGCACTGCAATAATGGGAAACATAATGGTTGTTAATAGTGAGGTATGTTTAATAAAAAATGATTTATTATAAATTGGGGCAGTATCATTTACATTGCGATTTTAATTTTTAATATATTGTTATATTATTATGTTTGATTTGTTATTATTTTCTAAGAAATACCCCTATATATTTATATTCAATAATTTTTTTATATATGGTACATTATTATTTAAGTGTTATTTGAATTCTCTTTCAAGGATTTTAAATCGTATATAACAAACCACAGAGGTCTTAAATATTTGCAAGAATATCAAGAAACCCGAACACTGAAAGAAAAATCAAGGAGAGCAGTGATAGACTTATTAGGCTCATACTCAGAAGATAATTTTTCATTTTCTAAAAAATGAAAAAGTTCAGTATGCCACGCATGTGTTGAGCTGTTTCCTATTTTAAAAACAAATAATATAGATTTAGAAGGAATTGTAAACAAATTTAAAAAAATTCCTTCATTATTGATTTTCTAATTTTTATTTTTACAGGACTTGCTATATAATATAAAAAATGGTACTGGTTACTATATTGCAAAAATTAAAAATATGCGAAAGTTATCAAAATTAGATTCTTCTGAAAATAATGACCCCAATAAACCGGTTAAAGCTGTAATACCTGAAATTAATATTGAGAAGTTTAGAGATGATCTTATTATTATTATTATTATAAGCTTTTTATTCATCCTTAAAATAAATTTACATTTCAAAAATAAGAAAAAATTATATTATATTATATACCATTTTAAAAATAAAAAATAAAATTAAAAATAAATAAAATAGTTTTGTTTAATAATTAAAAATTTTCAATATATTAATTCAAATTGAATACTTTCTTATATTTAGCTGTTAAGGACATAAGCCTCCCCCAAGACTTTCCATGCTGTTCTATCGTAAGCTATTCTTTCCCATCTTGTATGTATTGTTTTTATGTCGTCTCTCCATCTTTTTGTTTGTCGACCCACTCTTCTGAACCCATCCCTTGGAATCCATTCCGTTAAAATTTTGGTCCATCTGTTGTCGTCCATCCTGGCCACATGACCCGCCCATTGCCATTTAAGAGATTTTGCTTTTTCAATTGCGTCCATAAATTTTGTTCTGCATCTTATTTCATCATTTCTTATTCTTTGTCGTCTGCTTATTTGTAGTAGTGATCTCTCCATAGCTCGCTGATTAACCTGTATTTTTTGGTTCAATCTTGAAGACATATTCCATGTTTGCGCTCCATATGTTAGTACTGGTAATACTGTCATATCAAATAATTGTTTTCTACTATTTGTACTGATGTTAGAACTTAATATATTTTTCATTCCGAAAAATTGCTTCCAACTATTTGATATTCTGCGATCAGTTTCTTTCTCTTCTTTATTTTGAAATGCTATAGTTTGGCCTAAGTAGATGTATTCATCGCAATATTCTAACTCTTCTCGTTGTAGTTTTATAATTTCTTTTGTTGCGTTTGTTAATAATTTTGTTTTCGTTCTGTTCATCTTCAGCCCTACATTTTCGCATTCAGTTGCTAGTTTATTTATCATTATTTCTAGTTCTTTTGCAGTTTCCGCGAACATGGAAATATCGTCAGCAAATCTCAAATCGGTTAATTGATTGCCATTTATATTTATTCCAAAATCTTCAAAATCTGTTTTTCTAAATATCTCTTCTAATACTGCGCAAAAAAGTGACGGTGATAAGGGATCACCTTGTCTAACACCTCTTTCAATATTAAATATTTTACCCTTATATTCTGTTGAGACTTTTGCAGTACAATTTTCATACAATTTTTTAATTATATTTATTTCTTTTTGCGTACTCCCCTGATTTTGTAAGGCTTCGTAAAGTTTATGGTGTTCAATTGAATCAAAAGCTTTGTAGAAATCAATAAAACAGATATAAAGTTGTTTCTGGTACTCTGATGATTTTTCTATAAGTTGATTCATAGCTTGTAAATGGTCAGTTGTTGAAAACCCGGAACGGAATCCTGCTTGTTCTCTAGGTTGATTTTGAATTAAATTTATCTTCATTCTGCGGAATAAACACTTTGCAAATATTTTGTAAATTGTTGAAAGAATACTGATTGGCCTGTAGTTGTTCAAATTTGATTTATCACCTTTCTTATGCAATAAAATAATCGTAGATTTTTTCCATTGCTCAGGAATAACTTCAAATAATATTATTTCATTGAAAATATATGTTAATGTTTCAGACAATTCATTTTTACTAATTCATCAATTGCCAGTTCAATTTCATTTTTTAAAAATAGCGGAAAATCTTCTGTATTATTTGATCTTTCTTTATTATTTAATATATTTTCTTGTTTCGAGTCAGATTTATACAACTCTTCAAAATATGATGTCGCAAGTTCATTTATTTTTGTTCTGTTTTGAGTTTTCTTATTATTATTTTTCAGATTAATTATCCAATCTTTACCTTCAATAAAATGTTGCTTTATTTTTTTAACCGATTTTTCTTCTTCTACTATTTGCTTTACAATTTGTTCATCATATTGCTTTATATCATTCTTTAGCGAAGCTTTTATTTGTTTTCTTAGATATTTAAGTTCATTTTTATCTGTTTCGATTAAATTGCATTTTTTTCTTATATCTTCGCGTTTTTGTATTAATAATTTTGTATTTGGTGAAAGTTTGTCTTTCTTTTTGTTTACTTTTTCCATTATTGTATCTTTGGCAGCTTCTATAATAGCATTTTCAATAAAATCGTATTTTATCTGTATATTTTCCAACTCTTTCAATTTATTTACACTTATAGTGCGTTGTAATTTATTGTTATAATTCTGTTTTTTCTCCTCTGACACGTATTTTGAAATTTCTTGTTTTTGTTCTATGTTATGGTAATTTTTAGTTTTGTGGTTTAGCAAAATTTTTGCTCTAACCATTCGGTGGTCACTATCAAATGCAATATTAGTTAGTACGGATACATCTTTTATAGTTTTTTTCTTATTAGTTATAATAAAATCAATTTCATTTTTTGTAATTCCGTTGGGTGATTTCCAAGTCCATCTATTTTTCTCCTTTTTCATAAAAAGCGTATTTGCAATTATCATATTATTTTGCCATAACCACGTTATTAATTTATGACCATTTCTATTTCTGTTACCATATCCATGTTCACCAAGTATTGCTTCCTCTCCCACGTTCCTGCTTCCAATTTTCGAATTAAAATCTCCTATAACATAAATATTTTCAACTTTTATTTTTCCGAGTATATCATCTACTTTTCCATAAAATTCATCTATAATTATATCTTCTTCATTTGATGTTGGTGCATAAATTTGTATAACAGCAAACTTTGTTTTTTCAATCTTAAATTCGCAGGATATGATTCTATCATTTATTAAATTAATTTCAACTATATGTTTTTTAAGTTTATTATTTATTAGCATTCCAACACCATACATTCCTCTGTTATTACCGATATATGAGAAAACATTACCATTTTCTTTTTCTAATATTCTTGTACCTTCTAATCTTGTTTCTGCTAAACCTATTATGTCCCATTTAATATTATGTATTGCATTTTCTAATTCAATTAATTTGCTTTCAGTTGATAGAGTGCGCACATTAAATGTACATATATTTAATTCTTTAATTTTTCGATCTAATTCTTTTTCATTATCTTTTGTTATCGATAATGATAATTTTTCATCTCTAGTATTGAGATATGGGGGGTTTTGGCCATGCTTTTCCACGGTGACCAGCCGTACTGGAAAAGTTTTTTCGTGTATTTGGTTAATCGT
This sequence comes from Rhamphomyia laevipes, assembly GCA_963920725.1. Classification (NCBI taxonomy): domain Eukaryota; kingdom Metazoa; phylum Arthropoda; class Insecta; order Diptera; family Empididae; genus Rhamphomyia; species Rhamphomyia laevipes. Next base: position 32,500,758 of record OY987257.1, read on the forward strand.
AGTCCATTTAACGTTCGCATGTTCATTATTTTTAGAATCTGATTTAAATAAAGTTGGTAGTTGCTAATTTGATGTAGTAGGTTTCTGTTTTTTATTTTCTTGTAGTATAAAATCTGATAATTGTAAATTATTTATATTTTGATTTTCTGGGTTGTTGATATTTTCTTTCTCTGGTGATCTTTGTCTTTTCTTATTAGCTGCAATATTTAATTCTTCTACAGTTTGTTTAGATAATATTTTATTTTCAACAACTAACTTTCCTTTTTTAATACTAACATCAGCTCCTTTACTTTTCAGTTCTCTCATTGCTATTCTTAATTCATTATTTTCTACAATAATTTCTTTTGGAAGATCATCATTAAAGAATATTTTAAAAGGAATGTTTTTAAGTTTGAATTTATTCTCCATTATACGCTGTTTTTTAATATATGTTGTAATTCCTAATAGTAATGGTCTTATTTTCTCCGTTTTTTTTCCCAGACGGTATAATGAATCAATTTCCCTTATTTCAAGAGTTACACCTACAGAACAATTTATAATATCTAATATTATGGCTATCAGTTCATCCTGATTATTTTCTGTTTCTTGTAATCCATGTATTATTATATTTCTCTTTCTAATTTCTCTTTCTACATTTATAACTCTCTTTTCTAATTCAGATTGTTTGACTTTCACATGATCTACTTGTTCTTTAATATCAGCAAATCTGTTATCAATATTTTTATTAATAGATTCTATATCAGATTTTAGTTCAATTTTTAAACCATTTATTGCTTTTAATATTTCTTCAGTCATACTTATTCTTTAAAAATGATTTTCTCCTAACTGTATGCAAAATAATATAATCTTATATCGGGTTAATAAATTTGTATTTGTAATATGATAAGTTTTAGTTACGCCTAAATTCATGCAATAACTTTAATAATTTTTATTAAACTTTATTTTTGTAACTTAATTAAATTTTGTGTTGATAATTTGTATCTATAATGTAGCCAGCATGTAGTGTTCTATCATTATTTTTTTTAATTCGAAATAAAAATCAAATCAGCTGTTTTATTGTTTTTTTTTTTTTTTTTTTTTTTTTCATATATTATTATAAAATTTTTTTAATTATTTTTTATATATATTGTATCTTAATAAAGTATCAGAAATTAATATTTATTATCTTTTTTTTTTTTGTATATATGTACTTTAGTAATCTACTATAGTAATCTTATTCACTAACCTTTAATTTGTATATATTTGAATTATAAATTGTATTTTGAATTCAATTCATATATGACAAATCGCCAAATATTATGGGGTCAAAGTCCAGATAATAATGTGTATAAATTATTTTTAAGTTTTTTCTCATATATTGCGACAGATTTATGAATCTTCAATTTCCAATGTTCTACACACTTTTATTATTCCTTTTATTCACTATTTATAAATTTCTGATACTTAAATTATTAATATTTCTGTTTTTACTTGCAACCAAATACACTTTGTTTTCTTTTTCTTTTTGACAGTTATTCATTTTTGATCTTACATTTATGCAAAATGCAATTATACCAAAACAATTAGAGGAAATAAAATCTAAATTGATAACTACATTTGCTGCTAGACAGCATATTATAAAATCAAAGGATAACAAAATTAATTTAAAGGATGAATTCCACTATTTTTTTGTTCAACCAGATTTTTCAAATGTCATAAAATATATCTATAATTATTATAATTTATTGATACATTTTTATTAATTGTAGATAACTTTTGATTTTCAACAATTTTCAAAAGAAAATAATTTTATTAAGAAGTGGCAAAGAATAGAACAAGATAATATTCATGTAGTCAAATTATCTGGAAAAGAGACGATACATACGGAAGAAAATAATTCCGATGAGTGGAATTCTGCTACATTAGCTTTCATCAACTTTATTAATTTGCTGCCACCACTGCCACTGGGGCGAAAATCAAGCCCAAGAGACACGTAACTAAAAGCTATTGATAAGCTAATATTATTTAAAAGTGTAAATTAAAATATTGTTTATATACAAAATAAATAATTTAACTAAAAAAAAAAAATTCAGATTGGATTAACAGAAAAAGAATACAGTGGTGTACCATCAGATGCTCCATATTTGATTGCTATTGGACCTAAAAAACCAGCAATAAGTCAATATTTAATTAGCATTGATGGGCATTGTAATATTTTGAATCTTATATATATTATATCTATATAATATATATATTCATCGAGGATTTGGAGAATTAGATAAATTAAAACACTTGTAATATTCTGTGTAATTGATTTTCGGACTTCACGTCTTTATTTCTTTACTGTTTGCTTAAGACTCCTTTATAATAATGATTTTTGTAATATTTAAACTTAATATTATTTGTATGATTAGTCAAGTGCTTTGTTTAAAAAATATACTGACCTAAATATGACAATCGATATTTAGGATCTAGTTACATTCAAATTGCATTTATGTTATTGCCCTTTGGTTCAATAAATTATAAATATCACAATATTGATATTTAGGGTCAAATTACTGAATTGCACATAACATTGCATTTGACTAATCATTTACATTTATTCTTTGTATACAATATTTATGTTTAACATATGTTAATGTTTTATTTAGAATTTGGGTATGGTATATTACACCTCCCTTCATAAAAAAAAATTTTTATTATATAATATGAAAATTTTCTTAAACCTTAATTTTTTTTTTTTAAATGTATAATAATGAAATTTTTAAATGTATATAATAATGAAATTTATATGAAATTTAATATAATATATGTTATAAAGTTATAATCATAGTTTTTTTTTTTTATGTTATTTTATATGTATTAGAGGAATTTTAGTACAAGTTATTTTTAGGTATTTATGAGCAGTATAGATTATAGGCAATAAGAACATTAAAGAGGAAATTATTATGATAGTTTTCTTTATTATTTTACTATTGTTTGAGTTCTCTTGGTTTTGCTTGTTATGATAGTCAATTTCGGTTTCAATATCTCTAAGGCTTTTACTGAATTGTAATAACTTTTCGTTTAAGTTTATTATATTTCCGTGAAGACTTGGAATTTTTAAGGTTTCCGTAATATTTAATTTTAAATTTAATTGATAAAATTTTATGAAATTGGATTCTATTGAGACCTTTGTACTGTTAAATGGTTCTATTTCTTCTGTATTTAGTTCTATATTTTTAGTTTCTGCTGAACAACCTGCCGATAAATGCATATAACCACTGTTAGTCAATTTTAAAATTTGGAAGTAATTAGGACAATAGATTTTTAACATAGTTTCGAATGGATTTAAGAAAAGCCAAGTGTTTACTGCATTTAATTTGTACCATAATTCATTTTTTAAATTGAAAATTCTTATGTCACAGAACGAATTTAATTCTGATTCACCATGTATAACTTTTGCTATACAGGTGTTAGTAGTTTTGGCTGGTATATTTGTACTGCATAAAAATGTATTTGTTGTTTTATTTAAACTAACAAATTTTTTACAATGTGATAACTCTTCCTGATCAAGATTAATGAAAGTATCACGTTTTTGATTTATTGCAATGTAGCTTTCTTTGCAATCTATATAGTAATAAGTGTGATTCTGTAATTGTCTTGGAATTGGGAAAATTTTATATAGACGTAATTGTTCTCTTTCAACTAATGGTATAGTAATTTCGTATAGTATTCGGTTTTGAGAATATTTAGGTTTGATTTCTAAAAGTTTTTAAAAATTGAAAAAAATTATTTGTATTTATTTGTAAAGGAACTTCATATCTTGTATTGATTAGTTGAATTTTTTCTAAGGATTTAAGTAACAGTTCCGGTTGTAAAATTTTGGTATCAATTTCATTATTCATAGCCCTTTTTAGAGAAACTAGAATATCATCTTGTAATTTATCGAAATTTTGAATATTGAAAGTTAAAGCTATTGTAGTTTCATCTAGTACATGCAAAAATTGTTGATATATAGTGAGATTGTTAACTTTAGGAATTAAACTTAGTAGTATTTCAGTATTTGATTTGGAATTTGTAGTAAAATTTTGTAGTATTTCTACTGAGTGTTTTAAAATGCTACTTTGTTTTTCTACTATGTGAGTTAAGAATTTATTGGAATCTTTTAATTCAATAATTTTATTTTCTATATGTTCAGAGTCTTGAGCATCCATCACACCGAATATTTCTTTTAAAAAGGTCCCACCCATGTTTATAAGACCGCGTTTTTGTCTAGTGTGTAAGAAGAATTTTTCGATCTGTCTCTGATTAATATTTATTTTTGATAGACTTATATTTAGAGAATGAATAGTTAGAGGACAGTGATCTAGAGGAAATATTTGTGTTATTTGCTTACATATATCTTTTATTTTATTAAAATTTTCTTGAATTTGATAGAATTCCGTTCTCATGTTCGATATATCGTAGAATATGAGTAATTTCCAATTTGCTGATATGCTTTTATAATCTCCCAAAGGTTCTAAATATATTCCTGAGTTATCGTCGTTTTTCTGTATGTCGAACATGGTTTGGGACTTTCCAATATCAAACAAAAAGATAGACAATCTACAAACGATATAAAATTTAATAGGAATGATATGAAAATTGTTTTACTTTGTTTTATTTTTATTCTGTAAATAATTTTAATATATTATTATGTACGATTTTAGTTTTTCTATAAATTTTTATTGTAGTGTTTTCTGGGGAATTTATTTCCACAATTTCGTATGGACCGAGATAACAAGAAGTTAATTTTTTGTTTTTCCTGACTTTATCTAATAACCATACTTTATCTCCTACCATTACATCTAAAATTCGAATATTTTTATCATAAATTCGTTTATTTATTTCTTTAGATTTTATTAAATTATTTCTGGCTTCGTTATAACTTTGTTGAAGACGCGACTTTAATTCTAAAACATAATCATCAATATTATATAATGGTTCTATTGTTCTACAGATAGCTGATGGCATTTCTGGTTTTATGCCGAAAACTATTTCATAGGGTGAAAATTTCGTCGAAGTACTAGGAGTTGTATTATGTGCGAAAACAGCAAAATCTAACCACGTATCCCAATTATCAGAATCCTTATTTGCATAACAACGCAAATAGTTTCCTAAAGTACGGTGAGATCGTTCTAAGGATCCATTGGACTCTGGGTGATAACTGGTTGTGTGTATCTTTTTTATTTTCAACAAAGAACAGGTTCTTTTGAATACTTCACTCATAAAGTTAGTACCTTGATCTGTTAAAAGAATTTTTGGTGTACCAAAAATGCATATAACTTTTCTTACGAAAGCATTAGCTACAGTGACAGCTTCTTGATTAGGAATTGGTATTGCTAATAAAAATTTAGATAATAGATCCTGAAACGTTAGAATGTATAAGTTAAAAAAAACTTACCTTGATTTAATAAAAAATAAAAGAATACTAAATATTTTATTTTAACAAATTTATTTTTATGATTACTGTTTCAAGTCAGAGTTACAAATTACAACTGCCCTTAATTTTCTAAAATTTGGATTTTAATAATCTAAGTTTTTGAACAAAATAACAACTAAGCAAAATTACAATTTAATATTCAATGTCAATTTAAAGCTAAAATATTTATGTAAACCAAAATAAGTAAAAAGCGCAAAATTAGTATTTTTCGATTGTGAGAAATATAATTAAATTAAAATAATTAAACGGATGCGCGTTTTACTGCAGACGCAATATGACACTTATTTTCCTTCAGTGTTATTTCGTGGGAATGGAATTTAATTTTATTTAAGTAAAATGTTAATAATTGTTAACTCTTCCCATCTTAAGTTCAAATGTCCTCATTTGAAGATTAAAAGAAAGATGTGTCATAAAATTTTCTTCTTGGTGCAAGAGGAAGCGAAGTTTTCGATCCGTTGATTTCAGGATTCGGATTTTGAATAAATTTACTATCTGTTGAAGAATCTTTTTCCATTATTACCGAACTTTGAATTTCATCAATATTTGGATTTACGGTTGTGGTTTTTTCAATTACTAGAGTATTATTTTTTCGGCATTTAATTGCAGCAAAAGCTATTATAAAAATTACTATTAAAATGATGAAACTGTAGTTAATAAATTTGTGGATTTTTTCATCTTCATGAAGTAATTCTAGTTTATTCGTATTATTAATATGGATGTCTTTTAGCATTTCCAGTGAAAGGATTTCTTTATACTGTTTTTCGCTTGGCGTAGGTTGAAGGATGGCTGGAACAACTTTGAATGATGATTGTTCTTTTGAGATAAATATTCTATTGTTAATTTGTAAAGTTGCATTATGAAATTTGATTAAATAAGTGCCATTTAAATTATGAATTTCATCGTTGATGCTTATGTTGCCGTTGAATTGGTTTAATAATATTAAATCTTCAAATATTTCTTCTATTGTAGGAATGTGTTGGTTATTAACTTTATTACATTTCGCGATGCGACTTTTTAATAGTTTTGGTAAACACGTAGTATTACTTAAATCTAAAATATTATTTCGATTACAAATTGACAATTTATTTATTGTTTTACAATCCTTTACAATCCCATATATTTCATCATTATTTTTTAATATTTCTTTATATTTTATTTCGTTTACAATATTTTTTTTTTTTTATTGATTTAATTAACAATTTTTCATAATTTTCAATACTAGTGAAAGGAATATAAATAATATAAAGCAAACATGATTTAATACTAATTATTTTTATGTTAGCAAAATCTAAAGCTTCTTCTGGGGTTGCAAAAGGCAAATTTTCATTTTCTAATGTATCGATTGCTAATTGTACCTCTGCATTCGATAACATTAATGAATTTATTATTCCCGCTTTAGCCCAATGAATCGCATATTTAATATTTATTAATTCTTCTTTTATAATTTTTAATTTATATTGTAAACTTACAGCTAAATGATCAGTTACTGTACTATCTTTTTTAATTTTATTCAATATTTCGTTTGCCATTTGCGTTATATTATTTATTCTTTCATTATACAATTTATTTATTATAACTTGTTTATTATTATTTTCTAAAACATTATTTATTTTATCTTTAATTATTTCAAAATCTTCATGGTCAGGATTACCAGCGATCCATTTCCATGCACTACCAATAAAATTTAAGGATCTTTTTGTCCTTCCTGAATTATAAATTTTTAAATTATCTAGCATAGATTGAATTTGTATTAGTTCATGATTTAAAAAGGGGTAAAAGAAATGGGTCGATGTTAAATGTTCATCTAGAAGTTTATTCATGTCATTTATAAATTCTTGATAACTGTCCAATTCTATTACATGAATTAATTTAAAATTTCCGTCTTGAATTTTAGCTATCCCAGTGTTAATTGAAATAACTTGAGAGTTGGTGTAGTCCAGTATTTGTACTTCGCAGGATATGGTGTTAAAAACACCTCTGAAATTAAGGAGAATATTATTATTTTCTTATATTGCTTTTGTGGACGGTTTTTCCTGATTCTGTTTTGACTACGGTATTTTTATTTTCTTTGACTATTTCGGGTTTAAATCGTACAGTTAATTTCGAGCCTATTCTTTTATTATGTTTGACGTAAATAGTTTCGCCTACTTTATAAGTTTTAATTGGTTTCCGTTTTTTATTATGGAATTTAATATCTTTTTCTTGTTTTTCTTTAAGTTTTTCAATATTACTTAAACGGGTTTTTTCAAATTCTTCTGGGTTAACGTTTGGAGTTCTACCGTAAAATAACTCTACAGGTTTTTTACCAGTAGTGGAATGAATGGAGTGATTATATTCGTTTACAGACCGTTCCAATAAACCTTCAAATGTTCTTTCTACACCGTCAGATTTTAGACATCTCATAATTTCTGAGAGTGTAGAATGGAAACGTTCTACTTGCCCATTTACTTCACTTTTATAAGGTGGAGTTTTAAAAATTTTGATTTTTAAGCCATCTGTCATCATGGAGACGATTGATGCAGAATTTAGAGATTTTTCATTGTCTATTACAACGTTTTCTGGAATATTAAAGTAGTATAAAACATCCCTTAAAGGTTGTTTGATATCTTCGACAGCTCTTGATTTAATAGGTTTACAGTAAGCTAATTTGGTAAACTTGTCTATTGCGGTCAGGACTAACTTTCCTTCTGTAGAGTAAATGTCAATATTAAGTGTATGTCCAGGATGACTTGGGATAGGTGTGGGATTAATAATTTGATTGTTGGGTTGTCTATCGTATTTATTTTCTTTACAATTAGTGCAATTTTTTACATTAAAAATAATTTTTTTCATCATATTTGGAAAGTAATATTTTTCTAAAATTTGAATTTTATTTTCGTCAGCGTTGCGGTGAGCGCGGCGATGGATGGATAATATAAGGTCATCTTGTTCAGTTTCGCTAATAATGTCTTTAACAAATACTTGGGTAAAACGAATTTTAAAATTTCTGAAGTGTAAAGGATAGATTTCTTGAATGAGTCCCATAATTGGTTCGGTTGTTTTAATACCGTTAATAATATTAGGATTTAAATATCGCTTGAAAATATTGATAAGTTCATTTTTGGAATAAAAGGGTTTGCTAATAATATGCCGTGTGTAATTTGGAAAAGGATTGGTCAATAGATAACTATTTTCTTCACCTGTGTTAAATATTAGTTGATTTCTAAACGCATTAATTGGAGTTTCTACTGATTGAATTAAGTCGTGCGATGAACTTTCATCACTATGTTGACTCATAGTAAGAGCATTAATATAAGATTTTTTTGGAATTCTGGATAAAGCATCTGCTACTACGTTGGTAGTACCAGGTTTGTACTTTAACTCATAATTGTACTCTTCTAGAATAGCTTTCCATCTTTTCATTTTTGAGTTTGTATTTTTATTACTGAGTGCATAAGTTAACGGCTGATGGTCAGTCATAATTTTAACTTTTCGTGATCCGTACAGGAAATTTCGTAGGCTATTTAAAGCCCAAATAATTGCTAGCATCTCTTTTTCGTTAGCTGCATAATCTTCTTCAGTTTTAGAGAGTGTTCTAGAAATAAATGTGATTGGTCTCCCGTTTTGGGATAAAACAGCGCCTAGCGCGAAATTTGAAGCGTCAGTAGTTAGTTCGAATTCTTTTTTAAAATCTGGGTATGATAAAATTACTTCATCAGAAGTTAATGAGTTTTTTATTTTAATAAACGATTCTACTGCTTCATTGTTTAATTTAACAGGTGTTTTTTTAGATTGTGATTTGGACACATGTCCATCTTCCCCCCTTAGAAAGGTTGTTAGGGGTTTTGTAATTTTAGCATAATCTTTAATAAAACGGCGATAATAGCCGGACATGCCTAAGAAAGATCTAAGATCCTTTATCGTTTTCGGGGTAGGAAAATCTATGATAGCTTTGACTTTTTTTGATTTGGCTTTAATGCCATCTTTAGAGACGATAAAACCAAGGAATTCTACCTGATCTTGAAGAAACTCACATTTATCCAATTGAACTTTCATGTTAGCAACTTCAAGAGTTTTAAATATAATTTCTACATTTTTTAAATGCTCGTCTTCAGTTTTTCCAAAGATGATAATATCATCAATATAAACATAACATGATTTACCTATGTGCTATCGAAGGATGTCGTCTAAAGCACGTTGAAAAATAGAGGGAGCATTTTTTAAGCCAAAAGGAAGTCGAGTAAACTCGTATTTTCCATTTTTAACAGAAAATGCAGTTTTCTCCACGTCAGATTCCTTTAATGGAATCTGATGGAAACCACTTTTCAAATCTATTACTGTAAAAAAACAATTTTGTCCTAGATTTGCTAGAACATCATTAATTTCTGGTATGGGGTATCTGTCAGATAAAGTTACACTATTAAGTTTGCGGTAGTCCACTACCATTCGGTATTTCTTTTCACCAGACGAGTCTTCTTTTTTTGGCACGATCCACACTGGTGAATTGTATGGTGATTTTGAAGGTCTTATAATTTCATCAGATAACAATTGTTCTATTTGTTTTTCTACTTCGTCTTTAAGGCATATTGGGTATGGGTAGGCTTTAGAGTAAACTGGATCAGAATTTACAGTTTTAATTTCACCTTTTACTGTAGTTGTGTAGGTAAGTTTTTCGTCAGGATCTGCAAATAATTTAGGGCATTTATTTATGATTTTATCTAGCTTTGCTTTCTGTCGAGGATTTAGATGTGAAGTTTTTAATTGAATGTTATTAACGGTTTCTGAAATATGTTGGTTTAGTGGGATCTTAATGTTATCATGAATCGTCATGTAACCCTTGTCTGTATGAATTATTGCTTTAAGTTCTTTTAAACTATCATTACCAATAATTCCATCAAAAGAGGTGAGATTTGGAAGTATGAAAATTTTTAGTTTTTTATCAGGTCCAAACAAATCGATAAAAGCGTGGTGCGAGATTTTAAGATTGCCTGCAACGGAATTGGCATAAAACATTTTTTCGTTTGATATAGGATTTCTGACATATTGAGACTGAATATAATTTTTGTTAGAACCTGTGTCTATTAGAAATTTAAATATTTTACCGCTCTTCGCAAAATGTTCTAAATATGGGAGCGAAGAGCACTTTAATCTAAAAAATTAATTTCATCAAGTTGTTCAAGTTGTGACTCGGAGGATTCATTAAAGTCTTGATTACAATTTTCATTGTAGTTGTCAGCCTGTTCTGAATATTGGTCTGCAGTTAAGTGGTCGTCTTCATGTGTCTCTTCTGTGTAGTAAACTCGTTGATGTCTTGCAGGTGGGTGAACTTTAGTTGAAAGTGGTCGTTTTATTGGTCGGTTTTGGTAATTTACTTGCCTCGATCGTATTGAATGATCGATATCCATTGGCTCTGGTTTAGGTAAAGAAGTGTAGTTGTTGCCATTATATTGGCCTTGGAATCTAGGTTGGTTTGAAAATTGATTTAAATATTGATTGGAAAATTGAGGTCTAGGTGGAGGTCTAGGTGGTAGAGTTTGTGGATTATGAAGTAACTGAGGATAAAAGTTTGCTCTAGGTGGTGGATGAGTAGTGCGATTTTGAATGTAGGGTCTCCTAGGTGCGTGAAAGGATGGTAATGAAATATTTGAATTCCGAATATTGCCATGACTGTGCTGAACGCGATATTGAACATTCTCTAATTTAAGACACAAATGTAAAGCTTGAGGTAAATCAACAGGTTCCCTCATACTAAGGAGTCTTGGTAGATCTCCTTTTAAACCTCGAATAAAGGTATCTAAAGCTTTATCTCTGTATGCTTGAGTCATAACGTTCAGTGATTCTTGGCTCATTTCGAGAGATGATAATTTATTTAAAATTAATGAAAGATGATAATAAACTTCCTTATAAAATTCTGGGGTTGAACTATTTTTTTGGATTAATGTAGTCATCTGATATTCTAAGGTTCCTAAATCTCGTTTATCTGCATAGTGAAGTGCAAGGCATTTTGAAATTTTGTCCCAATTGAGAGGGGTATTATAAGATTCTAGTGCAGCATCTGCAGTACCAGTGATTTTGTTACGAATAACACTAAGGATACCATAATATTTTGGTGTTCCTTTCGAGTTTTCATAAATTTTAAGGATTCGATCAACACTTTTTTTCCATGAACCGTATTCTGCTGGATTACCAGAGAATTCTCTAAGACTTTTTACAACATCTGGGATTCTGTCCATGTCATTTAAATTTCCACTTGTAGCATCTATTGTTTGGTCAGTTTCCAGAGAATTGTCCGAACCGGGATGTGTAAGCTGATAAATTATTTGTTGATTTTCATTTCTAATTATTTCAGAAACAATGTCCTTTAGTCTGGCAAAGTCAAAACTATTGACATTGGAAGCTATGCTACGAGCAGCTGAATCTCCATTGTCAAGTAGTGAAGGTCTAAGGATATTGTTGTTTTCCATTTTAGTAAAATAGGTTTTTGATTATTAAATAAAATATTTATTAAAAATTTTATTAAGGTTTTATGGATATGGATCAGAATTTATTGTAAATTTTAATTTTAGTTTCTAAAATTTATTTAAAATTAGTAAATAATTCCTTTAATTGAAATATTAAATTTTTTGCTGATGCCGATGAAGATTTTGTTAATTATTTAAATCAATTAGATTTTATTTTTTTTCAATTTAGGTTACTAATAATTTACTAATTCAATTTATTTAATAATTTTGAGAATTTTTTTTTTTTAATTTTAATTTCCTTAGATTTATTAATTCTTTAATTCTTTAAATTCTTAATTTAGTTTAATGACAGTTTACTAATTCAATTTATTTAATAATTTAAAAAAAATATCTTTAGATTTATAATTAATTAGTTCTTAAACTTCTTTTTAATTTTCTTTTTGTAAAACTTGAATAATTCCTTTTAATATCTTTAGATTTATTAATTAATTAATTAATTTTTAAACTTCTCATTAATTTTAATTTTCTTTTTATAAATCTTTAATAATTCTTTAAATAATGCTTTAATATTGATATTATTTTAATCTCAATATTGATATTGATTTTAATAATAATTAATACAATTTTCTGACTTACAGTAATAATATTAACAGACGGTTTTCCATCTGGAGTTGTAAAATGGGTCGAACCAATTGAGTGACTTCTTTCCAACGAATTAAGCGGCTGCTGAAGAATATTTTACTTTGTTTGTAGCTATTCCGCAACTCCGTTTTTTCCTTATAATGTAGGTGACTCCGGGGCCTCGTTTCTTAATTCTTTGTGTTGAAAAGCCTGTGCTTCAGCGCTAATACGATGTGTTATTTCTGTTCAATGATTTATTAAGATTTGTTTATCCTAATAAATCTGATATTTTAAATACGTCAATGCGGTATTTAAATTTATTGAAAGTTTACTATTTTTCCACTTTTTAATTATTTATTAATTTTATTTAATTTTATTTATTTAATTTTATTTAATTTTATTTATTTAATTTTATTTAATTTTATTTATTTAATTTTATTTAATTTTATTTATTTAATTTTATTTAATTTTATTTATTTGTTAATGTTTATGATTATTCACTAACTTTTTATTATCTGTTAAATTATGGATTAATTTCCTTTTCAATTTTTATTGAACTTTTAACACAACAATATCAACTATTGGTCCCTGCTCGGGCGCCAGTTAAAAAAAACTTTCCTTGATTTAATAAAAAATAAAAGAATACTAAATATTTTATTTTAACAAATTTATTTTTATGATTACTGTTTCAAGTCAGAGTTACAAATTACAACTGCCCTTAATTTTCTAAAATTTGGATTTTAATAATCTAAGTTTTTGAACAAAATAACAACTAAGCAAAATTACAATTTAATATTCAATGTCAATTTAAAGCTAAAATATTTATGTAAACCAAAATAAGTAAAAAGCGCAAAATTAGTATTTTTCGATTGTGAGAAATATAATTAAATTAAAATAATTAAACGGATGCGCGTTTTACTGCAGACACAATATGACACTTATTTTCCTTCAGTGTTATTTCGTGGGAATGGAATTTAATTTTATTTAAGTAAAATGTTAATAATTGTTAACTTATATATTACCAGACTCTGTGGTTGGTAATGGACCGACAATATCTAATGATACTTTTTCAAAAGGTTTGTTAGGAGTATCTGTTATTTTCATTGGAATTTTAGTTTTTGGACTTAGTTTATTTTTTTGACATATCTCACATGACGAGATATATTTTATTACAACTTGTTTCATGTTTTCAAAATAATATTTTTGTTTAAGTTTTTGAACTGTACGATTTATGCCCTGATGTCCGCCTATTGGACTATTATGGTATTCTTCTAAAATTGTTTGAATTTCGACAGGATTAGTGATGGTTATAATTTTATTTTTTGTATTAGAATTATTGTTTTGTTCGAAATTATTGTTTTGATTTTTGGTTTCATAATTAAGATTTTGAAGATTTAAGGTTTGGTCGTTATTTTTGACTTGTGCTCTGGTAATTACATTTACTTTCGCTATTTCTAATCTGGATAAAGCATCTGCATTAGTGTTTAAATGACCTGACTTGTGGACAACACAATATTCATATTCTTCTAATTTAATGCGCCAGCGCATTATTCTAGAAGTTGGGTTATTTATGTTGAAAATCCAAACAAGCGGCTTATGGTCAGTAACTACTGTGAATTTTCTGCCATAAAGATATGGTCGAAAATATGCAGTTGCCCAAACGACTGCTAAAGCTTCTTTTTCTATAGTAGAATGGTTACGTTCAGCTTTAGTGTTCTACTAACGTAAGCGATTGGCAAATCTATTATTTTGTCTTTTTCAATTGATTGCTGCGATAGCACGGCACCTAAAGCTGTGTCGCTCGCATCAGTAGTTAAATAAAAATCCTTTGTGAAATTTGGGTACTGTAATACAGGATATTCTGTTATGGCTTTTTTCAGATTTTGGAATGCTTCATCACAGAATTCATCCCATACAAATTTTGTATCTTTTTTTAATAAATTATTTAGAGGTTGTGCGATAGCCGAAAATTTTGGTATGAATTTACGATAATAGCCAATTAAACCTAAAAAAGATTTTATAGCTTTTTGATCCTTTGGCTGAACTATATTTAAAATTGTATTTATTTTATTTTCATCTGGCTTTATACCTTTTTCGGTGATCACATGGCCAAGATATAAAACTTCTTTATGTAAAAATTTGCATTTGTTTGGTTGCAGTTTTAAATTATATTTCTTTAGTGCTTCGAAAACTTGAATTAACTTTTGATTGTGGTCAGCGAGATTTTTACCGTATATCACTATGTCATCAAGGTATACAAAACAACGTATACCCTGAAGACCTGTGAGAACTATGTTCATCAACCTTTGAAAAGTTGGTGGTGCGTTTCGTAAACCAAATGGCATTCGCGTAAACTCAAAATGACCATAAGGTGTACTGAAAGCAGTCTTTACTCGATCTTTATCTTCGACCCCGATTTGGTGAAATCCATTTGCTAAATCTAGTGTAGAAAAATATTTAGATTCACCCAACTGACCAAGAATATCTTCAATATTCGGCAGTGCATATGAATCGCAAATAGTGACTTCGTTTAATTTTCTATAATCGACCACGACGCGCCATTTTTTATTACCATTAGCGTCTGGTTTTTTCGGTACCACTAGTAATGGACTGTTCCAAGCACTTTTACTGTGTTGGACAATACCCTGTTTTAACATTTCATCCACTTGTTTTTTTATTTCTGATTTATGAATTTCGGGTAAACGATAAGATCTAATGTTAACAGCTGGTAGATTAGGTTGTGTATTTATTTCGTGCTTAATTGTTTCGGTACAAGTTAACACGTCGCCTTCTAAATAAAATAATTGATTGTATTCTCTACAAATATTAGTGATAGAATTTTTTTCTTCTATGTTAAGATGAGAAAGATCTATTTGATTATATAAATTTTCTAAACGATTTTCCACGAGATTTTTTGTTTCAGTGTGAGATAAACTATAAATATTGAAGTTTTCTATAGAAACAAAATTTATTTTTAATTGTTCTTTGCATAATTCAAATGGTTTTTCATTTACATTGATAATGCTGAGAAATACATAACCATTTTCAGGTTTTACTATAGTATTTGTAATGAATATTCCTTTTTCGTTTAAATTTTTAGAATTTAATAATGTAATTGAATCCTCCTGAATATCTACAGGACCATACTTAATTAATTGTTCTGTTCTTGGTGGAATTATTACTTTGTTATTTTGAACTTGAAATTTTATAGGGATTTTTAGATTATGGAACTCAAATATAGCTTGATCATTACCATAATCGATAATTGCTCGAGATTCATTCAGAAAATCTTCGCCAATAATACCATCTTGTTGAATGGGAAAATCAGCTGACACTATATGGAAAAGTATAGGATAATTTTCCACATTGTGGCCGCTAATTTTAAGAGATAATTTAGCTGTTCCAATTGTTGTGATAGGTTCGGGTGATATTCCCTTTAATTCTATTGGCATTAAATCGACAAACGTATTGTCATGTAAAGCACTTACTTTTAGTATACTTATATTGGCTCCAGAATCTAATAATAAATTAGTAAATTTCTTTTCTGTGCCTTCTATTTCTAAGGTTAAAATACTGGAAAATGTACGACTTTTAATTTGATTTAACATTATGTTGTTAACAGAACTTTTTTTTGTTGGATTTTTTGTATGATTTTGTGTATGGTTTTGTATATGACTTTGAGTATGATTTTGTATAGAATTTTGAGAATGATTTTGTATAGAATTTTGGATTTGATGATTTGCTTGAACTATATTTACTTGTGCCTTAGATTTTGTTTTTTCATTATGAATTTGATTTCGTAAATGAGAATTTGTATTATTTTCTGATATAGAAATTTGTGGATTTTGTTTGAAATTAGGTTTGGTATTTTGTTGATTTTGCTTTTGAGTTTTGCGAAATTGATTTTAAATTTTATGATTTAGATTTTGAATTTTTTGAAATTGATTTTCGATTTTATGATTTAGATTTTGAGTTTTTTGAAATTGATTAGATAATGCTGGGCTCCTTACTTTAATGCGCTCGCCTGTGTCCGGAGACCCGAGGGACCAGGCTGATTGCAGTTTCCCTGATCTGTACTAAGTTCAGATACTTGAGAAACGTTCACAGCATTGTTCTTTTTCTTATTATTAAATTCGCGTTTTCTGCACTCTTCAATGTTATGACCCGTTTTCTTACAATAACGACAGAATTTTTCTTGTGTTATTGCAGCAATCTGTGGAATTGTATTGGAAACTGGTATTCCAGATACGTTACGAACGATTATTAAATCTTAAATTAGTATTTGAATTAGAGTTATTTGAATTAAATTTACGATAATTGGGATTAAAGTTTTGTTTTGAATTAGAGTTAATATTTGTTTTTCTGCAATCCCTAGTATGATGATTTTGTGTTTTGCAATTTAAACAATATTGGTTTTTGTTCGGATCTTCTCTAAAATTAGTTTTGTTTAATTTTTCTTCGTCAATAGCTAATTCTATTGCTTCACTCAGGGAAGCTTTTCTAGCTGTACGAACAATTAACTTTAATGGATCTCGTAATCCATTGACAAAATTATTCATTACTGTGACGCCGTTTAATTCACGTATTGCCTCGCTACCGTCGTTTGACATTGAATCTGTTACGCTAGCTATATTTAATTCGTCCAAGAGCTTTTCTGCTCTTTCAGAATAACTGCTTACAGATTCTCTGTAGCCTTGGTTCAACGCGAAAACGTCTATTTGTACTAACTGTGTCGAACGCGTTTTAGAGAATTTTTCTATTAACGAGGTTTTTAATCCTTCCCAATTATTAAAATTTTTATATCTTAAAATTGTATTATACGCACGGCCTGAAATTTTTGAAATAATTATATCTAAGAAATCTAATTTTTCTTCGTTGGTATTAGTTCTTCTATATATTGTATTTCTGCTAATTGCAGGAATCTGTGTAATTCTGTTGAATTCCCATTGAATTCAGGAATCATTTTTGTAGCCTGCCCTATGTCAAATTTCGTCATTATTGTTCGTGTCTGAGGGTTTATGTTTATCAAGAGATTTTCCGTTGGATTATTTGGAGGTGGATTTCCTTTGTCACCTGATTTATCTAAGGTTTTAGAATTATTTGCAAGATTATCAGAATTTATTGTACTTTGTGATACGGGAGTGGTTATTTGCGCTAAAGAAGTGTTATTTACGAGTTCTTTTTCAATATTAGGAGTGACAGATTTTTTTTCATCTGTGGGAGAATGTGTGATTGGCATTAGATCGGTTGTATCTGATTGACTATACGTTCTAGGAACTTTTCTATTTCTTAAACTTATGTTCAAATTAAAATGGCTCATAAAACAAACATAACAAAAGAAATCTTGTAATAAAGAAAATTAATTTTGGGTGTTATAATGAATTATTAAATAGTACTTTATTTTTATGTGTTTATTTATATTATTTAATTGATAAAATTTGAAAGTACTTATTTACTCTAGTAATTTTATAATTTTATGTGGTATATATTTATAAATTTTTTTTTTTTTTTTACATATACGGTATACATATAAGTATATTTAAAAAATATATACATTTGTAAAATAAATTACAAATGTATATATTTTTTTTTTATTAATTTATTTAATTATTTATATTTATTTATTATTTATGTTTTATAATATTATATATATGTATATAGTTTATTTATTTAATTTCTAGGACAAAACGACTTACATTAATTTTAACAGGTTCATAGTTGATAGATTCTTGATGATTTTTTTTTTTTATGCTTCTTGATTGATTTTTGATTTTCTGGAGATTCTGGATCTTGATGTTCTGATGATTCTGGATCTTGAGATGATATTATTGTTGATGTGATTGGTTGAGTCTTTTAGCACTGCTGGTTAAACGGCGCTTTGTGCCTCCGTTTAAAGATTACCTCTGTGGTCACTTTTCACTTTTATTATATGTTTTATTATATAAGGTACTGTCTGCCAGACTCAGCAAGACATTAAACAAATTTAGTCTCTTTTCTGGTGAAAAGTTGTAATACCTTATTTTTATATGTTATTATAATTTATTTAGTTATTTTTATTTAAATTTCCGTAATATATTTATTTAATATTGTTTTATTTTATTGTTATTATAAAAAAAAAAATTTTAATATATATATTAGAAACTGTTTAGAAACTATTATTATTTTGTTTTGTGTTGAAACTTATTAAATTTTGAACTTCACTTGTGTATTCGATTTGAGGAATTTTTTGAATTGTTCAGTAGAATTGTTACTTTATTCTACCCCACATCTAACAACAATGTAATATTTTGAATCTTATATATATTATATCTATATAATATATATATTTATCGAGGATTTGGAGAATTAGATAAATTAAAACACTTGTAATATTCTGTGTAATTGATTTTCGGACTTCACGTCTTTATTTCTTTACTGTTTGCTTAAGACTCCTTTATAATAATGATTTTTGTAATATTTAAACTTAATATTATTTGTATGATTAGTCAAGTGCTTTGTTTAAAAAATATACTGACCTAAATATCACAATCGATATTTACGATCTAGTTACATTCAAATTGCATTTATGTTATTGCCCTTTGGTTCAATAAATTATAAATATCACAATATTGATATTTAGGGTCAAATTACTGAATTGCACATAACATTGCATTTGACTAATCATTTACATTTATTCTTTGTATACAATAGTTATGTTTAACATATGTTAATGTTTTATTTAGAATTTGGGTATGGTATATTACAGCATATTGTTCCACTGGCTAAAAATTTATCCATCGCAGGTGCTGTAGAAAAGCTGTATGAGGCGCATTTTGTTTTCAATATCAGTTATGATCCAAATTTAAAATCATTTTGGACATATATACAACACTACCTTTTTGATATGGGTGGAGAATTATCACCAAGCATCCTTAACGTGTATTTGAAAATTGAAGGCTACATAAAAGAAAAAACTGAAAAAGAACTGTAATTATAAAAAAAAAATTCTATTATAATTAATTTTAGTTATTTCATATAAATATTACAATATTTTATAATATTTACATAATATTATAATACAAATGATTCTATTTTTATTAATATGTATTACTATTTTTATATTAAATATAACAACTTTTGCATTCATTTTATAAAATAAAAGAATTGATTAAATATTTTAAAGTAATCCATTTTTAAACAAAGTATAATTTTGTTATACTTAGATTAGTTGATTAAGATGACATTATATTGCTTTATGTGTGATAAAACTTTCCAATCATTTTCTGAAATATCATATCATATTTTTATTGACTATGAAATAGATTTTCAAATAAAATTAATAAAAAATTTTGAATGTGGAATACACTATAGAAGTGGTTTATTCATTTGTGAAAAAATAGTCAATTATATCCCAATATTTTTAAAAATTTCATATGTAGCACTAAATTTAGCAAATTAAATTATATTTTTATGTAATTGTTATGAAACAGAATATTTTGATTCATTTCACAATAGCTACAAAATTGCTGCAATTAATACATGTAAATATATATATTATAAAGAAATAAATTTTAAATATACCTACTTATGAAAGTGTTCTTTCTAGAAATAATAAACTTTATACATTATCGAAACATATAATTAAATAAGAAAGCTATGTAAAAAAAAAATCTAAAAATTAAGCTTTTATGTATTATCAAAACATGTATTCATATTTGAATTAATTAAGAATAAAGTGTAAAATGTGAATTACTTTTCATTTATTTATTGTTAATTTTCAGATTTATTAGGAAACATCAAATTAATTCAATTTTGGAATTAAATCAAATTGATATACTGGAATTAAATTAATTAAATTTTTGAATGATATATACTCGCTGAAAAGTAATAAAATTTATTCATTTATGAAATCAAATGTATTTCGAATTAAAGAATACCATTAATTCACTTAAAGTATAGAATTACATCCT
Source organism: Rhamphomyia laevipes (assembly GCA_963920725.1). Classification (NCBI taxonomy): domain Eukaryota; kingdom Metazoa; phylum Arthropoda; class Insecta; order Diptera; family Empididae; genus Rhamphomyia; species Rhamphomyia laevipes. The sequence continues at coordinate 32,521,211 of OY987257.1, forward strand.
GAAAAAGAATAATTTTAATTTCATTTTGTATTAAAATAATTCTAAATTATGAACTATTTTCATTCTTTTGGAAAAATAAATATTATTCTATGATGATTAATTGTTATTCCACAAATAATTGATTTAATTAACTTTTGGAATTAAAATATTTAATGCCAAAACAGAATTAAAGCTTCATTCTCTTATAGGTAATTGTTTTAATTCTTTTTAACTAATTGCTGTATATGTTTTCTTGTTTAAGAATTAATTTAGAACAAATATTTTTTGGTGTACAGTATTAATATTAATATAGTTATAGTCACGAGCAAGCTAATAATTTTGAGAGTTGGTAAAAATTTCACGTTGGATCAAGTATAATTTATCTTTAAATTATCAATAAATGATAAATCAATGTTTTCAAGTTTTGAAAACAATTTGAGAATCTTCGGAAAATTCTTTTCATTACTGAATAAAACACGGTTCATAATCTGAGTATTTGAGTTAATATTATTACTAATATTTTCCACCTCACCACTCAAATCAGTAACGTGCTTCTGAAGCAAATCAAATTTTCGTTGGAAGTTATATGAAAATTCACAATTGTTTTCAACGATACTCTTGATAGAGGCTAAATTAGCAGAAAAATCTTCCATTATTATATTATTTTTTTGTATAAGTCCACAAAAATTTGTGGATTTACAATCTGCGCAAATAAAATTAAAGTTTTTGAAACAATCGCCTCTGAATTTAACTACCTTAGAAATATCAATGGCGGTATTACAAATACAACAAATAACCGATTCCATATTAAACGAATATGTACTTCAAAATTATAAAATTAAAATAATTATAATGTTTGAATAAAATAAAAACTTAAAATTTAATAAATTTTATAAATTAGTTCAAATGGCAGTCAGTCGGTCAAAAGAAAGAATAATTTCGGAAATTTGACTTTGACCCAAAAAAATAAATAAAAAGACATCAACAATAAAACTATAAATATTACTCACAATTTTTAAACAAAATCGACCATATGATATTGAAATTAATAATATCAGACCAAAAACAACAACAAAAAAGAACAAAATAAATTAAATTCTCTTGAGAAATTAATATCGAGTTAAAACAAAACGGTAACACTACGTCACTAGAAACAATAAGTTTTTATTTTTTATTTTATTTTTTTTATTTTTTTTATTTTACAAGAAAAATATAATATCAAATATTATTTCTATTAAATTAATTAAAATCATGCAGAAATCAAAAATATATAAATATAAATATATATGAACAAAATGAAACAAAATATTTGGATTAAATTAAAATAAATTAAGAACATGCAAATTAAATAAATTTAATTATGTAGTTAAAATCATAAAAGCACAAAAACACAACCGACCCGATAAAGATCAACAAAAATTAATAAAGTATAATTTTAAATACAATTGAATACAAAATTTTCATAACTCAGTGGAAATAAAAGTTTTTCACAAAAAATATTTTTTAATAATTTCCCCCGAATTAGTAACAGTGGCTCAAAAAAAATTATCCTGAATGCAACGCTGTCACATAACTATAGCTAATTATAGCTGCTTTGAATTATAACAAATTTTCTTTATCATTTTTGTTTCAAATTTTAAATTTATTTTTGAATGAAACTATGAACGTTTCATATAAAAGTACTTTTATTATAAAAAAATAAAAAAAAAATTTAATTTCACATATTTACCTATAAATGGTACCACCTATATTTGCCATTACTTTTAAATTATAATAATTTAATTAACTTTTAATTTAATAATTCCGCTAATAAACCTTATCAAACGAAATACTTACGCTTTATAAAAAGCTTTTAACTAAATTGTTTTGACAGAAATGTGCAGGATATTGACAGAATATTGGCAACATTTGGTTTCAACAGGACGGCGCTACGTGCCACACAGCCGAAGCTACACTCGATGTTTTGCGCCCTGTTTTTGAAGATCGCATTATCAGCCGCAGAGCTGATGTCGTTTGGCCACCTCGGAGCTGCGATTTGACACCGTTGGACTATTATTTGTGGGGTGCCCTCAAAGATAAGTGTTACGCCGACAAGCCAGAGACAATTGACGCTTTAAAGGACAATATTCGTGAAGCCATTGGTGAAATACAGCTGCACACAATCGATAATCTGCTTAAAAATTGGACCGATCGTGTAGGCTACTGCATGGCCAGCCGAGGCAGCCATTTGAATGAAATTATTTTCCATTATTAACCGGAAGGATTTTACTTTCAAATAAAAAAGAAATTTGAGAAAATATTCAGTAGTTTTTTTTTATAGCATTTTCAAAAAAAAAAAAAATTTTGGCGGACCCGATATTTAAAATAGGTAATATATCTTTTTCAATTTGGATTAGTAAAAAAACATAATATTAATATAAATAAAAATAAAAATAATAGTATTAAGACTAATGCTAACATAGAACCATCTCTAAACATAAACAATTCTAACATAGATGATAATAGTAATATTAATATTAATAAAAAATACCGAAACTTTGTACAAGGACGAACATTGAATCCCATTCTCCCTTCCATTTTCCTTCCTACTAACCCTACTAGAAAATATAACAATAATAATCCTGAAATTAATTGTTCCTCTTCTATTACTATCAATGATATATATGAAGGTAACCATCCGATCCCCTCTTATACCACTCCTTTTTCTCATGACTCTCCATTCACCCTCTCCAGCTCTCCTTCTATAACTATGCCTACCAATAATAATAATATAATAATGATAGTAGTAATAATAATAATAATAGTATACAACATAACATTAGTAATGTTAGCATAACTAAACAGAATATGACTCTCGATAGTAAAACAAGTAAAAAAACATCTTATAAAGGATTAAAATGTACATTATCCAAAAAATTCCAAAAAATTCAAAAATTTGTACGTGTTCCTGCATTAAATCCTTTTAACCCAGTTAATGATATTCCCTACTTATACACAGATCCATCAATTTATTCCACCGATTTATCCTTATTAAATTCCAGTGATTATGATAAAATTACTCGTCCAGCTATTTCGGATATCGAAACCCAAAGTATATTACCCCTTGATCTAAGTCCACGTTCCTTTTTAGATCCCATCCTACCTCCAACTGTAAAACTAACAAAACTATCAGCTTCCACAGATAATGGTCGCTATATATTATCTCGCCTTAATGATCACAGAATTTTTGAGAACGTAAGACTCTATCTTGCTTATTTTCACGACAAATCAGACTCAGTTTATATCGATAATAGATCTTAAAATAACTTAAAAGTTGCAATTCAGAAAGAGGGGCTTCCCACAGAGTATAAAGCTCTTAGGAATATTTTCGACATATTTCATGAAGGTTCAGATTTATTTCCAGCTGAAGTCACTGAACACTTAACATCTTATGCGTCACATTTAAACTCAAAGAGGATTTCTTATCTTCAAAACTCTCGTGAAGCCGCTGACAAGTTTTTTCGTGCCCTCCCTCAACAACAAAAGAAATCCCCTTTCTGGTAAATCAATTTCTTCTAAACCTTCTAAATCTTTAAAGTTCTTTTATCACAATTGTGGTGGCATTAGAGGTAAAATTAAGGATTTATTTGCAGACATTAACTCAACCTTATTTGATATTATTGTTATAACAGAAACCTGGTTAAATGATTGATTTATCAACTCTGAATTTTCAAATGGCGAATGGACAGTGTACAGAAATGACCGTGACTATGAGTCTACAGGTCTTTCTAGAGGTGGTGGTGTCTTAATCGCTGTGCGAAACACCATCCAAAATGAAGCCATTGAAACCGTCTCCTCAAAGTTCTTTGAACACATATTTATTAAACTTCAAGTTAATAATAAATTTTACTTTGTAGGAGCAGTATACATACCGCCTGTGTCAGACGAAACTGTTTATAATGCTTTTTTTACTTCTTTTTTATCTGTTCATTGTTCTCTCCATGAAGACGACAATATCATAGTATTTGGAGATTTCAATCGTCCGAATTTATCATTTACTATCGATGAATCAGATGGTCAGTTGCTTCCCATTAAATTTATGGACGATATAGATCTCGATCTAATTGAAACATTTTATGGCAATGATTTACATCAAGTTGTATCTCTTCCTAACAGTAATGGGAATTGTCTTAGTATTTACTATTTAGTATTTACTAATACTTATGACAATGTGGTAGTTGCACCTGTTTGTGATGCTGAGAACTTATTTTCTAACACAATTCATCACACTGCAATCACTGTCGATTTCCCTACCACTGATAATACTTATTCTAAATCGTACAATAATTCAATTGTATTTGACTATAAAAATGCTGATTTCACAAGCATTAATGAACATCTTTCTAATATTAACTGGACAAATATTTTATCTAGCAATGACCTTAATACTGTGATTTCCGTATTTTAAGAACACATTTTTGAGTTAATCCATTAGTTTGTTCCTAGAATTATAAAGAAAGACAAATTATCAGAACCCTGGTTGAATAAGGAATTGAGAACTCTGAGAAATCACAGAAATAGATTATACAAAAAACAAAAAAATTGTACTAATCATTCTGAAGAATTAAAACAGGAGTACAACAGTGTAGCCAATAATTTCTCCAATTTATCACATGAAGCGTACGATCATTACGTTAACGACGTGGGTCAAAACATCGTTAAGAATCCCAAAAAAACTTTCAACTTTGTTAATATGAAACGAAAAACCTTAAATATGTATAAAAACAATTCCATCAGTTCAAATCCACAAGAGATTAGTAATATGTTTGCGGAACGCTTTCAAGAAGTTTTCTCTGAAAACTCAAACAATTCAAATTGCTCTCCAACCATCCCTACTTACCAGCCTCTAATCGATGAGCTCTCACTATCATTAGACGAAATTATGATTTCACTCTTAAATATTGATACGAATAAGAGTCCTGGTCCTAATTTAATTCCAAACTTATTCCTCTACAATTGTGCACGACAATTTTCATTTCCTTTATATATTATATTTAATAAATCGCTAAAATTTGGGTACTTTCCGACTGATTGGAAATCATCATATCTCACACCAATCTACAAAAATGGTGATAAGTGTGATATTGATAATTATAGAGGCATAGCTATTTTATCCTCTATACCTAAAATCTTTGAAAAAATAGTTTGTGATAAAATAACTACTCTAATCACCCCAACTCTCAATGAACCACAACATGGCTTTCGAAAACACAGATCAACTGTAACTAATCTCATGATGCTTGTCTCGAACTGCCTGTGTCAAATTTGAAAAAGGTAAACAAGTTGATATCATTTATACTGACTTCAGTAAAGCCTTTGATAAAGTTGATCATAATATCCTACTCAAAAAACTAGAAAAAAAGGTATATCAGGACCAATGCTCCAATGGCTAAAATCATACCTAACAAGCAGAACACAGTATGTCAAATTTCAAGGCTACGTTTTAAAACAAATATCTGTAACGTCTGGTGTACCCCAAGGTAGTCACTTAGGTCCTCTATTATTTAACATCTTCATCTCTGACCTCTCTGAAATATTACATGACATACCTCATCTATTATATGCTGATGATTTGAAAAATTATTATGTTGTTGATTCACCCTCTGATGCACGATTTTTACAATCAAAATTAGATGCTCTTAATGACTGGTGCATACAAAATAGATTATATCTAAATATATCTAAGTGTCATGTAAGTGTCTCTCGCAAAATATGTACCAGCAAATTTAACTATAGCTTAAATGGTACTATTCTTGACCGTGTTGAGCAAATACTAGACCTTGGCATTATTCTTGACAGCAAGCTCTCTTTCAATTATCGTTATGATAAAATTATTGCAAAAGCTAATAAACTACTTGGCTTTATTAAAAGGAGAGCGAAGGAGTTTAAAAACATATGGGTGACTAAAACTTTGTACTGCTCTCTCGTTCGGCCTATTTTGGAATATGCGTGTCAAATTTGGGATCCAATATATCAAATTAATAGTAATAGAATTGAATCAATTCAAAAAAAAATCTGCTATTTACTTTAAGAGACCTACATGATCCTAATGACTATGACAATTTACTATCTTATTCTACCAGACTCGCGTTAATTAATTTATTACCGTTATCGTCAAGAAGAATCACGTTACCATCATGCTTTACCTATATGATGTATTAAACAAAAATATTGAAGTTTCCTACATATCTGATAAAATAAAACCCAATAACGATTTAAGACAAACAAGAGTGTCTAAGCCTCTAGTTGAATACTTCCATCGTACAGACTATGGAAAAAATTAACCAATTAACAGATGTTGTACAATCTACAATAAATTCGATACACACTCTAACACCTCAAACTCTAAATACGCTTTTAAGTCACAACTAATAACCAACCTCTCTATATTAGAAACTTAACTTCTTCTAGTGTATATGGATTAAAAAATATCTCAAACATACTTATAATTATAAATATAGATAAAATATACTTTAAAAGTAATCATAATTGTAATTTAAGAATAATGTATATTTTCTTTTTAATTTTAGTTTTAATTAATTTTATTGTAAATTTTTCATTTTGTAATTTAAATATAGATCTTATGCTAACTATAAAATAAAAAAATGTAACTTATATGTAAGTAATTAGAATTATTGTACCTTATTTGGTAAATAAATAAATAAACATTCATTCTATATGTCATAATAATTTATTTATTTTAATATTTATAAAGTATCAAAATAAAATTTTAATATATTGCCCAGTTTGAATTACAAATCAAAAATATTACTGATGTAACAATGAATGTAAAATTATCTACGACATCATTATTAAATATATGACGACCACCTGCAAAAAAAATATATTTATAGTTAAGTATTAGTATGTCTCTTTAGAAGAAAAAGTACTTACTTCCACTACAAGCACTTCCATTTAAGTTCTCTTTATATCCATTTCCTTCGTCGCAAAGGCATTCTAAAATGTTGTTTAAATTTGCTGATGTAGTGCTTGTGGTTTTTTCAGTTCTATTTTTGGATTTATCTGCGGAAGAGCATACTAAATAGTTATCACAATCTATTGTTTTTTCACAGATATGATGCAAAGCTGCAATAAAAATTAAAGAATCAATATATATGTTATATTTCAAAATTATAATCAAATAAAATATAATTAAATTAAATGTATATCATTAAAAATAATTCTATCATATTCAGAACTAAATTTAACATTTTTTTACATCTTATTTGTGTTATTAAGCAGTTGTATCTGAAAAAGCTTTGTATCTTGTATCCATATGTGTTACCATCTATTTTAAATTGATAGAGAAAAAATTGAGCTTCTAAAGAGAAAAAAAGCTGCTAATCAGGGGGAGCAGATAACTCGTTGTTATGTTTAACGGCGATTTATGTCCAAAAGTGTTTTGTAATTAACATTGCACATCTTTATTACTTATGAATTTAAAAATTAATAATTTTATATTTTTATTTCTTTTATATTTAATTATACCGAAAATAATAAATAATATAATTAAAATAACTATAATAAGTATATCCTCCACAAACTGCCCCGTACCCAATGCACACTAATACAGGAATGCCAATGCCACAAACAACACAAGGTGGTGGTGGTTATCCACATCCTCAAACAGGATTCCAAACAACAGCACCTTATCCACCAGCTAACTCAGATCCACAAGCAAATCCTCCATCATATGATCAAGTTATTGGTAATGCTGGAACTGCTCCATACAATAAACAATCACCATATAATCCACATTATTCCGGATAATAAAAATTATTATAAATAAAATAAAAGTGGCATTTATTAAATTTTCATATTTTATTATTCATATTGAACTTTATTTTACAATTACGATAAAATTAATTAAACGGGACTTAAAAATGATTTAATTTAGAAAAATGAAATACTGTCCAACATGAATAATTAAGATAAAATTGAATCAATATGTTTATATAAAAATTAATAGACTTAAATTTTTGTCCACATAAATAAAAATAAAAAATGAAAATCTTTTAATATAATTTATTTAAATAAATATATATATACTTTAAGAAATTTACAATTCATAAATTTAAAATGATTTTTGTTTTTTAAGAATTTAAAAATTTATTAATTTAAAATAATAATTTAAACGGTGTCATAATTTTTTTTGTACTTAAAAAAGTATATAAAAATCACACCTGTCATAAATATGTATAAATTAAAATATAATTAAGATTCTTTATAAAATAATGTACTATAAAATTATAAATTTTATATCTCTGAATTTAAGAAATTTGTTACAAAAAAAAAAAAAAAACGAAAAAAAAAAAATAATTAAAATAAACTAAAATGTAATAATAAAAAAAATACTAGCTTTCCAAAGTGAATTGAATGTTATGCTGTGCAAAATAAATTTATTTCATAAAATGTTCGAAATATATACAAAAAAGAAATTGAAATGATAAGAAAATAAAATAAAAAAAATAAATATGCGTAATCACGAATCCAACCTGTGTTCCAAATTTCATTGAAATCGAATAATAATTACATGCTGAAGAACATAAAGCAAATATTCTGCGGAAACTAACTTACTCATATATTAGTTTCCCATGAATGTACTAAACATACCAACTACAAATTTCTGGAGTATCAACTAGATAACTAAATGAAACTGTGTGTGCAATATCATTGAAAGTGGGTGAAAGTTACTGTATGATATAGAGCGTTAAACTTATGAAAAGTAATTTCGGATTTTTACATGGACCCACTGGACTACCGACTTTAAATTTTACAGGCGCCAAATACATGTGGAAACTATCATATGTACCAAAATATATGCTAAGTAGATAATAATTACTATATGCTCTAAAGCATACGAAATTTTACCATGGACCCCCTGAAATTACAGATTTGTATTTAGGTAAGCTTTTGCACAATCATAATACCTACCTACGTGCCAAATTTCATCCAAATCTGAGATATGTATTTTTTTTTGAAATTTTTTCGTAGAACAAAAACACATAGGTTTCCACATAAATGGAGAAATCTAACATGGTCCCACTGAAAGTATCGATCTCACCCTGTAAAGGCACCAGTATGAAGTCTGTTAGAGCCTGTGTGCCAAATTTCATTAAAATCTGACTATAGCGGTTCTAGGAGATGTTGGTGCGGACATAAAAAGCGCGTTAAATTTATTATTATAAATTTTCTTCTCAAAAAAAAATTATAAAATATTATTTCTTTTTTTTTCATAAAACACGAACTGTTAATAATTCAGAAATATATTTATTTATGATTTCAAAAAATATTTATTTAATTTATTTCAATTGAACTAACATTATTTTTGGACAACTGGTTTCGACTGTGCTTCAAATAAGACTGACTTATAATAATTATGTTTTAATTATTAAACCTAGAATTAATTGTTTTGTCACGTTGTAATGGTAGAGATAGTCTCAACATACGCAACGACAACGCGCTACAGCGCAACATTCACAACGGCGTAACAGATAATCTGAAAGTTAAGTTATTGCGTAAATGACATAACACAGCTGATTTTAATCAGCTGTTTTATATTATTGAAAAAAATTAATAATTATTTTTGGCAGTTGTTGAATTGAAAAGTGAAAAATTTAAATTAAAACTTATTATTAAAATTATTATTATTAAAATTTATTATTAAATAATTACTTATTATTAAAATTTGTAGCACCATAAATTTTTGAAATTATTTGATAATGAAATTAGTTGTCAAATTCCTGCGTTGGCAACTTTACGTGCGTTGAAAGTTCAATTTTTCGAACTTCTGCGTTAGCGTTGTGAATGTTTGCGTTGAGTTAACTAGTCCCATACATTTTATATAGGTTGAATATTTTTCTGACAGTGCGCTGTAGCGCGTTGTCGTTGCGTATGTTGAGACTATCTCTGGGGTAATGCAACATGATTTATAATTAAAATAATTAGTTAAAAAATGCAATTCGGCAAAGATTAAATTTAAGTTTTTTAATAAAATAAAGTATTGCATGAGAAAATAAGCTTTTATAAATTTCCACCAAAAATATTTGTAAATTTAGATTTATATTTTACACAAAAAAATAAATAAAGTATACAATTTCTATGGAAAGGAAATGATTTAATATAAAAATTTATTATATTTGGGGTAGTGACATACTAGAGTATATTAATCGTACGTCCCCCTACACCTTTTTTGCAATTTCAGAATCCCCGACCTCGGAAACGCCTAGAAAAAATTTTTGAGTGAACTTTTTTTTTGAACCATCCAACCCATCACCAAACTTCAACGTTATTCCATAACTACTCGTAATATATCATAACAAAACACAAAGAGAACATACAAAATATTAATGTACAAAAGATAATAAGATTTATAATTTTCACATAGGTCAAAATATTTAGAAGCAGCGTGACAGTTAATCTAACTTTTTCGTAAAAGGTACGCTAGTTGGTATAGTCCGCGTTTTTTTATGAAAAAGTAGTAAACAAATAATATATATATTATTTCAATAGGTTTGTGTATGTTAAAAATAAAATTTAAAGAGGCAGCATTATTCCAAGACGATTTTTTTATATGTTAATAAATTTTTTTTTATTCTTTATTTAATAATAATGTCGCGTATACCTAAGTGTGCAATAATTATAAAAAAGTATTAAAATAAGCAAAGCCTGTGTGGAGTTTTAGTTTTGCAAATAATAATAATTTAATAAAAGAATGATTAAAAGCCATAAATCGGGAACATTTTGTATGTAGTGGAAATTCTGTATTTTATAGATTACATTTCATAGCAATTATAATTTACAGAATCATCTACCTAGTATGATGCCAAGACATAAGCCAAGACGAGTTCTGTTCGTATTTTTCGATTATTTTCAATAATAAACAAAAAAGTGTAAAACAAATAAACGAACTGATCTAGCAATTCTTAGGTGACAATATATTTAATCTGTTGTTGAAGCTTCCGACAAGTTATTGAAGTTAATATGAAACTAAATTAAAGTGGATGACAATATGGATTTTTAAAAAACCAATAATATTACATTTTTCTATTAACAATAGTGACAAGTGTTGTTCCTACTTTAAAGTTAGATTAAAAAGCAGATATTATATTATATTTCAAATTATCTTGAAGAATACAAATTCAAAACAGTCATTATCGTTATAAGTTCCATGTTTACATAATTTTACAAATTAAAAAAAAATCAAAATATGAAAAACCATTACATTATATTCCGCCCTCTATCTGGCTGAAAGCAAGATTTAATTTACACATTGAAATAGCAAGAAAATATATTTTAAAAATTGTATACACTACTATTTCCTAACTCCGCTTGTACAACTTAAAATAACAACTTAAAATAACTTTTTTATTTTTCAAATTATATATTTAATATAATTTTTTTAATTTTTGAAATCCCATTTATGCTTATTTAATTTAATGTTTTTTATTGAATATACTTCTTTATTTTTCAAATTTGCAAATTTATCGGAAGTTGGAATCAAATGAATACTTGTGTGTGTCGTGTCATTCGTCTACGCCGGGCTCATATATGAAATTTTAATGCGTATTCGTTGTGTCCGTCGCGTCTAGCTAGTTTGAATAGTTATGGTAAATTTAATTATGCTTCGCTTTCATGCGCCCTTAGACTTAGAGCATATAATAGGAGCAGAAATTGTATAGTTTTGTACCTACAAGCTATGGTAGATTTTTTTTAGCTTTAGAATTCGCAGATGCTGTCAAAATATATTTATTAAGAAAAAAAATTGTGATATTAATATTATAAATTTTGTGATTATTACGGACTATTACTAATTATTATAAGGAGTTGATAGTTCTATTTTCAATAAATATTGAAAAAAAATATTGAATAAATTGTGTATTGTGTTGTGAAAAATTGTAATTCAGTATGTATATAAATATGAAATTACGGCAAAATGGCGCAATCACACTTTACACAGGTAAATATACAAAATTTAATAGTATAATAATTATAATGATACGACTTTTTAATTTAGAATGTTTTTTAAATTTAAATTAGTTTTAAAATGTAATATGTTTAAGTCAAATAAAAGTATAAAAATATAAAATAAAAATGTTATTATTTTGTTGTGAAATATTTTATATTCTCTAAGGAAATGGTGATGAGGAAGAAATGGCTTGAAGCGGTAAATTTAATTTCAAATCAGTTTTATACCACATTTAGAGTGTGCGATACATTTTCAGGCGGAAGATTTTAAAAATCCTGATAGTTGGGACGAAAATTACTATTAAGTACAGCAGTTAAAAATATAAATTTGAAATTTTAAGAACAATATTTCAAAAAAGAGCTTTCCTTAAATAAAACAGCTTTTATATCCGGGCCGTCATTTCTGGAGACGTCACCCTGAAAAAATATCTCTCTTCCCCCCACAAAAAAATCTACAATAAATTATATACTATAGCTGCTCCTGTATTCTATGCTCTAAGGCTGTGCCAGAGCTTCTGTCGCATATTCTAGTGGAAGTTAATTTATATATGTGATTTGTTTCTTGTGTCAGGCTTAACGTATCGATTGAAAGATTTATTATATTTTATGTCAATATTATAATTAAATTTCTGTCGAATACAATAATACCATTAACAGTAGTAATAATATAGTTAAATAATTTAAAAACCAATATAATTAACAAATCATTTATCATTAAAATTTCAAAACAATTTTGATATACACAGCTATGTTCAGCTATGTGGCTGTGATAAAAAATTGCAGCAAAAATTGTTTCTGATCGTGAAAAACTACCGTAACGAGAACAAATTGAATAAGTATATCCACTTTTAGTTTTAACGTTTCTACGCTTGAATTTCATAAATATCATTTCTCGAGAAATCTTCATCGAGAAAACAATCTGAAAAAAATGGTTTTTCCAATTTCTGCAAACTTAATATGCTTTTGCAATCATAGCAAACTAATAGACCTTTTCTTTGGCACGAAAAGTCAATCTGTTTTTATATATAGATCAAAATTCGTATTTCTTTGGCAAAAAAAATATATATTGTTTCATATCTAATTAAATTATCTACTTAATTATTTTCAGATTTACACCTCCCTATATACATTTGCAATTTGTTCTCGTAAAATGTATGCCATTTATTTATTTTTTAATTATATTCTGCTTAGAATTTTATATATTGATTTTTCAAATTTCAAGATTTGACAATATGAGAAAAAAATATTATCTGGTTTTTATATTCCTTAGGACATCAAAATCTGACATTTACGAGCAAAATCTAAAAGAAAAAACAAGTAAAATCTCGAAGAAATCATGGTATCAACGGCAACTTGTATTTTTTTGAATTTATTATTCATAGTATTTGATTTTTTTTTAAATATGTTAATAAAACTACAAAATAAAATTATTTGAAAAAATAATATAAAAGCAAAATAATAATATAAAAGTTTTTTTCCGTGATAGTAACAAGTAATCATTAAATTACGGATCATTATGTTTAGTATTCAGTAAATATAAAAATATCTTCTTTTTTTTAATTTTTTGTATGATGAATTATAATATAATGAATTTTGGCTAATTAATAAAATTAATAATAAAAAAAAAATCCAGCTTCCTGTACTGACGTATGGCGCTCAAACCCTCAAACATGGAGCTTGAACACCAAGTTAACAAACAAACTTCTGACCTGCCAAATAGCTATGGAACGAAATACGCTGAAAGTTTAAAATGGAATTGGGCAAAGGAAAGTTACGACGGACAAAGGAAAGTTGGAAGACCATTAGCTAGATGGCGAGACGACATTCAAAATTACGCAAGAAATTGGAAATTTAAGGCACTGAACAAACAAGAGTGGCGTACGTTGGGGGAGGCTTACACCCTTTCAAACTAATTACAAAAAACAAAAAATATTAAAAAATTATAATTAATAATAATAATCAACAAACTGAATATAATAATATAACACAAATTAATGAATTTAAAAAAAAAAGAAAAAAAAAATTTAAATATGTATATATAAATTAAATTTACTCAATATAATAATAAATAAAATAGGAACTCGAAACTTCTAACTTTAGAATTAACTAGAAACAAACATGAATATATGAATTGTAAATTGTAAAACTAAATGAAATTTTTATACAGGGTGTTCCGGTTTGGGTCCTGAATACTTGCAGGGGTGATTCATCGGTTCATTTTGAGCAACAAATTGTATGGAAGGGAGGGTCGAATTTCAACACCCACTGAGTTAAAGGGTGTTTAAAAAAAGTCCTTCGGAGAAGTAGGTCATAATGAATTATGACTTCTAGCGTATTGAACCTAGAATATCCAAACTAGGCGCGTTTGATAGACAATTGATTAGTGTTTATTAGAGTATAACCCCAATTGCCATCGGTACTTTTACTGAGGAGATATTAATCTCCAAAAACAAATTTTTTTAATTTTGCAACATAAATTTTTATGAAAATCGCATTTTTCTTGGAAAAATGCGTAATAAACATTTTTTTTATTTTGAGGCGGCATAAATTACCTATAAAGTCACCATACAAATTTTTTACCTGAGACTTATGGTTTGCCTAGTAGAAAGATAACAAAAAGGTTTTTAAATGGAAAAATCAGGTACTAAAAGTATTAAAATAAAAAATAATAAAAATTTTGGGTTTAAAATTAAAATATTTTTATTGTTAATTGTCATTTATCTATTTTTAATATTATAGCAGTTGCTCAAAATGACCTCCTCCCATCTGAATGCAAGCAAGTGCTCGTTTTTGAATTGCTCTTGTAATACGAATAGTTGGCAATTGGTCTCTAATTTTCTGAGCTGCTGCTTCAATTCGTTGCTTCAATTCTTCACATGTTGTTATTTCTGTGGAATACACTTCCTCCATCATCGTTCCCCATACGTAAAAGTCTGGTGATCTTGCAGGCCAATGTATTGGGCCATTCCTTCCAATCCAACGATTTGGGAAATTTTCATTAAACCATTCCGTAACAATTCGGCCATAGTGACTTGGAGCGCCATCTTGTTGATACAAAAGCCTTGCACGTTGTAAAAGAGGAACATCTTCTAGCAGTCCTGGTAAATCACGTTGCAAAAAATGTAAATATGATGCACTGTTTAATCTAGGTGGAAGAAAAAAAGGACCTATTAACATATCACCAATTACACCAGCCTACACATTTAAACTAAATCGATGATAAAATGATGTTGTTTTTGTTGTATGCGGATTTTCATTCGGCCACGTGTGTAAGTTATGGTAGTTTGTAATGCCATCTCTTGTGAATTGAGACTCATCAGTCCATAAAATATTTGGTACAAATGTATTGCAATTAATTTGTCTTTCCAACAACCAGTTGCAGAATTCGAATCGGTGTTCCTTACCTGCTAGCAATAACTCCTGAACAGTTGTTGTGTGAAACGGATGAAGTTTCTCCTGGTGTAAAATTCTGAAAATTAAGGTTGTTGATAAATTTAATTGTAAAGACAGTTGTCGTATACTTATTGACGGATTTTCTCTGACTGCTTGAAGTATACGTTCATCGCGTCCTACAAACCTACTATTTGTCGCATGCCCTTCATTACGATTAAACCTTACTCTGCCAGTCTCTCTTAATCTTCTTTGAATATCCGAAAATACCACATCAGTAGGAAGGCGTCGTCCAGGATATCTAATACCATACGCTTCTCGAGCAGCCAAAGCATTTCCATTAGCTAGCCCATAAAAGTAGTGTATGTCTGCATACTCCTCATTGGTAAATTCTGCCATTTTAATTATTCACTTGTTTTCTTTTTAAAATTTAAAATACAACTGAATATGTCACATAGTCAATGCACTTCTTTTATACAAAAACATTTTATAAAACCAGACAATTATTTTATAAAAAGAGGTAATCGCTTACTTTATTGCAAGGTTAACAGCCTAATTACTAAGAAATTAGTGTCGGCAAGTTTTAAAAGCGTAATTACAACTACTTCCAATAAATTATTCTACAAAAAACCCACATTTACCTTAATTACCTGAATTTTTCAATTAAAATATCTGATTTGGCAATTAAAGGACGTTTTTTGTTACCTTTCTACTGGACAAACCAGAAGTCGCAGGTAACAAATTTGTATGGCGATTTTGTAGGTAACACTATGGCGCATCCAAATCAAATTAAAAAAAAATTTATACCCGCAAAATTTCGAGAAAACTGGCATTTTTCCAAAATCTAATTAATTATTTTTTGAATAACTTTAACGCAGACCTAGCAACCGGTGAAAATAACGGTAACATCGAAATAAAGGTAAATTAATTGTCTATCAAACGCGCCTAGTTTGGATATTCTTGGTTCAATACGCTAGAAGTTATAATTCATTAAGTGCTTGTACCTACTTCTCCGAAGGACTTTTTTTAAAGTTACAGGGTACTCAGTTGGTGTTGAAATTCGACCCTCCCTTCCATACAATTTGTTGCTCAAAATGAACCGATGAATCACCTCTTCAAGTATTCAGGACCCAAACCGGAACGCCCTGTATGTATCTATAATAATATATGGGTAAAATAAAGCTTAAAATAATAATAATATCCAGCACATTGCTTCTGCAAGTAATTGTAAAGATAACTTTGTACCTAATATTGTAATTTTGTCTTTGTTATCATTAAAATCTTTGTTTGACAGAACAAAAAATTCTAGATTCTAGAAGAATGAATAATTTTGTGGAATGGCAATGTTTCTTAGGCAATCCGGTTCTTTAATTTTGTGTGAACGAACTCAATTAATTTTTTGGTTCTGTGCGTTTTTATTAGGCAAGTAAACTCTGCAGGTGGAATCACATTCCACAATTGACTCTCTAATAATTTGCGATGGTCGTATTTCTTTGGTTTTGGCTAAATCCTTTACAGCAATATTTGATATTTGTACTGGTTTTTGAAAATCTTCAAGAGTATGTGAATGATAACATCAATTTTACCTGTCTCTAATTTAATTGTGGTAACTCTACTTTTGCAGCTGTGAGATTTTCTTTTTGAACATCCCCAAGTACTCTTACTTTCATATATTTTATCAGAATGGTAGCTGTAGCCATAAATTAATAGCATATTCTTTCCCTTATTGGATTTTTGCATTGAAATGTCCATTTTTATAAATTTTTATAATGAATTTTATTTCGATGATACACAAAATGGTATTTCATAACTCAAAAATATTATTTTCAACACAAATACATATAACGAAAACAAATAACGGGATTTCTCTAATGCAGTAAAAAAAGTTACCCAGAAAAAAAGTCTTGTATGAATTAATATGCAGCGCATGTATTAGGGAATATTATTTCTTACCCAGTCAACAAAAAACTTACCTAGAAAAGAAGTGTTTTATGAAATTATATTCGGCGCTGTATGTGAAATAATTAGTAAAATCCAGCAAAACAAAATCAGTGTTTTATGAACTAATATTACTAATATTAATATTATGAACTAATACCGTTAATAGCAGTAATAATATAGTTAAATAATTTAAAAACCAATATAAATAATTAACAAATCATTTATCATTAAAATTTCATAACAATTTTGACATAATCTTATCATATACACAAATAAACGTGTATTTATGAAAATTGCGACGACTCTGATGCAAATATTATGTTTTTGTTCAGCTATGTAGCTGTGATGAAAAATTGCAGCAAAATTTGTTTCTGATATTGAAAAACTGCCGTAACGAGGACAAATTGAATAAGTATATCCACTTTTAGTTTTAGATTTTCTACGCTTGAATTTCATAAATCTTATTTCTCGAGAAATCTTCATCGAGAAAGCAATCTGAAAAAAGAATGGTTTTTCCAATTTCTGCAAACTTAATATGCATTTGCAATCATAGCAAACTAATAGACCTTTTCTTTGGCACGAAAAGTCAATCTGTTTTTATATATAGATCAAAATTCTTATTTGTTTCGCAAAAAAAAAATATTGTTTCTTATCTAATTGTCAGATTTACACCTCCCTATATACATTTTCAATTGGCAACATGTGGTGGTAATTTGTTCTCGAAAAAATGTATGCCATTTATTAATTTTTTTATTATATTCTTTTGAGAATTTTATATTTTGATTTTTCAAATTTGAAGATTCGACAATATGAGAAAATACATTATCTGGTTTTTATATTCGTTACGACATCAAAAATCTGACATTTTCGAGCAAAATCTAAAAAAAAAAAAAAAACAAGTAAAATCTCTAAGAAATCGTGATAGTAACAAGTACTAATATTTTATAAGTAATTGAGTTTCTAAACCAAAATTAATCCGAAACAGATGGTTTCTTATCATCAAAAACGATCAAATAAGAGTGGCTGAGTGAACCAATTATATATGTATGAAATAGTACCAACAAGCAGAACGATAGATATGATATTAAGAATATATTCATTTCTTTAAGGTCACCCTCAAAACATTTTCTCCTCAGGCTGAGAGAATTTTTTACTATCCTCAATGAATTAAGCTGAATCAACGAATTAGAAAACTATGGAAGGAGCACAACTTTTTTATCTCTTTCTGGTTCATACGATTTTTCATAAAATCGAAAAAGTGTTTATGAAGCCAAGAAACGGGTAGTTCTCTTTCTTAGCTCGTCGAATTGTCAAAAGTAAATTTGTTAAGAATTTGTAAACAAACGGTTGTGTTTATAAAAATTAGTGAAATTAAATATTTTTGAATTAAAAAACATTGGTGTTAAATTAATTAATTTAAAACAACTATGAAGAGACTAAAACTAAGTGAAAATTATAATTATGTAAGGAATAAGCGGTGTATTGTTCCAAACTGTGAATCACATATAAATATTGAAAATAAGGTTTCTATGCACAGGTATGTTAATTAGTTAATTATTTCACTGATTTATACCTCATAAATAATAAAATTATCTGAATAACTGTACAAAATTACTAAAACTAATTTTTTTTATTGATAATTTTACATATTTCTTAAATTCAAGACAGATAATTATGTAAGGTTAGATCAGCTAATATTTTGTATGACAGAGAAGGCTTTTATTCAAAGAGTTATTATTAAATTATTATTAAGTTAAAATAATTTATTTTTATTAATTGTAAATTTATTTGTTTGTTTTTTATATAGCTTTCCACTTGATAAGGATGTTAAACTGAAGTGGATTTATAATATTAGTACTCCATATTGGACTCCAAATATTACAGAAAGAAATACCAATCTCAAACGTAAGTAAATTTAGTTATTTTTAAAAATATTTGTCTATATATTTTTAAATTTTTTATTTTTAAATTTCAGCAATACAATTATAATACAGAATATATAGAAGATTTTGTTAAAATTGGTACGGAAAATTATAGCGAAGAAGTATTTCCAGTTATTAAATTGCTATTAATCCAGTTCTCTAAATTAATTCATTTTAAGGGCCAATAACTATTAATAAACAATTATCATAAATTGTAGTTATTAAGTTTCATCATAGATTTTACTTTATGCTCCTTCCATATATTTCTAATTCGTTGAGCTGAATACACATAGCCATACAGATTAATTAAAGGTTGGCAACCACCTGCTTAGTACAAACAGTAAACATTTTTAGAAAGAAAACTAAATTGATAATATAATAATAGTAATAGCTGATTCATAATGAGATTAAAGCAACTGAGCTCAAACTCAAAGCAAGCTAACACGACGGTTTAAAAAGTTTTCAATTCACAATGTACAGTTGTTTTATTTACAGCTCAACAATATTTTGTTATTTATTTTATTTACACCGTATTATTTTATCAGAAATATAAATTAAACTTGACTTTTCAATTTTATATTATTTTTTTGACATTTTACAGCTTTTATAATCGTAAAAGTTGGGCAATTTTATGCTCGAAACAGACGTGCGTTTTTTAGTGCGTTTTGCCGTCCGGCAAAATTATAAACCATAGATTCTTATGTAACCAATTAGATGACAACGCACTGCGTTGCCGCATGATATCTCTAATTCTAATTTTGCCGTGCGGCGGCAATGTTGCAACAACACAGGAGTTAAATTCACCAACTTGAAAATAAAAAAAAAAAAAACAATTTGACAATATATTTTTGCTGATTTGTAAAAATAATATTTTTTAATTGTATTATATCATCAGATTTTGTGCTTATTATTGATATTAATATGTTGTGTTTATTATTATCACAATGTTATAAATATATAAATGCTGTGTGCGGTGAAATGTCTCCCAGTCATCTATATATTAAATAAAGTTAATAAATTCACTTTCAAATAAAGAAAAGACTCGTAATTATTAAAATTAGATTTTGTTTTATTATTACAACTGACGCTTTTCAAATCTCGAAAAAGACTACATACTATTATAAAAATTTTCATATTTACAGAACGCATTATACATTGAAGTTGCAACGCGGACTACCACGACACCACACGTTGTTGATGCTAACTACTACTCCCACGTTGTTGATGCTGACTACTACTATTCCTCCCCCACCAGTCTATTGTTGATGTTTTTAACGATAGCGAACAGGAAGATGTACTTTTCTCCCAACTCTAGTAGATTTTTGTGGTGATGCGGTTGCTGGTTCTGGATTACATATTGATGTTGAGGTATCATTTGTTAATAATAATGCATTGTCATCTGATCTGCTATTGTGTTCTGCAGTGTGGTTACCTGATATTGTAATGTCATCTGATGCTGTGGTGTCATTAGATGTTGATATGTCATCTGATGTTGTGATGTCATCAGATGGTGTGAACGCTGGTTTTAATCGGTCAAAAGAAATTTTAGCATCCCTCTGATTGACCTTAACAATGAAATACTTTTCATAGCGTTTTACAACTTGATATTGCCCAATGTATGGTGGAGTTAATGCTGGTTTAACGGCATCAACTCTAATAAAAACCTGTGCAAAATTTATTATTATTTCTGCTCAAAAAAAATTATAAAATATTGTTTTTTTTAATAAAACACGAATTTATTAATAATTCAAAAATATATTTATTTATGATTTCAAAAAATATTTATTTAATTTATTTCAACTAACATTATTTTTGGACAAACTGATTTTGACTGAGCTTCAAATAAGACTGACTTATAATAATTATGTTTTAATTATTAAACCTAGAATTAATTGTTTTGTCACGTTCAAGTTGTAATGCAACTTGATCTAATTAAAATAATTAGTTAAAAAATGCAATTCGGCAAAGATTAAATTTAAGTTTTTTAATAAAATAAAGTATTGCGTGAGAAAATAAGCTTTTATAAATTTCCACCAAAAATATTTGTAAATTTAGATTTATGTTTTAGACAAAAAAATAAAGTATAGAATTTCTATGGGAAAGGAAATAATTTAATATAATAGTTTATTATATTTGTGGTAGTGATATACTGGAGTATATTACTCCCCCATCGTTGGACTGGATCCTCTTCTGAGGACCTTCAAGATCATTATCTATTTTTTTTAGCATTATTTTTTCACACAATTTTATTTTGACAATATACAAAATTAAACTTATTATAATAAAAATTATTACGCTTACAAAGATATAAGTTATAATTGTATGATTGTTATGTTTGTATTTTATTTCTTCAATTTCTTTTATATTATCAATTTGTTTAGGATGAAGATCATCTACATTTGTTTTTAATTTTACATCATTTGATTTTAAATAATTTGGTATTATTAAGTGATTTTTTACAATTTTTTCTTTATTTGAAAATATTATATCATTAATTTTGATTGTACAATTATTAAAATTTATAAGATTATTGTGACTTAATTTATATTTAACATAATTACAATCATTCGTTAATGTTACATTTTTTGCATTTTTTACTATTTTTAAATTTGGTAAAATTTCAACTATTTGGTAATTTGTATTTAATACTTTCTTACAATTTATAAATTTTTCATTCATTAGACTATTAAAGCAACCTTTTGCTTCTTTTAATTGTTTTATATTAGATTCTTCATTATCAATAAAAAATTTATTATTAAACAAAATAATATCGTTATTTTCTATAAAAATTTCCTCAAAAATTTTGTTTGGTACTGGTATTTATTTTATATTTTACGGCAAGATCTTTAGTGAAATTGGGAATTAATATTGCAAAAATTAATTTGTCATCAAACTTAAAAAGTGAACTTTTTATATTTTTATATTTAGAAATGTCTATATCGTATTCGTCAATTTCGTCATCTGTCACGACAGAACGACTCATGATCTTAGAGTAAATAAACAGGAGACGCTATAATGCTATTTTGCCCCTACGAACTCGGTCGCCGTTTTTTAGAGCTTTTACTTGTCAGAAAAACTGAGATTACCGCACATTTGCTGTCAAAAAAAATTATTATAGGAGCCGATGAGTGCTTTTTTTACTTGTCAGAAAAACTGAGATTATTAAAGCTTTTTAAAAAGTCGTAGTCAGGATAATTTTGATATGAGGCGCGGTTAGTATTTCTGACAGAATTATTAAAAAATATATATATTAGATTTCCTAAGGACACAAAAAATAAAATTAAATGGTTTTCTGCTATAAATATGTTAGCCGAGAATTATTATTTTATTTTCATAACTAATCTCAAAAATATTTACAATTTATTCAAGTCTATCATTTAATATTAAATAAAAGCTTTTCTTAAATAAAAAGATCTTTTATACAATGGCTGCAGTTTCTGAAGCCGTCACTACAAAAAAACATCTCTTTTCCCCCACAAGAAACGGCGACACGATTTTATCGATATAGCGTCGCCTGTATATTTACTCTAAGCTCATGATATTATATTTAGCAAAAGCTATACTTTGCTAGATTCTATCTACTTCTGAATTTAGAAAGTTAATATTAGAAACTATTGAGAGAAAGTGTATATTTTTTATGCTCTTCTTTGTTATGTCGGTAGTGTAGTTTAAGGTTTGTAAAGTCAGGATTTTCTTTTCTTTTATGTGTTTTTGTAAGACTTAAATATTTTTCTGTAGATTATCATTTATTTTTACTTGTCGATTTAAATTTATAAAAGATTGGCGATTATTTAAGTCGATTGTTTTTAGATGTTCTTCAATTTCAATTTTATCATCATTATCCATAATGCCGAATAGCCAATTAGCTAAGTTTCCGCCGATAATTAATAAGCCACGTTTATGACGATGCGATGTTATAGTCTTAATATTATGTCTTGTTTTGTTGATTTGAGTTTCTAGTTGTTTTTTAAATTATATATCTTCACTTGAGTTAAAAACTGTTGTTATGTCATCGTTTATTTTATTTAAGGTAGTTTCTAATTCATTAGTATCGATTATATGTAAAAATTTTGAATAATTTTGGATTAAATTAATTTAGGATTGTTTGATGATTTGAAACCCACCTTGAGTTTCTAATTTTTCAATATTAATTTCACCATTAATCTGATGAACTGATAGACCTATTATAATTAGAAACAGAACTAGTTGTTGGATGTTCAACAGACGTAGAAGGTATTTGCGTGTTATCAGTTATTTTGTTGTTTATGAAATCTATTGGTGTTACGTGTTATGGAATGAATAGTGGTATTATACTTTTCTGTAGCTAGTAAAACTCGTTCTACTGACGTAAGTTTTAGATTTTGGGTGTCAAATATTCGTAAATGTTCACAAAGGGTTCCATGAGCTCGCTCAATTGGAGAATTACCCGTATGAGATCTAGGAGAAGTGAAATGTACTTCAACATGTTCTTGTCTTAAAAAATCTTTTATGTTAATACTATTAAATTCATTATCAAAAACTTTTTTTTTTTGTTTACCAAATGTGGCGAAACTATTTCTTAAAAGAGTTATGATGGCGATGGCATTACGATCGTTGAATCTTTGGACCATTAGGTGTTTAGAAAATTTATAATAGAATAGTCAGAAAAATTTCTTTATAACAAAAAAATAAATCACCATATACAAAATCTCATTAGGTTTGTTTGGAGTTTCAGTTAAATTAAATTTGTATTTATTTGGGTTTCTATCATATTTTGCGGCATTACATATATCACAATTGTTTATATATTTATGTATAATTTCTTTCAATTTTGGAAAGAATAAAATGTCTTTAATTTCATTATAGTTTTCAATTATACCCCGGTGATTGGTTTCAAGATAAATTTTCTCTATATTTTTTAGTGCTTTTTCTTCTGTTTCTAAATTAATCGCTTTCTTCATACATTTTACAAATTTAACTATACTATCATTCGAAAAGAGTTGGAGTAATTTATCTTGAAGTATATTATATTTTGAATCTTCTAATTCAGAAAATATAGCAGTTGTACCCTTTTTTATATATCATCTTAAAATGTCATTTAAAAATGTGTCATTAAGCAATTCAGTTCCTGAAATATAAATTAGTCTATAAAATTTATACATAATAACGAATTCTTTCGTTTTCTGTTTTACTAAAGGGATTTGTGTAAGATATTTGTTTATTATATTATCTATAATGGGAATATGGTTATTAAAATCTTCAAAAGCACTATGAATGGTAGCTATTTCAGAATCATTTCTTTCCACCTGATAAATTTCATTTTTATCAGCGTTTATACCACTTAAGAAATCGGCAACTTTGTTGTCTTTGCCTTTTACATATTCAATTTCGAAATCATATTCGTTAAGTTTTATTCGCCACCGTTGTAATTTCGCGTTCCTTCAAAAAGTTTTAATGGTTGATGATCCGTTTTGACCGTGAACTTATTCCCGAATAAGTAAGGTCGAAAATATTTTGTGGCCCATATTATCGCGAGTAATTCTTTCTCGATTGTTGAATATTTTGCTTCGTCATTCAACGTTCTTATTGCGTAACATAAAGGATGTTCTTCTTGAGATAACACAGCACCAATAGCGAAATAGGAGGCATCTGTAGTAAGGACGAATTTCTTCTTGAAATCTGGGTATTTTAAAATCGGATAACTAGTAATAAGGTCTTTTAATTTCTGAAAGGATTCCCTATTATATTGGGTCTTTTTCATTAATTTTGTTATTTTTTTTTAGATATTTTTTCATTGGTTGTGATACTTTTGCGTAGTCCTTTATGAATTTCCTATAGTAGCCAGTGATACCTAAAAAGCTTTTGATTTGTTTTGTAGTAGTTGGAAGTTTAATATTTATAATAGATTCGATTTTTTTGTCATTAGGTGTAATTCCGTCTGTAGTTAATATGTGTCCTAAATATTCAGTTTCTTTAGCAAAAACTTTGCATTTGTCTACCTGTATTTTAAGATTATATTGTCTAAGTCTTTTAAAAATGTCATTGATAGTTTTGATATGTTCTTCGAGGGAGGTTGAGAATATAAGTATATCGTCAACATATACAACACAAATTCTGTTAATCGAGTCTCTCAAGACATGATTGATCATTCGTTGAAATGTTGAAGGCGCGTTTTAAGCCCAAAAGGCATTCGGATAAATTCGTAATGTCCTTGTGGAGTGGAAAAGGATGTTTTGCTTCTATCTTTTTCGTCTACTAAAATTTGATGGAAACCCTTTGCAAAGTCAAGGGTTGTGAAATATTGAGCTCGTCCAAGTTTGTCAAATATAGAATCGATATTTGGTAACAAACACGAAAATTTATTTTACGAAAAATTGTTTTATTGTTTTTTAAAACCGGGGTCACCAATTATAGATGCTGTCGGTGGTGAAATGTCTCCCAGTCATCTATATTAAATAAAGTTAATAAATTCACTTTCAAATAAAGAAAAAACTAGTAATTATTAAAATTATATTTTGTTTTATTATTACAACTGACGCTTTTCAAATCTCGACAAAGACTGACATACTATTATAAATTTTTTACATATTTACATTTAAATCTCAGAGCACATTATGCGTTGAAGTTGCAATGCGGACTACCACGACACCACACGTTGTTGATGCTGTGGTACCACAACACCACACGTTGTTGATTTGTTTATTTCACAACAAATTTAAAAATGTCATAATTCGCTGCAACGCCGGACGCGCAAGAAATATGCACATCTAATTGGCAAAAAACGCACGTCTGTTTCAGGCATTAGTTTAGCATACAGTTGCGTTATGTTTCTGACTTTGCATTGTGAATGAAAGATCTATTTTCATATAGTTTAACTTTGTAACTTTGAGTTAACTTTTTATTATGAATCCGGCATAAGGCATTAAATAGATGTCCAAGCTAAACCAGTTAATACAAATTTTTAACTTATTAACAATTAAAACTTAAAATAGTAATTTCCGGGTTAAAAATAGGCATTATTTATTATACAATGAATGGATCAGTAGATTACCATTTATTTCGCGCTTCTCAGTTCTGCAAAGAACTCAGTATAAATGCTTAACTTAAGTTCGATAATAACTGCCACGAATCGATAAATTACAACCTGCTTAAGGCTTTACAGTTCTGAAAAGCACCCACCTGCTTCCTTCAGCGTCATCTGTTGATTAAAGTTTAGTTAGTTTTAAACGATCGGCATATGTGGGCAAGTTATTATTATCCATCTAACGTAAACCTCGTAGAGCAAACCTTACGTACCTACGTTTGGCCGATGCGATTCGGATCTACCAGTTAATACGGAGACCAGACTTGGCTAGCATATTGTAGCAAAGGCCTAATAAAGGTTACATAAAGAGCCTTTGTAACGTATGTATGGGTATGAGAACTCTTTAAGACCTTAGTTTTACAAAAAGAACTGTATTGTCAAAAATGCTATTTTGACATAGTTAAGTTCACTATCACATAATATTTCCAAGTCCAGAATGTTTGTAATCCTTGTAAGATTGTAATTCCGTTCAGGTAGATAAATGCGTTTAAGTTTGAGACAATTTTTTGAATACCATACAGAGAATATATTTAAGTCTTGTAGTGATAAAACATCTGATGCGATAGAAATAATTCTTGAAATTTTCGTACCTTCAGAAAATATATTTGAATCGCTTTCTTTATAGATTCAAGACACAACATTACCGGTTAATATAAATATAAGAGGTTGTAATTGGCTACCCTATGGTACACAAGATTTGCCTACAAAAAATTCGACCAAAAAAGAACTATGTATTGACAATTAATTAAAGATGATTTTAACCACTGAACGAATAAATTCTTAAAGCACAGGTTTTCCAGTTTAAAAAGCATAATTGAGAAAGATAGTTTATCAAATGCTTTGCTAAAGTCAGTAGTAATAGAATCTACTTCAAATCCTTTTCCATTCAGATTAAAATATTAGAGACAAATTCTGTTATACTTGTTGTCGTTGATCTATCTACCTTTTAAGAAACCATGTTGTTTTGAAGAGATTATCAATTTACAGTGATAGTAAAGTGAATCATAAACAATACTTTCAAAAAGTTGAGAAGTACATCAAAGTTTCGCAATTAAACTATAATCACCAACATCAGATTTGCCGCCTTTTTTATGAACAGGGATAATAAAACTGTCTTTGCAAAAATTTGAAAAAATCCCAGATAAAGATTTTTTAATTTTTTAGTAATAGGCAATACAAGGTACTCGCTATATCTCTTAAGTAAGTATTATAGCTGATGGACCTATCATATTATTTTTTAGAATTCTGACCGGAATTGATTGTGAAACCATTCAATAATTAAAAAGTAGAAATTAGAAATAATATTTAATGTAGCAATTTAAGAAAAATTGATTCAAAATTAAGAGGGTATTAAGTTTATTAAAATCCGTTTTGCGAAAATACAAGGAGTAAGAAGTTTTAGGTAAGAAGTTCGAGTTACCATAAGTTAAAGATAAAGGAGGGTGGTCAAAATCGATCATAGAGAGATATTGAGATCCTACAACAACAGTATATACAGTTTGCAGCATCGGAAAAATTAAATCCAGTTGCATATTTAAATAATTTTTGTTGTCACTGATGTAAAATAGGCCTCCATCACTTAAGTGGTAAATAAAATAAAAGATGTTTCAATAATTAATATGATTCAATGTAAAATAATTCGTCTTCTCATGGGATCCAAATTAATTTGGGTAGATTGAAAACCCCAACATTAATTCAATCATTGATTTTGAAAAATCCAATCCCATAAAATATTTTAATTTCCATAATTTTTGGTATATTCGTGTTACATTTTTGTACAGCAGGTACAATCGATCTTAAACATATATAAAATAATCAAAATGATTGAGAAATTTTAAATTCGTTATCATAAATTTGATATTTTTTTTTCAATAAATTCATTGAAAGAAAAAATTTAACCTAATTTCGCATTATATAAATAGTCAATTATTATAAAATATTTTACAAATATTTTTACAGACTATTAAAAAATAAATTTTACACACAAATATACTCTTCCACTTATTATATTTTATTCTATCGAAGTTTCTTTCCTCATTCTTATCATACTATCTGATTAAAGTACCCCTAATGGGAGTACATTAGCTTAACTTTGAGAATTATTACTACAATAAAATAAGATTTCTTTACAGCTATTAAATGAAGCTACAATTTGGCCGAGCGAATAGCATCCAGTGGTTCAAAGCCCAAATATTTGATGTCGTCATATGTTGTAAAAATACAACATATGAAAAAACATTACATTATGTTTCGTCCTCTATCTAGCTGAAAGGCAGATTTAATTTACACATTGAAATAGTAAGAAAATATATTTTAAAAATTGTGTACGCTAACTGTGCACACTAACATTTCCTAACTCCGCTTGTACAATGTATTAAAGTGCACAAAAAATTTATAAACAACTTAAAATAACTTTTTTAATTTTTAAATTATATATTTAACCTAATTTATTAATTTTTCAAATCCCATTTATGCTAATTTTATTTAATTTTTTTATTGAATATACTTCTTTATTTTTCAAATTTTCAAATTTATCGGAAGTTGGAATCAATTGAACACTTGTGTCTGTTGTGTCATGCGTCTACGTCGTGCTTATATAAGAAATTTTAATTCGTATTCATTGTGTCCGTCTCGTCTAGCTAGTTTGAACAGTTAAGGTAAATTCACTTTACTACGCTTTCATGCCATGACTATTTGTGCCAGAGCTTCTGTTGCATATTCTAGTGGAAGATTTACATTTATGTGATTTGTTTCTTGTGTCAGGCTTAACGTATCGATTGAAAAATTTAATATATTTTATGTCAATATTATAATTATATTTCGGTCGAATACAACAATACCACTAATAGTAGTAATAATATAGTTAAATAATTTTAAAACCAATATAAATAATTAACAAATCATTTATCATTAAATTCCAAAACAATTTTGACATAACTTTATCATATACACAAATAAACGTGTATTTATGGAAACTGCGATGACTCCTTTTCTTTGGCACGAAAAGACACACATTGATTTTTTTTTTGCCAAAGAAAAAAAAGTTAATAAAACTACAAAATAAAATTATTCAAAAAATAATATAAAAGCAAACAGATTATTTTGTATTTAATTAGTCATGTTTTTTTCGTGATAGTAACAAGTACTAATATATTATAAGTAATTGAGTTTCTAAACCAAAATTAATTCGAAACAGATGGTTTCTTATCATCGAAAACGATCAAAAAGAGTGTCTGAGTGAACCAATTATATGTATGGAGTAGTACGAACAAGCAGAACGATAGATATGAAATATGATATTAAGAATTAAGAGTATATCTATTTCTTTAAGGTAACCCTCAATACATTTTCTCCGAATGCTGAGAGATTTTTTTACTATCCGCAATGGATTAAGCTGAATACACATATACATAGAGATTAATTAAACATTAGCAACCACCTGCTTAGTACAAACACTAGACATTTTTAGAAAGAAAACTAAATTGATAATATAGTAATAGTAAGGCACTAAATAGATGTACAAGCGAAAACAGTTAATACAAATTTTTAACTTATTGAGGCCAGTACGGAAGTCGAGTGAAATGAAATTGTCATACAAAATTCACATCGTGAAATCAGAAATGAAAATTTATGCTTATAATTTCGATCTGGTGATACGCAGGTCGTGTGAAAAAGTATTGATAAAAAATGATTTTTTTTTACAACAGATGGAGCGCAAAAAGTCTACAATTATTTTTCATCGTGAAATAATGCTCACAATATTTCACGATGAAATTTTTGAAGTTTTTACTAATTTACGTTTTTTTTTTCAATAATTTAAATTTGATTTTAAATTTGCTAGAATTTGATTTTTAAGTCAAATTTAAATTTAAAAAAAAATATAAACATAAACAAACATTTGAATTATCAAAATATTAAAATGTCAAATTAACCTGTCTATTTTTCACAACTTTTTCACGATTATTTCACCGGAGACTTTGGAGAGCTTTGGAGATCGCATTAAAATTTCATTTCACTCAACTTCCGTACAGTTCTTTAACAATAAAACTCAAAATAGCAATTTCCGTGTAAAGAATAGGCATTATTTATTATACAATGACTGGATAAGTAGATGACTACTTATTTCGGGCTTCGCAATTCTGCAAAGAACAGTACTACGTCCTTCAGCCGTCATCTATTGAATCAGTATAAATGCTTAACTTAAGTTCGATAATAAGTGCCACGAATCGAATAATTATAACCTGCTTCAGACTTTACAGTTCTGAAAAGAACACTACTGCTTCCTTCAGCGGCATCTGTTGATTGAAGTTTAGTTAGTTTTAGACGATCGGCATATGTTGGCAAGTTATTATTATCCACCTAAGGTAGGTAAACCTCGGAGACCAGACTTGGCTAGCATATTGTAGCAAAGGTCTAACAAAGGTTATATAAAGAGCCTTTGTAACGTATGGGTATGAGAACTCTTTAAAACCTTCGTTTTACAAAAAGAACTGTATTGTCAAAAATGCTATTTTGACATAGTTAAGTTCATACTATCACATAATATTCCCGTCTAGAATCTTTGTAACCCTTGAAACAATAACACCATGGATTGTAATTCCGGTCAGGTAGATAAATGCATCGGAAAATATATTTGAATCGCTTTTTTTAGATTCAAGGCACATCATTAACAGTTAATATAAATATAAGAGGTCCTAATTGGCTACCCTATGGTACACAAGATTTGCCTACAAAATATTCGACCAAAAAATAACTATGTATTGACAATTAATTAAAGATGATTTTAACCACTGAACGAATAAATTATTAATGTCCAGGTTTTCCAGTTTAAAAAGCATAATTGAGCGATATAGTTTATCAAATCGTTTACTAAAGTCAGTGGTAATAGCATCTAACTCAAAACCCTTTTCCATTCAGATTAAAATATTAGAGACAAGTTCTGTTATACTTGTTGTCGTTGATCTACCTTTTAAGAAACCATGTTGTTTTGAAGAGATTATCAATTTACAGTGATAGTAAAGTGAATCATAACCAATACTTTCAAAAAATTTAGAAGTACATGAAAGTTTCGCAATTACACTATAATCACCAATATCAGATTTGCTGCCTTATGAACAGGGATAATAAAACTGGCTTTTCAAAAATTTGAAAAATCCCTTCCAGATAAAGATTTTTTACTAAGTTTTTACTAATAGACTCGTTACATCTCTTAAGTATTATAGCTGATGGACTTATCATATTATTTATGGACCTATCATATTATAAAAAAAAATTATATAGTAGGCCAAATATTCACAAATAGTTTTGAATATGCATATGCATATAGAGAAATATTCTCTTCCATTCTTTTATATCCTATCCTTCCTTCCTACTTATATATAAATATAAATAATTTCTTCGTTGGTTCATATTTTAAACTGAACACTATAGAACTCATAATTATCTCTCAATTTTTAAAAAATATTCTCTGAGAATACGAAATTATCTAACAAAAGCTTGGTTCATAATTTTTAATGAACATTTGAAAAAAATTATATTATACTTATTATAGGCATGGTTAGGTATAAGAAAAATTGTTGTTGGTTCATGGTTAATATTGCGAATTTAATGTTATAAGAAAACTATTTTTTTTTGTTGGCATTGCGATATACATATTACTGTTGCGTTCATAATTTTAAATGAACATTTGAAAAATACTATAAGAAAAATTTCGAAATGTTGGTTCGTTACTATTGCGAATTTAATATTATAAGAATTTTTTTTTTTGTAGGTATATGTATATTCTTGTTGATGTTTATAATTTTAAATGAACATTGGAAAAATAATATAAGGAAAATTGACAAATATTGGTTCGTTGTTGCAGTGGCAAATAATATAAGGAATTATTTTTTTGTTAGGGTTGCAATATATTTTTGTTACTTGCTTATAATTTTAAATTAACGTTACAAAAATAATATAAGAAAAATTGAAAAATCTTTGCAAATCAAAAATTGGTTCGTGGTTTCTGACCAGGATACATTATGGATTGGTGGCATTTTTATTCCAATTCGAAGATAAAGTAAGTGTCTTTCAATTTTATATATAACATGTAGTGTAGACAATATCCACAATCGGTCATGAATTATTGACTTCAATATTTCATGTATGGTTGTTGTTGTATTTATTTATTTTTATATACAAACAATAATGTAATTTTTTAAATCTTTTTTCTTTTTAGTTTATTTTTTTCAATATTCATGGAGATACCAAGAATTTTCGACAATCACAGACATGTAAGTTTTTCAATATAATATATATATATATATGTTGCATTTAATATGTTCTTCTTTTTTAGGGGTGCTGGCTGAACATTCTCCCGCCCGTTGAACAGTATTGTTCAACATAAATTTTTTCTCATTTTGATTACCGTTCGCTCTTTTTCTTAACTGATGATGGTGAAACATCACCTTCCCATCAGCATAAACTCTAACAAGTATACACCATCTATTAGGTAAATTTACTATAAATTCTCTTTGCTTAGATGTTTTTATTTTCTCAAAATCAATTCTTTCTAGCACATCTCTTTGAAGAAAGACTTCTTCCCCTTCTTTCGTTATAATTCGCTGGATGTCGTTCGCCATTCTCATCTTGAATTATTTAATAGTGGTGGACACTCGCAGTGAACCCCAGTTTGTAGTGTAGCACCCGTTAATTAAAACTGGTGTTCTAATCAATTCTTCAGCTGCAGTTTGAATAGGTGTAGAGTAGTCTGTTGTGCTACTCACCTTGGAACTTTCACCAGTTTGCACTGATAAATTACATTCCGCAGTGGATGCAACAACTTGCTGTTTTTTTATGGTTGATGTGCTCTCACATAACTTTGATA
This sequence comes from Rhamphomyia laevipes, assembly GCA_963920725.1. NCBI lineage: Eukaryota > Metazoa > Arthropoda > Insecta > Diptera > Empididae > Rhamphomyia > Rhamphomyia laevipes. The sequence goes on from OY987257.1 coordinate 32,554,377, forward strand.
AACCGACAGCCATAGTGTTTGATTTTGGGTTTTGTGGTTTAAAAAACCATTTTTGCTCAACAGCTCGTTTGTGTGTTGGTGCCACAGAGGTCGCGGATTTGGAATCACCAACACGTTTGCATTGTTTCAGCCGCTGTTGTTCATTCCTTGGGGTAAGGACACATCGTCCCAAATTGTTAAGAAATCATTCGTTTCAAAGGCATTCATGATTCCTAATAATAAAAAAAACTAAATCCGTACTATATTTTTCTTTTTATTAATTGAACAACATGAACATGAACTATGACCAACATGACGGCACGACCTATTTCATTAGATTTAAATTAGTATGTTGTTGATATAGTGAAAATTCACCTTCCCATCAGGACAACAATAAAAACCTATCTATGTGAAAGAAAAACAAAAAATGAACACCTATTAAACTTTATTGCATTCATATTTATTGTTTATGATGCATTTTAAAGAAGTACATTTTTTTTTTAATATTTTTTTCTTATTTTCAGCTAACAGTCCTCTGGCATTTCTTGGTACAATTGGTGCCATATCTGCTGGGCGGCCAACGTTTGCCTTCATTAATCGCCATTGTGCTGAGTCATATTTCAGACTGGGTCCCAATTTTTCCAGTTCAACATAAACAAAATATTCATTGATGCTTTGATTTATAACATCCCCTATTTCTTCCAGCGTTTTACAGTTATAGATATTGCGTTGGTTACGATTTCCTTAACCTGATTATAAACCCAAAAAAAAAAAATATTAATAAATTTGGTTTTTAAATAATATTACCACATAAAATACAAACAAATAACGGACAAATAGGACAACACAACATATCAGTGTTAATAATTACTGTTCTTGTTGCTTATTGTCGGTATTTGTCAATAATGGACAAATTTTCATTATCGGTCTTTTAAATGTGCTGTGTTGTGTTTTTACTTCGACTACTCGAATTAGTCCGTCTGTCCCTGGAAACGTTTGAACAATTTTTCCAAGTGGCCAAAATGTTGGTGCAGTATTTTTGTCTCTGATTAATACGACGTCAATTATTTTTAAATTAATTGTTGTTGATTACCATTTAGGCCGTTGTTGTAGAGTGTATAAATATTCCTTGGACCATTTGTTCCAAAAATGTTGAGTTAAGTATTGAATGTGCCTCCATCTTTGTCCAAGAGCTACATGTTCCAATGTGTTTGGTTCCGGAATAGCATTAAGAGCTTTACCAATTAAAAAATGTCCTGGTGTTAATACGTCCATATCATCTGTTTCATTTGCAACCACAGTGAGAGGTCTAGAGTTGAGGCATGCTTCAACTTGGTATAATAACGTTGCTTATTCTTCATATGTATAAATTGATTTTCCTATGACTCGTTTTAAATCAAATTTAACTGATTTCACACCAGCTTCCCACAAGCCTCCAAAATGTGGTGACCCTGGTGGGTTAAAATGCCAGTTAATATTGTGTTAGCTGAAGTATTGTTTTTATGCTGGTGTTGTTTCCTTTATGGCCTTGGCTAATTCTCTGTTTAAACTGAGTTCTGCTCCTTTGAAATTAGTTTCGCTATCAGAGTCAATATCTGTGCATAAATCTCTTCGTGACACAAATCTCTTAAACGCTGCTGTGAATGCTGATGATGTTAAATCAGACACCATTTCTAAATGAATCGCCTTGGTTGCCATGCAAACAAATATGCAAAAATATCCCTTGTATTGTCTTGAACTTCGGGGGTTTGACATTTTTAGTGTTATTGGACCAGCAAAATCTATACCGACATGTAGAAATGGTTGAGTAATATTTACCCGTAGATTGGGTAAGTTTCCCATCAACTGTGCTCTCCGTTGTTTCCTTTGTCTTACACACACAACGCATGGATTTATTCGTTTTGCAATAGTTCTTTTTCCATTCACTATCCAATACAGTTGTCAGTTGATGTTCAAGACTAGACTTACTCCTCCATGTAGTGCGTTTTTATGAATTTCATCTATAATTAAGTTAGTTATGTGATGATCTGCAGATAGAATTATTGAATGTTTCCTCGAATATGCAATGTTTGCGTTCGACAATCTTCCCCCGACTCGCATAACTTGATGCTCATCAACAAATGGCATTAAATTCACCAACTGGCTGTTCAACTTGATATTAGCGTTAGTTTTTAATCATTGATAGTCTTCACTGAAACTATCTTGTTGAATCAATTTAAATAATGTATTTTTTGCTATCTAACATTCTTGTGTTGTTAATATGCCAGTTTTCCTTGAATTACCCTGTGTTACATTATTTCTGAATTTTAAAATCAGTGCAACTATTCGCGTTAAATGGGTGAATGACGAAAATCGTAAAAATATTTCGTTTAACTTCACCATTAATGAGAATACTAGTGTAGCCTTTGCCTCTAGCACCGTATTTTGTGAATTCATCACAATGTTTGGCCAATCCTCTTCTACCTTTGTTAACCACTCTGGTCCATTCCACCATAACTTGTTATCGATAATATTTGTTGTGCTTATACTTCTAGATGCAGTATAGGCTGGATTGTGTTCAGTACTTACGTGTTTCCAATACGCTGGTTGTACTATTTCTTGAATTTCTGTAACTCTATGTGCCACAAACGTTTTCCATCTTGATGGATGACTTTGGATTCATTGCAGTGTAATGTTTGAGTTCCTCCATGCTCGAATCGTGACAGAGTCCAATTGCATGGCTTGTATTGTTCTTTTAAACAATCTTGCCAAAATGAGAGCTCCACATAACTTTAATCTAGGTAATGTTACTGGTTTTATCGGAGCTACCTTCGTTTTTGATGTTATTAATCTTGCTGTTACTTGTCCGTCTTCTGCCTCAATTCTCATGTAAATAGCTGCTGCGTATGCCTTAAATGATGCGTCGCAGAACCCATGTAATTGTATTTTCGATGTATCTTTAGTACATCCTTTCGATCTTGCTATTCTTACTCTATTAAGTTTTGATAATTGTGGCTTAAAATCTTTCCATTCTGTTGAAGTGATTGTGTCAGCTTCAGCATCCCATGAACTGCCTGATATCCAAAGTTTTTGAATCAATAATTTAGCTACGACAATAACTGGAGATATCCATCCAACTGGATCGTACAACGTCGCTACTTCAGACAGAATTGATCGTTTAGTAATGGCTGGCTGTAGTTTTTGTACTGTAGTAACTGTGAAATGATCTGTACCAGGATACCACCGAATTCCCAATGTCTTTATAATTTCATATTCGTCGAAGGTAAATGTTTCTTTTAATTCGCGATGTTCTGTTGGTAGTTTCTCTTTAATTTCTGGACAGTTACTAGCCAATTTTCTTAGGTTAAAATGTCATTTCCTTAACATTTCAATGCATTGTCCTTGCAGTTCTAATGCTTCTTCAATTGTATCCGATCCACTTAATAAGTCATCAACATAAAAATCAGACAAGGTTGCCTTGTTGAAGCGTTTAGTATGGAGCTGATGACGTTCCAAACGTCACAGTTTTCAAATGGTAGTCCTTTTCTACCTTTGTATTTGGATCTTTCCAAATAATGCGTTGGTATTTCTGGTGTTCCGGATGTACCAATATCATTCTATACATTTTTTCTATATCCGCTGTCATAGCGAACTTATGTTTTCTCCACTTCATAAGTGTTGAACATAATGTTGGTTGTAGACCGGGTCCTATCAAAATTTGTTCATTTAGCGACTTTCCGTTGGTCGTTTTGCTGACACGTCGAATACTAGCGTAATTTTGTGGTGGTACTTTCTTTAAATACCGCATGATGTGGAATATAATATGATAATTTTGTATTATCCTTTGTAACCTCTTCCATTTGGTTTGACTAAACATTTTGAATATTCCTTTTTTTTGTAATATAATTGTAGTTGTATTACCTTTAAATTTGTTTTGAAGCACGTCAAAACGTTTTTTCGCCATTTCTCTGGACGAACCTAAATTGGGTTCTTGACGCTGTGGTGTTTTTGTTTAACCCTATAATTTCAACCTTGGCTGGTGTGCTGTGTACCCCCAATTTTCTACAGCTACTTTCCGTGATGAATGATGATTGTGACCCTGGGTCAATCAAACATCGTTGCGTTAGTGGTTGTCCATTACGGTTATATACTGTTACCAACGCTGTGGCTAACAGTACATGTTGTTGTTGTGATGTGAATAAATTCACTGTTTCTTTGTTATCACCCTGTATTATTCTCTCATTACTAGCCTGTCGATCATTAACCCCCTGGGGCTTTCGTTGTCCTGGACTATGATTTGTCGACATGTGTAATAGAGTGTGATGGCTGTTGTTGCAATGTCTGCATTTGTATTTGCTTGGGCATTTATTAGCGCCGTGTTTGTTGCCAAAACAATTGAAACATCTTCTACATCGTTCAATACATGCTCTGCGTTGTTTAACGTCCATTTGTAGAAACTTTCTGCATATTCCAACATAATGTGATGATCCACATGCTGGACATTTAGCTGGAGTTGCGACATGATAAGTTTTTGTGAATGATGGTGGTGTTGTTTTCATTGACGTTGTTGATTGTGCCACGGCTTCTAATATTCTAAATCGTGTATTTAGAAATTTTTTAACCTAGCAAGTTCTGGTAACTCTTGTCCGTCAACTAACTCTTCTTCCCATAATCGAAGAGTTGTATATGGTAGCTTTTGTACCAATAAATATATAATTAAGGTATCCCACGTAGATATTATTACATTTAGTGAATTTAATTGTTGTTCACATTTTTCTGTTTCAATCAACTGTTTCAGTGATTTACTATTTTCATTACTAATCTTTGGTTGATTAACTAATTTTTGAATTTGTGTATTTACGAGCAACCGTTTGCTTTCATAACGGCTCTTTAATTTGTTCCACGCTGGCTCATAATCTGTTTCTGTAACTGGTATGTTTCTTAACAGCCTTTCTGCCTCACCAGTTAAACAGCCCTTTAAATATTGCAGCTTTTAGACGTTATGTAATTGTGAGTTATTGTGTATAATGGACACAAATAAATCATGAAATGATCGCCAACCACTATATTCGCCATTGAACTTCGGTAATGTCATACGTGGAAGCTGTATATGATTGTTTGTTGGGGTTGGTGTAGATGTTGGTTGTGTGAGTGTGGATTGTGACATTGATGTTTGCAGTAGTATATTTTGTTGCTCATCTATTAACTTTAACTTTAAATAATTGTCTTTTAATTCTCCTAAATATTCGGTATAATTTTTTTTGTAATATAATACGGCTTTGACACGCGAATTTGACATTATTTTAGAGTTTTGGTTAAATTAAGAACTACCAAATTGTAACTCACTTACAATATGCTTCGATATAATTTACGCCGTAAATTATCAGGATAAATTTAATGTAAATTTTCCTCCAAAAAAATAATCGTTTTGTAAGAACGGTTACCCACAATTTAACCTCACTAATTTTATTTCGAGCTGAAACTCGATAACCGTAACTAATAATCGACACGTGCTCACAATGCGGTTTCAACTTTAACCTAAATAAGAAAATATATACACACAAAAAATGTGGTTATTTTAGGCCTTTGTATTTTGGTTTAGATTTACCAAATTAATTTAACTGAATTTAGACCATTTAATTACGAAACTGAATTTCTTGAAATAAACCTTTTAATTAGATTTTCCTATAATTAAGTAACTAATTTGCTTTAAATTCAATTCTATAAATTTGCAACAAATTTGGAATTAAGTTCTATGTAACACCTTTCTAAAATTTTTATTTAATTAAATTTTCAAAATTCACGCAAAAATTTCTTAATTTTGATTTTACTAATTCACTAACAATATTCGTTGAACTAAATTGTATAAGTTTACGACAATTTTCCTGAATCTAAATTTTAATAATTTACTAAAAATGTTACTTTAATTGAATTCTACTAATTCACTAAATTGGCAATTTTAATTATTTGAACTAATACTATTTTAATGATTAATTAACTCACTCTTCCTTTTAATTAAATTTACTTCCCAAATTTATTTAGATTAAACTTCACCAAAAAATTAGTGTATAGGAACAATTATACAAATTCCACAAATACTTGTGCATGTAATAATTGTATCCGTATACACGTGGTTTTTTTAAATACCTTTTTTTTATATTGTTATAAAATAAATATTTAATTTATTTTGCTGGCTGCTAATATTGCTGCTGCTTGTTGGATGCGGTCGATGAGACTGAATAATTTCTCAAAGTGGCTATCGCTTATATAATCTAAATTCTTTCTAATTTCTAATCTCTTCATGGTGTTAGCATGTAAAATTTTACTAACTTTTACCATAATGGTAATATCTTTTTATGCTGAAGGTTTTCTGAAAACCTTTACTTATCTTTTCAGTTTTAAATATATATTTCCTACTATTTTCATAAATAATTTCCACGATTATAATTCATTTTCATGGAAAATTCCCTAATTTAATTCTGCTATAATTCGCCATAATTTATTCTAAAAATTTAATTATTTTTAAGTTGTCCCTACTGAATTTTATTTACTGAGAGTGTTTTCGCGTAGTTGTTTTTTTCTCGCTTGCGCCGTTTACATCTCGCTCGCACTTATAAGGTTTTTCCTTTAAGTTAAAAAAACATAAATTCTATGTTTTATGTTGGTTTTCCTCGATTTTTCTTAACATAATTCGATTCGCGGTTATGTTTTCTACCGGGTATAGTGAATTTTCATAAAGTTACTGCGACCCGTCTATTCGTTATTGAATCTACAAGTTTCGGTTTGACAGCTACAATGCCGGCATCTTATCTGTTTATATTTTGCAAATATTGGATTATTACCATTAAATAACCAAGGTAAATGAATAAAATTCAAATTAAGAATTCATTTGGATTCCAAATATTTATAAATATTATGGATGTCGGCTATTTTGTGGCTGATATCTACCTAAACATTTTCTCATAATTTTCAGATTTTGTTGGTGCAAATCAAAAATTGGTTCGTGGTTTCTGACCAGGATACATTATGGATTGGTGGCATTTTTATTCCAATTCGAAGATAAAGTAAGTGTCTTTCAATTTTATATATAACATGTAGTGTAGACAATATCCACAATCGGTCATGAATTATTGACTTCAATATTTCATGTATGGTTGTTGTTGTATTTATTTATTTTTATATACAAACAATAATGTAATTTTTTAAATCTTTTTTCTTTTTAGTTTATTTTTTTCAATATTCATGGAGATACCAAGAATTTTCGACAATCACAGACATGTAAGTTTTTCAATATAATATATATATATATATGTTGCATTTAATATGTTCTTCTTTTTTAGGGGTGCTGGCTGAACATTCTCCCGCCCGTTGAACAGTATTGTTCAACATAAATTTTTTCTCATTTTGATTACCGTTCGCTCTTTTTCTTAACTGATGATGGTGAAACATCACCTTCCCATCAGCATAAACTCTAACAAGTATACACCATCTATTAGGTAAATTTACTATAAATTCTCTTTGCTTAGATGTTTTTATTTTCTCAAAATCAATTCTTTCTAGCACATCTCTTTGAAGAAAGACTTCTTCCCCTTCTTTCGTTATAATTCGCTGGATGTCGTTCGCCATTCTCATCTTGAATTATTTAATAGTGGTGGACACTCGCAGTGAACCCCAGTTTGTAGTGTAGCACCCGTTAATTAAAACTGGTGTTCTAATCAATTCTTCAGCTGCAGTTTGAATAGGTGTAGAGTAGTCTGTTGTGCTACTCACCTTGGAACTTTCACCAGTTTGCACTGATAAATTACATTCCGCAGTGGATGCAACAACTTGCTGTTTTTTTATGGTTGATGTGCTCTCACATAACTTTGATAAACCGACAGCCATAGTGTTTGATTTTGGGTTTTGTGGTTTAAAAAACCATTTTTGCTCAACAGCTCGTTTGTGTGTTGGTGCCACAGAGGTCGCGGATTTGGAATCACCAACACGTTTGCATTGTTTCAGCCGCTGTTGTTCATTCCTTGGGGTAAGGACACATCGTCCCAAATTGTTAAGAAATCATTCGTTTCAAAGGCATTCATGATTCCTAATAATAAAAAAAACTAAATCCGTACTATATTTTTCTTTTTATTAATTGAACAACATGAACATGAACTATGACCAACATGACGGCACGACCTATTTCATTAGATTTAAATTAGTATGTTGTTGATATAGTGAAAATTCACCTTCCCATCAGGACAACAATAAAAACCTATCTATGTGAAAGAAAAACAAAAAATGAACACCTATTAAACTTTATTGCATTCATATTTATTGTTTATGATGCATTTTAAAGAAGTACATTTTTTTTTTAATATTTTTTTCTTATTTTCAGCTAACAGTCCTCTGGCATTTCTTGGTACAATTGGTGCCATATCTGCTGGGCGGCCAACGTTTGCCTTCATTAATCGCCATTGTGCTGAGTCATATTTCAGACTGGGTCCCAATTTTTCCAGTTCAACATAAACAAAATATTCATTGATGCTTTGATTTATAACATCCCCTATTTCTTCCAGCGTTTTACAGTTATAGATATTGCGTTGGTTACGATTTCCTTAACCTGATTATAAACCCAAAAAAAAAAAATATTAATAAATTTGGTTTTTAAATAATATTACCACATAAAATACAAACAAATAACGGACAAATAGGACAACACAACATATCAGTGTTAATAATTACTGTTCTTGTTGCTTATTGTCGGTATTTGTCAATAATGGACAAATTTTCATTATCGGTCTTTTAAATGTGCTGTGTTGTGTTTTTACTTCGACTACTCGAATTAGTCCGTCTGTCCCTGGAAACGTTTGAACAATTTTTCCAAGTGGCCAAAATGTTGGTGCAGTATTTTTGTCTCTGATTAATACGACGTCAATTATTTTTAAATTAATTGTTGTTGATTACCATTTAGGCCGTTGTTGTAGAGTGTATAAATATTCCTTGGACCATTTGTTCCAAAAATGTTGAGTTAAGTATTGAATGTGCCTCCATCTTTGTCCAAGAGCTACATGTTCCAATGTGTTTGGTTCCGGAATAGCATTAAGAGCTTTACCAATTAAAAAATGTCCTGGTGTTAATACGTCCATATCATCTGTTTCATTTGCAACCACAGTGAGAGGTCTAGAGTTGAGGCATGCTTCAACTTGGTATAATAACGTTGCTTATTCTTCATATGTATAAATTGATTTTCCTATGACTCGTTTTAAATCAAATTTAACTGATTTCACACCAGCTTCCCACAAGCCTCCAAAATGTGGTGACCCTGGTGGGTTAAAATGCCAGTTAATATTGTGTTAGCTGAAGTATTGTTTTTATGCTGGTGTTGTTTCCTTTATGGCCTTGGCTAATTCTCTGTTTAAACTGAGTTCTGCTCCTTTGAAATTAGTTTCGCTATCAGAGTCAATATCTGTGCATAAATCTCTTCGTGACACAAATCTCTTAAACGCTGCTGTGAATGCTGATGATGTTAAATCAGACACCATTTCTAAATGAATCGCCTTGGTTGCCATGCAAACAAATATGCAAAAATATCCCTTGTATTGTCTTGAACTTCGGGGGTTTGACATTTTTAGTGTTATTGGACCAGCAAAATCTATACCGACATGTAGAAATGGTTGAGTAATATTTACCCGTAGATTGGGTAAGTTTCCCATCAACTGTGCTCTCCGTTGTTTCCTTTGTCTTACACACACAACGCATGGATTTATTCGTTTTGCAATAGTTCTTTTTCCATTCACTATCCAATACAGTTGTCAGTTGATGTTCAAGACTAGACTTACTCCTCCATGTAGTGCGTTTTTATGAATTTCATCTATAATTAAGTTAGTTATGTGATGATCTGCAGATAGAATTATTGAATGTTTCCTCGAATATGCAATGTTTGCGTTCGACAATCTTCCCCCGACTCGCATAACTTGATGCTCATCAACAAATGGCATTAAATTCACCAACTGGCTGTTCAACTTGATATTAGCGTTAGTTTTTAATCATTGATAGTCTTCACTGAAACTATCTTGTTGAATCAATTTAAATAATGTATTTTTTGCTATCTAACATTCTTGTGTTGTTAATATGCCAGTTTTCCTTGAATTACCCTGTGTTACATTATTTCTGAATTTTAAAATCAGTGCAACTATTCGCGTTAAATGGGTGAATGACGAAAATCGTAAAAATATTTCGTTTAACTTCACCATTAATGAGAATACTAGTGTAGCCTTTGCCTCTAGCACCGTATTTTGTGAATTCATCACAATGTTTGGCCAATCCTCTTCTACCTTTGTTAACCACTCTGGTCCATTCCACCATAACTTGTTATCGATAATATTTGTTGTGCTTATACTTCTAGATGCAGTATAGGCTGGATTGTGTTCAGTACTTACGTGTTTCCAATACGCTGGTTGTACTATTTCTTGAATTTCTGTAACTCTATGTGCCACAAACGTTTTCCATCTTGATGGATGACTTTGGATTCATTGCAGTGTAATGTTTGAGTTCCTCCATGCTCGAATCGTGACAGAGTCCAATTGCATGGCTTGTATTGTTCTTTTAAACAATCTTGCCAAAATGAGAGCTCCACATAACTTTAATCTAGGTAATGTTACTGGTTTTATCGGAGCTACCTTCGTTTTTGATGTTATTAATCTTGCTGTTACTTGTCCGTCTTCTGCCTCAATTCTCATGTAAATAGCTGCTGCGTATGCCTTAAATGATGCGTCGCAGAACCCATGTAATTGTATTTTCGATGTATCTTTAGTACATCCTTTCGATCTTGCTATTCTTACTCTATTAAGTTTTGATAATTGTGGCTTAAAATCTTTCCATTCTGTTGAAGTGATTGTGTCAGCTTCAGCATCCCATGAACTGCCTGATATCCAAAGTTTTTGAATCAATAATTTAGCTACGACAATAACTGGAGATATCCATCCAACTGGATCGTACAACGTCGCTACTTCAGACAGAATTGATCGTTTAGTAATGGCTGGCTGTAGTTTTTGTACTGTAGTAACTGTGAAATGATCTGTACCAGGATACCACCGAATTCCCAATGTCTTTATAATTTCATATTCGTCGAAGGTAAATGTTTCTTTTAATTCGCGATGTTCTGTTGGTAGTTTCTCTTTAATTTCTGGACAGTTACTAGCCAATTTTCTTAGGTTAAAATGTCATTTCCTTAACATTTCAATGCATTGTCCTTGCAGTTCTAATGCTTCTTCAATTGTATCCGATCCACTTAATAAGTCATCAACATAAAAATCAGACAAGGTTGCCTTGTTGAAGCGTTTAGTATGGAGCTGATGACGTTCCAAACGTCACAGTTTTCAAATGGTAGTCCTTTTCTACCTTTGTATTTGGATCTTTCCAAATAATGCGTTGGTATTTCTGGTGTTCCGGATGTACCAATATCATTCTATACATTTTTTCTATATCCGCTGTCATAGCGAACTTATGTTTTCTCCACTTCATAAGTGTTGAACATAATGTTGGTTGTAGACCGGGTCCTATCAAAATTTGTTCATTTAGCGACTTTCCGTTGGTCGTTTTGCTGACACGTCGAATACTAGCGTAATTTTGTGGTGGTACTTTCTTTAAATACCGCATGATGTGGAATATAATATGATAATTTTGTATTATCCTTTGTAACCTCTTCCATTTGGTTTGACTAAACATTTTGAATATTCCTTTTTTTTGTAATATAATTGTAGTTGTATTACCTTTAAATTTGTTTTGAAGCACGTCAAAACGTTTTTTCGCCATTTCTCTGGACGAACCTAAATTGGGTTCTTGACGCTGTGGTGTTTTTGTTTAACCCTATAATTTCAACCTTGGCTGGTGTGCTGTGTACCCCCAATTTTCTACAGCTACTTTCCGTGATGAATGATGATTGTGACCCTGGGTCAATCAAACATCGTTGCGTTAGTGGTTGTCCATTACGGTTATATACTGTTACCAACGCTGTGGCTAACAGTACATGTTGTTGTTGTGATGTGAATAAATTCACTGTTTCTTTGTTATCACCCTGTATTATTCTCTCATTACTAGCCTGTCGATCATTAACCCCCTGGGGCTTTCGTTGTCCTGGACTATGATTTGTCGACATGTGTAATAGAGTGTGATGGCTGTTGTTGCAATGTCTGCATTTGTATTTGCTTGGGCATTTATTAGCGCCGTGTTTGTTGCCAAAACAATTGAAACATCTTCTACATCGTTCAATACATGCTCTGCGTTGTTTAACGTCCATTTGTAGAAACTTTCTGCATATTCCAACATAATGTGATGATCCACATGCTGGACATTTAGCTGGAGTTGCGACATGATAAGTTTTTGTGAATGATGGTGGTGTTGTTTTCATTGACGTTGTTGATTGTGCCACGGCTTCTAATATTCTAAATCGTGTATTTAGAAATTTTTTAACCTAGCAAGTTCTGGTAACTCTTGTCCGTCAACTAACTCTTCTTCCCATAATCGAAGAGTTGTATATGGTAGCTTTTGTACCAATAAATATATAATTAAGGTATCCCACGTAGATATTATTACATTTAGTGAATTTAATTGTTGTTCACATTTTTCTGTTTCAATCAACTGTTTCAGTGATTTACTATTTTCATTACTAATCTTTGGTTGATTAACTAATTTTTGAATTTGTGTATTTACGAGCAACCGTTTGCTTTCATAACGGCTCTTTAATTTGTTCCACGCTGGCTCATAATCTGTTTCTGTAACTGGTATGTTTCTTAACAGCCTTTCTGCCTCACCAGTTAAACAGCCCTTTAAATATTGCAGCTTTTAGACGTTATGTAATTGTGAGTTATTGTGTATAATGGACACAAATAAATCATGAAATGATCGCCAACCACTATATTCGCCATTGAACTTCGGTAATGTCATACGTGGAAGCTGTATATGATTGTTTGTTGGGGTTGGTGTAGATGTTGGTTGTGTGAGTGTGGATTGTGACATTGATGTTTGCAGTAGTATATTTTGTTGCTCATCTATTAACTTTAACTTTAAATAATTGTCTTTTAATTCTCCTAAATATTCGGTATAATTTTTTTTGTAATATAATACGGCTTTGACACGCGAATTTGACATTATTTTAGAGTTTTGGTTAAATTAAGAACTACCAAATTGTAACTCACTTACAATATGCTTCGATATAATTTACGCCGTAAATTATCAGGATAAATTTAATGTAAATTTTCCTCCAAAAAAATAATCGTTTTGTAAGAACGGTTACCCACAATTTAACCTCACTAATTTTATTTCGAGCTGAAACTCGATAACCGTAACTAATAATCGACACGTGCTCACAATGCGGTTTCAACTTTAACCTAAATAAGAAAATATATACACACAAAAAATGTGGTTATTTTAGGCCTTTGTATTTTGGTTTAGATTTACCAAATTAATTTAACTGAATTTAGACCATTTAATTACGAAACTGAATTTCTTGAAATAAACCTTTTAATTAGATTTTCCTATAATTAAGTAACTAATTTGCTTTAAATTCAATTCTATAAATTTGCAACAAATTTGGAATTAAGTTCTATGTAACACCTTTCTAAAATTTTTATTTAATTAAATTTTCAAAATTCACGCAAAAATTTCTTAATTTTGATTTTACTAATTCACTAACAATATTCGTTGAACTAAATTGTATAAGTTTACGACAATTTTCCTGAATCTAAATTTTAATAATTTACTAAAAATGTTACTTTAATTGAATTCTACTAATTCACTAAATTGGCAATTTTAATTATTTGAACTAATACTATTTTAATGATTAATTAACTCACTCTTCCTTTTAATTAAATTTACTTCCCAAATTTATTTAGATTAAACTTCACCAAAAAATTAGTGTATAGGAACAATTATACAAATTCCACAAATACTTGTGCATGTAATAATTGTATCCGTATACACGTGGTTTTTTTAAATACCTTTTTTTTATATTGTTATAAAATAAATATTTAATTTATTTTGCTGGCTGCTAATATTGCTGCTGCTTGTTGGATGCGGTCGATGAGACTGAATAATTTCTCAAAGTGGCTATCGCTTATATAATCTAAATTCTTTCTAATTTCTAATCTCTTCATGGTGTTAGCATGTAAAATTTTACTAACTTTTACCATAATGGTAATATCTTTTTATGCTGAAGGTTTTCTGAAAACCTTTACTTATCTTTTCAGTTTTAAATATATATTTCCTACTATTTTCATAAATAATTTCCACGATTATAATTCATTTTCATGGAAAATTCCCTAATTTAATTCTGCTATAATTCGCCATAATTTATTCTAAAAATTTAATTATTTTTAAGTTGTCCCTACTGAATTTTATTTACTGAGAGTGTTTTCGCGTAGTTGTTTTTTTCTCGCTTGCGCCGTTTACATCTCGCTCGCACTTATAAGGTTTTTCCTTTAAGTTAAAAAAACATAAATTCTATGTTTTATGTTGGTTTTCCTCGATTTTTCTTAACATAATTCGATTCGCGGTTATGTTTTCTACCGGGTATAGTGAATTTTCATAAAGTTACTGCGACCCGTCTATTCGTTATTGAATCTACAAGTTTCGGTTTGACAGCTACAATGCCGGCATCTTATCTGTTTATATTTTGCAAATATTGGATTATTACCATTAAATAACCAAGGTAAATGAATAAAATTCAAATTAAGAATTCATTTGGATTCCAAATATTTATAAATATTATGGATGTCGGCTATTTTGTGGCTGATATCTACCTAAACATTTTCTCATAATTTTCAGATTTTGTTGGTGCAAATCAAAAATTGGTTCGTGGTTTCTGACCAGGATACATTATGGATTGGTGGCATTTTTATTCCAATTCGAAGATAACGTAAGTCTTTTTCAATTTTATATATAACAGGTAGACAATATCCACAATCGGTCATGAATTATTGACTTCAATATTTCATGTATGGTTGTTGTTGTATTTATTTATTTTTATATACAAACAATAATGTAATTTTTTAAATCTTTTTTCTTTTTAGTTTATTTTTTTCAATATTCATGGAGATACCAAGAATTTTGGACAATCACAGACATGTAAGTTTTTCAACATAATATATATATATATATATGTTGCATTTAATATGTTCTCTTTTTTTAGGGGTGCTGGCTGAACAGACACCATTGCTGAGATTAAGTATTTATGCTCTAACATTAATTATTCACCAATTCCAGCACATAATCTTTCACCGAAAAAAATAATAAACCAGGTATCGTTTCTTGATGAACTCTTAAGTACTAATAATGATGAAAATATTAATATTAATTTTAAAAATAATAATAATGATATTATTAAAAATGTTGGTAATATAAATATTCCAATTAATGACGGAATCATTAGTACTAATGACGATAAGTTTATTAATAACGATATTAATAATGATATTAGTAATGGAAATACTATGTCTTCTCCTCCAAATTCAACAGTTGAATTTAGACCTTTATCTCCAGTGGTACTTCTACTGCCGCATAAAGAATCTCAAACAAATACAAAGCGTCGACTGGATATTGGTTTGCCGTATATCCAGAAATTACATGTTGGGAAATCGATGTTGAAGGTTCGAATGCATGAAAAAAAAACTGGTGGTGCGAATGCCCTTAAAATTAATAGGGTAGTAAATTTGGATATTTTCTATAAATTTCTTAAGTTTTACGGCTCGCACTAAACAGGAAATGAAAATATAGCTTTTTTAAAATTATTAGAGTTTGCCGTATACGCCAAAAATATCGGAAATTTTTTTCATCAATACTACATACGGCAAATATCACCACATAAAGCACACCACATTAATAATCCTTTTTTTTTGCTTAGGCCAATTAAAGAAAAAAATAAAACGAAAATAAACAATTTTTTTTTATTAATTTATTTAGCAAATTTAACATTATATTGTTTAATTTATAAATAAGAAACAAAATTATAAGCTTTTTTTCAAAGCGACAAAACATAAAAACTTAAAAATTAATTGACATAATATTATTATAAATATAAAAATAGTTAATAGTTAAGAAAAATTATATAACATTCATTTATGAAATTAAACTAGACTTAAAGTTAATAAAAATATTATAAATATACGATAAAAAGTCAAAGGATTTAAATATTGCTACCTGGAGAATTGTATTCAAATGGCATACTTCTCCGATTAAACGTGTCACTAACTACTAACATCTTGAGGTACTGAATATGGGTATAATATTAGTTACAGTAAAATATTGTAGCAAAAGCACATAAAAATGAAATATTTACCATGCGAATCGTATTCAGATAAGATGGGTCTATAATTGACGCTATTTTCAGCATTAGTATATGGCAAATATTTCTTTGATTACAAATTGATATCAAATTAAGAGTTTTATATTTTTCTTTTATAGCAAATATTTTAGTATTACTTTTCAAAATTTTATCATAAATAATTTCATTGATTACATTGTTTTTTTTTACAGGTTTAATCATTAATTTTTCAAAAATTTCTTCTGTTGTTATTGGAATGTTAACAATATAGAATAATACAGAATTATTTGTAAAAACTTTAACACTAACGAAGTCTAAAACTTCTTCAGGCGTGCTATAGGGAAGTTTTCCTTTATCTAAAATGTCGGTTGCAAGTTTTATTTCGGAATTAGATAATATCATGCTATTTATTATTACTAATTTAGCGCAATGAATTGCATATTTTATATTAGTTATTTCTTATTTAATTTATTTTAATTTGTATTGAATTGTTAGAGCTAATTGATCAACAGCATTGCCTTCTTTTTTTATTAGATTCAAAATTTGATTATTTATTTTAGTGATATTATTAATTCTATCATTATATCGACGTGTCATAAGCCAAACCAGTTAACTCCAGTAAATAAAAATTTGAGAAAATTGATCATACCTTAAGAAGTGAATAAAAAAAATATCTTGTAGTGTTATAAAAAGAAAAGTGTATTTAATATGACTCTTATTAATAAGTCTAAGTTAAAGGATTATAAAATTGAAGAAAAAAGAATTTTGAAAGCTTTTTTTATTCATTTATTACAATTGTAATGGAGTTAATTGCATTGGCAACGGAAAAAAAACATAAAAATTATCTTTCTTAGGAATTATAATACACAAATATGCAAAGAATAGTTTAATTAATTTTAATAAATCCATCATATCTTTTCTTTTTTTCTTTTGTGATCGATCTACTACAAGGATACAGGAAGGGCTGTTGCATATCTGCAACATATGCATGTATCTGAATACATTATTATCTGTTTATGAAGGTTCGCATATGTTATAATGTGTTTAATAAGACATCAAGATATTTCTTACATGTTGACTACATCATTGTTAAATGGATGGCAACCACTGACGTAGATAGTTTGAGGAAAGGCAAAACTTTTTCTAAGTCAAAAGTGAATACATAAATTTCATCAGAAACATCTGTTCGATCTACACCCATATTTACGCGATCTGTCTCCGCATTGTGCAAATGTATATCCTTTTCGATTTCAGCAGCCTGTTTTCTGCATTTTGTGCACTTTAAATTTTTACTTGCAGCGAATCACACAATTGGCATGCATCTTTAGCAGGTTGTTTAAATTGTAGGTTAAATTTTGTTGAAAATATATTGTAATAGTATTTTTCTTTAACTGGTGTTATTGTCTCTACTTTACAATATGCTATATAGAGTTCGTACATTTTTTTAATAGTCAGATCTGAATTTAAATATTGGCGCCTAGGATTGTATGTTCTTGTATAATGGCTCGAGAACGCAGGAAATGATTTTATGTGTTCGATGACATTTGAATCATCTATTTTGTTCTCTGGAATATGCTTACCCCGACGATCTTTAAGGGAAGAAACACAAACAGTCGAGGAACATCTCAGTAATCGATAGTTGCCTATCTGATAGGTATCCTTAAAATAAATTTTACATACACGAATATCTTCTATTCTATACCATTTTTGATGTAAAACGTCTTCGAACATGATCTGGAATTTCTTAAGTTGTCTGTGATACGACGTCCATGTATATAAATATTTTGCTTTTCTTGATCACCCAATTTATAAAATGTTTCCATGTTTTTTCATCTTACAGCAAAACTTATATTTTCATTGTATTTACGCCTGCAATTACATGGTACATCAAGAAAAGTTTTAGCAGCAATTACACGTCCCCCCCTGTTTTTGTATTCCTTACCTTTCATAATTTTCTTCATTTCTTTTCCATTTCTAAGGATTGCAAGTTCCTTTCCGTCCAATTGTTGGAGAATTGTTTACAGAGTTTTCCTTGTCCGAATTAGATGATGTATCCGAATAGATACGAAAATTTCTGTTTAACCTCCTATGGTTACGATTAATTATATAATCACTATCTTCATTATTATCCATTTTTTGCTATAATGGATAAACAAAAAAGAACAACTTATTGATATTGAAGGCAAATTTCTCTCACAACAATACTTTATTGCTAAATAAATTAAATTTATTTAATTTATTATGACTATTGTTTTGAAATGAGCCGTTATCTCACTAAGAGGAGTTCTATCTAGGAGTTCTATAAAATGTTGTGTAAAATTATGGTCGGTCATTTGTTCAATTACCTGTTTAATACACGCGTACTTTATTTCTCAATATAATGCACTTATTAATTATATTTAATATTTGAATAAATTGCTTAATTAACAATATGTTAATTAAGCAAATTAATAATTAAATGTACAACAGGTAATTGAACGACATAAATAAGACCTTGATTTTCGGTCAAAGGCAAATGACCGTCTGTAATTTTACAATTTGGAAATTAATTAATTATAAAATATAAACCGGAGAGTTGATTCGCGACGCGGTTAGAGTTAGGACGTATTTTAATTAATCTAAGTTTTTGTATTATTATATTAGTAAAATTAAGTTTAATAAAGAATTAATTATACGAGTTTAAATAAATAAATCTTGTGTTCTTATTATTATATTAAAAGATAGTAAAGTTAAAGTAAGTACATTTATGTTATGGAATAATAGCATAACATTGGCGCAGTCGGTTAACTAGAATTTACGCATTCTAGTAAGAATTTACGTGTTCGGTGATATTAAAATTTTTAAACTTTATATATACCGTATATAGTATATATAAAAAATATTAACAAACTTTTGTAAAATTGTAGTGAATAATTATATATAAAAATAATATATATATACAACAATAAAAAAAACTATGCAGTGATAAGAAAATTCAAAGCAACATTTTAATATATAGTGACATTGAAAATAAGAAAAATAATAGACCTTGAGTGAGATATTAGATTACAATAATAATAAAATAAAAGATTAACAATAAGTTTGTTTTGGTAATATATAAAACTTATATTTGTGACACAAAGAAAAAGTGTATGTATATATATTATATTAAATTGAAATATTGTTTTGCCGACGAGAAATATTTTTTTTTAATAAAGTGGAACATTTGGTGAAAATATTGAATAATTATTGATATATTTTTTTAAATCGGTTGAAAAGGATTATTTGTGTTAACAGTGAAAATTTAATTAATTAATAAAGAAAAGCAATAATAAATTTTTAAAAATTATAGAACATTGAATTATAGAACAGAATAATAAATAATGTGGATTAAATAGTAAATATGTGTAGAGATTAGAAATTAGAAGTGAATAGAAATTTTAAAAAAAAAGTAGTAATATCAATTTTGTGTTAATTGTTTTTTTTTTGTTTTTTTTTTTTTTATATTAATAGATTTTTTATATATATATAAACAGTGTTAAGTAAATTTAAAGTTTTTATGATAAGATAGACAGTGGATAATAATTTTGTAGTGCTAGTGACAATTGTAAGATTGATAGAAAAACAAGCAGTGGTAAATGTAAAATTATAAAAACAGTGGTAAATCAGTGGTAATTCTAAATTATATATAAAAATAAAAAGTGGTAAATCTAAATTATAAAAACAGTGGTAAAAATATATTTTAAAAAAAAACAGTGGTAAAAATAAATTTAAAGAAACAGTTGTAAATTTAATTAAAAGAAATAGTAAAAGCAGTATAACAATTTTAAAAATAAGTAAATAAATATATAACTTTTCATAACAAACAGTGAAATTTAAATAATGACTAACTAGTTAAAAAAAAATACCTATTGAAATAGTAAAATAGTGACTAGAATAATTATATAAATATTGATTTTTAAAAAGAAAATAATAAATAAAAGATTAGAGCAGTTTTAAAATTGGAAAATTGTGTATATTATATTGATCAGTAAAAAAAATTAAAGTAAAATTAAAATTTATTGAATTTTTTTTGTGTGTGTATTAATAATTTTGGAATTAAAATAAATTATTATATTTCTTTACAATTAAAGTATAATTACATAGATAAAGTTAATTTAATTTTATGGCTATAACGCGTAAACAAAAGAAAGCAGAAACTCCAATAACAACAGATTGGCTGAGGAGAAAAACTAATAATTCAATCAGTAATAGTTTTCAAGATTCTCCTCTAGTCGAATCAACTCCTAGAACATCTTTATCAGCGTCAGCGTCAAGAAAATCTGTTACTTTTGCGGAGCGAAGATCATCAAGTGGAAGCGGTTCAGAAGAAAAAGGTGCAGTTGGTGGTAATCCAGAAATAACAGGTACAAATATTAAATTAATTGATAAATTAAATAATAAAGATAATAAAATAAATAATTTTGATAGTAAAATAGATTCTATAAATTTAAGTAATTCTAGTAATTTAAGTGAAAAAATGAATTCTCCGGACAAAAATACACATAAAGCAGGTGCGCAGGGTGCAATACCACGGGTAGAGCACGTAAATTACGAAAGTTTAATTAACGGTAATAGAAATAGAACTTCAAATACACAAAATAGATTAGAAAATAATAGTAGAGTAGATTTTACAGATAGTAATAGATTAGATTTCCCAACGAATAAAAGATTTGAATTTATAAATAATGATAGGGTAGAATTTATGATGGGTTAGGAGTTCAAAATAATTTAGCCAATAAAGATGTTAGAAGAATATCTAATATTTTAGCTACAGACAACACTTATAATTTAGGACAGTCGGGAAGTGCACATAATAATGCAATACCACTAGAAAGGACATATAAAACGTATTTTCAGGGCGTGCCAATTTTTACAGGGGAAGGGGACAGGATGATGTTGGAACTACAAAATTTTTGTATCGTTGGCACACGATGCTTATTTTAAAACGGATGAACTCGACAGACCTGCAGTTTTAAACCAGATCATCAGAGGAAAGCTGAAAGGAATAGCCGCGGACATTTTCCAGGACAGAGAAGTATCGAATTTTAGAGATTTTAAAGCAATTTTGGAGAATGCTTTCATTCCCTATAAGGATATAACACAACTGTGTGCAGATACAGGATGAATATGGGGAGCAGTTTGGAGACAGGGTTGAAAGGAAGCTGGGTTGTTTCCGTATGTCTGCCAGACATAAATATCCCACAGGATTTCAAGGGATTATCCGGGATGCTGAAGAGACAGCAAGGAAAACATTCATTCGAGGATTGCGAAATGAATCTCTGAAGCATTACATAATTGGACAAAATTGTACGGACCTAGAACAAACATTAAATAAAGCATATCGGTTTGCCAGGGAGTCCTTAGAGCTTTTAGGACCAGAGAAAATTGGCAACAACGGAACGAACTATGACTGACACAACTAGGCAACTTATGGACATGATTAGAGAATTGAAATTAAATAATGAGACAGCTAGACGAGAACCTAGAATGGACAATCGGATTTTCAGACAACGAACAGAACCAACAATATCTAGACCACCTGTCAATTCATTTGAGACACGAACCAGCAACATTAATAATGGACAGGGCAGGACTTGTTATAATTGTGGACGTGTTGGTCATTTTAGTAGGGAATGTCGAGCACCGCGAAGGACAAACCAGCCACCAACTATGTCAAGGCAGATCTGCTCATCCTGCCGAAACTCTGGTCATTTGAGTACCAACTGTCCTTTCAGAAGACTGGAGCAACCACCTGTACAACCAAGAGTACAGGTCAACACAATTCATCGCGAATTGGGTTTAGTTCTATGTGAATGGTGTGACCGAGCAGGACATACAGAATTGACATGTACAGCAAGACAAAAGTACCAAGCTAGGGGTACATTTTCGGGAAACACCAATGGGATGAACTAAAACTCCAAAGTTCATCCTCATTAAGATCAGTGGCGGGTACAGTACAGAACACCAGGGCTGAACCATTGGTGATATTACCACTAGATATTACGACGGACGAAACGGTCACCTTGTTAGTTCATACTGGGGCCGAGGTTAGTTTGCTGAAAAGAGAAAAATTGGACAAGAAAGCAAATATTTTAATGGACGAAAAAACGGTAATACAGACAGTACACGACAAAAGCGAGACATTAGGGAAATGTACAGGGACATTTGTAACACCAAAACATTTGGACTGCGATTTCCAAGTTGTTGGAAAAAATTGTAATTTACCAGCTGACGGAATCCTTGGAAACTGGACAAGTTATTGCACTTCCCGAAAAAACATAGTACTGATATCGAGTTTAGTTTCGATATTAGTAATAAAGTAGATAATAAGAATAATAATTCATTTTTAAATAGTAATTTTTTATAATTTAATAATAGTAATTTTTTATAATAAGGTAGAAGATTTTACCACAAGAGCTGGACAAGTTTGAGCGGATCCTGTCGGTAAATCCAAAATCGATGATGAAAAGCCAGAATTAATAGATTTTTCAAAAAACGAATGTAAACAATCGGAAAAAACATTTATGGTACCAGCACGTTCGGAGAAGATGATAGAAGTATTTATTAAGGATAAAAATGTTAAAGGAGATGTTTTATTTTTATCAGCCGAATTAGAGAACGGCGCATTTTTAGGTAATGGAATTAGTGAAGTTAAGGAAGGTAAAGTAATTGTAGGAGTAATGAATATTACCATGGACGATAAAACATTAGAATACTTTGAGCCGGACTGGGTACATTTGAATAATTACAATGTTTTTAGAATGGGATAAGGTGAAACGAAATTGAATTCAGGTGATGTGGAAGAAAATGTCAGTTATATAAGACATTTATTTGAATCTGATGATGTTAAACTAAAAAATAAAATAAATATTTTAAAAGAGAAACTTTGCAGTCAGGATTTACTAAATCAGGAAGTAACGAATGATGATGACACATTAAATTGGAAGAAGAGGAAAAAATTTCTCAGCTTTTTTTTAAGCCTTTTATCAGATTTTTCTTTCTTACCTTCATTTTTTGTCTTAACTGAATACTATATGGTTAATACTATTTAGCTATGCATTTTATATTTTTCTTATTTGTATCAATTCCCGTTGAAATAATTATATTTTTCTTTCGTCGTTTGGATTTTCCAAACTTTTGGATGAGAATTTTATTTTCCTTCATATTTGAACTAGTAATAAAATATTATACTAATTCGTAATATTAAATAGAAATTATAAAATAGTTTAGCTTCCGTTAGTAGATTACTACACCAAAATTTTTAGGAATTGGAAAATTGAAATAATCTAATCTATTTCCACAATTCTAGGATTTTCATAATTCCTTCTGTTTGATCTCTATGTATTCATTTTTTTTCTGTTCATCGAAATTAACTACTATATTTTTCGGAATTATTAAAATTTTTAACAATATTTATTGGTTCTCAAAATTTTTAAATTTTTTAAGATTGATTTTGCGTTGAAGCTTTTGCACTTTTTATTTTTTTAAAAAAATGCCCAAAGATTTAACGCAAATACAAATAAGTTATTATTGCTATAATTCTTCTTTGCGAAAAACAAAGAGGAATTTATAACACATAAATTCTAAAGTGAAGAAACAGAGGGAATTTATAGAAAAGAATAGGAGGAAGACTACGTCAGATCCTCTAGATCTATCGTTTAGGGAAAATTAGTATAGTGGAAATAGTTCATTTTTTTTCTTGTAGTATATTTAGATTATCGTTTAGTAATATAGATTATTATTTGTAGTAATCTTAGTTTATATTATTTTCGTTTCGGTATATATTTAGATTTTCGTTAAGTAGTATAGATTATATTTGTAGTAATTTTAGTTTTTATATTAATTTCGTTGGGTTATAATTTTTTAAAAGTAATTTTAGTTTTTTATATTACTTTCATTTATATAAACATGCTTAGTTTATGTGTATTTAAAGGAAATTCTGATATTTATAATAAAGATAAATAAAATTTGGAGATTTGAAATTAAAGGCCTGTACGGAAGTCGAGTGAAATGAAATTTTCATACAAATTTTACATCGTGAAATCAGAAATGAAAATTTACGCTTATGATTTCGCTCTGGTCGTACGCAGGTCGTGTGAAAAAGTTTTGATAAAAAATGATTTTTTTTTTTTTTACAACAGATGGAGCACAAAAAGTCTACAATTATTTTTCATAGCGAAATAATGTTCTGAACATTATTTCCCGATGAAATTGTGACATTTACATTTTTTTTTTCCAATAATTTAAATTTGATTTTTAAATTTGCTCAAATTTGATTTTTAAGTCAAATTTAAATTTAAAAAAATTTATAAACATAAACAAACATTTGAATTATCAAAATGTCAAATTAACCTGTTTATTTTTCACAACTTTTTCACGACTATTTCACCGGAGACTTTGGAGAGCTTTGGAGATCGCGTTAAAATTTCATTTCACTCGACTTCCGTACATGCCTTAAGTAAATTTTGGAGATTTGAAAAATTTAAGAAACAATATTAAGGTATTTTTTTAAGTGTATGAAAATTGATAAAATTAACTATAAATAAAAGAAAATATTGAATTAAACCATAATTATGGCAATAAATGTAATTTTTTTATAATTTTTTAAAAGGAAATATATTTAGTAAGTTGTTAAAATAAATAATTTAAAAATATTGGTCATCCTATGTATAAACTAAATTCTCAAGTAAATTTTATCTAAAGTGTTGTAATTGTTATTAAGATTTGAAAAATTGAAAATTTGAAAAAAAAAAAAAAAAAAGATAAATTTGTAAAATAAATAATATATATTAAAATAGTTTCGAGAATATTAAAATTGGAAAAGTAATTAAATAAAAATCTCGCAAATTACAAAGAATTGTTTTAAAATAAATGTATTTTTTTTATATTTTTGTAAAATTAATAAAGTTAGTAATGGTTAAAATTATGATTCTAAACCAGATGTAGTCGGAATAAATGTAATTTATGCACAAAAGAAAGCATAATAAAATCTGGTTAATTATATAAGAATAAATTTTTTTAGTAATTGGTAATTTAGTTAATTAGTTAAAAATCAGAACGCATCGTCAATCAAGTTTACCCCGGTTTCTGGAAAAAGTCCAATTTTTACAAAGTGGTCTTTTTCTTCAGGGATTGGGAGATATTGTGTAAAATTATGGTCGGTCATTAGTTCAATTACCTGTTTAATACACGCGTACTTTATTTCTCAATATAATGCACTTATTAATTATATTTAATATTTGAATAAATTGCTTAATTAACAATATGTTAATTAAGCAAAATAATAATTAAATGTACAGCAGGTAATTGAACGACATAAATAAGACCTTGATTTTCGATCAAAGGCAAATGACCGTCTGTAATTTTACAATTTGGAAATTAATTAATTATAAAATATAAATCGGAGAGTTGATTCGCGACGCGGTTAGAGTTAGGACGTATTTTAATTAATCTAAGTTTTTATATTATTATATTAGTAAAATTAAGTTTAATAAAGAATTAATTATACGAGTTTAAATAAATAAATGTGGTGTTCTTATTATTATATAAGAAAATATATTAAAAGTAAGTACATTTATGTTATGGAATAATAGCATAACAAAAATATTTAATGATCAAAATTAATTTAACAGTAATTTTTTTTATATTTAAATTTCTTATATTGGCTTTTTTTTATATATATATTTAACATATATATATTCTTGCCATACTTTTCTACTATTGTATATAATTATAATTTATAATTCAGTTGTAACTCTTGAAAAAACATTTATTGTTTATTGTTTTGTGTGCTAGTGCTTTTTTTCAATTTCGCTGACCGTGAGTAAAATTTTCATATTGTGTGTGTGTGTCTTCTCTGGCTCGCAGTAATTATTTATCAGCTCAGTATATTTTTTTTGTGTTTACAAATAGTCCGCTCAATTTTTCGATCTTTTTTATCGCAGTCAGACAATTGACCTAATTTTTTATTTTATAGTTAATTTTATATATTTACATGTTCGTACTAGTTCATTATTTAATCGAATTTTTTGAACTTTTTAATTTTTAACTTATTATGGATATAAAGTGCTGCTTTTGTGGACTCGTTATCGATAGTTCCACTTGACTTAGACCTGATTTTTTCAAAAATAAGTCAATTCTCTGCAATATTTGTAAAGAAAATAATTTGGGGAACGCGTTTTTAGTATGGAAAAAAAGTTGAGTTGTTGTCAAATAACGTTATTTATTGTATGGAACAAATCAATAGGGATATTGATGCCAACACGCGGTTAATTAAAGGTAACGGCTTTGATAATTCTAAACAGTTCACTAAAACCGTTAACTTGCTTAATAATATTGACTCCTCCTTGCAGGATGTTGTCAATAAGAAAATTTTAGAACTGGAATCAAGACTTTTAAAAACAACAGCGGATATCAAACAAATTAACGAAACTTTGTCAACTAACAAGGTTAGCTTCTCTACTTTTGAAGATAAATTTTGTCAAGGGTCCGTTGAACTTTTGCGATCGATCTCCAAGTTGCTAAACAATTTCGATTGCCTCAGTTCAATATGCGAAAAAAACCTCATAAATATTTCTTCTGGGTTGTCAAGTTTCAACAAAGCCATTCCCACGGAAAGTATCGTTGATCCACCGCGCGTATCATTTAGCGGCGACAATGTACCGTCTGAGATAGCTTTAACTAGGGAACCCGGCACTAATGTTAATTCGTTTCTGGATGAGCTCACTGAAAGTGACGGTCGAACTCATGTTATAACAGCGGTTGAGAACACATTAATTAGGGCCGCACCTAGAAATAAGTCAATTTTTGTATCTCGGCTTAATATTTCAACTTCAAATTCGGATGTTCTTAACTTTATTAAATCTAAGCTCATTGTGGTAAATATAACTGAGGACCTCAACTTATAAAATATATATATGTATAGAATTTCAATTCTATTTTTTCCCATATATTATTTTTCCACCAACGTATTCAAAGCCATATGCATGAACGACGATTTTATATATTTTTTTTTGTATTGAGAATTTTCTTCTATGTATATAGTAGGCGAGAATAATTTATATAGTAAAGCAAAAATAAAAAAAAAAATCTCTGAGACAAATGATTTATAGCATTTTTTTACAGCAAAATGTTATAAATATGTTTCTCTACTGTTTTGCTTCAGTTACTTTAATAGTACAGCCCGTAGTACAGAATATTTTTCCTGAAAAAAAATTAACAGCATAATGCTTATTTTTTTATACATTGTCTGTTAAAAAAATTAATTGAAAAAGCAATAGAAGAATATAGTCAAGTGCGTATATCGTTTATGCGTATATTTATTTTACTATTGCTATACATAAGTATAAAAAAAATATTACGTATATATTATCGTATAGCATTGTTTTAAAGATTTCAATGCTTTTCATAATTCTAATTAGAATTTATTGGTGCGGTTGTCGGAAAATTTTCTTAATTTCAAAAAAAAATTAGTCCATCCAGAATTTTTCAGCACGAACCGCACCTGGTATGAAATATTAAAATCTATAAAGAATACAAAGGAAAAAGAAAATGATCAACAATAGATCAGTATGAGAACCCTTTTTGGAGAAAATAAAAAGGGGTAGGTTGGAAAAATGGTCACAAGAGTTACATTATCCACAAAGTAATAAAATTAACAGGTTAGTAATATAAATAATTAATATAATACAGAGTTAAAATAATAGTAAGATTTTTTTGGTATAAATTTAGTAATATAAAAAATTATTCAAATTATGATGGGACACTAGTAAGGGGATGGCAGAGATATAACATATGTTCGATGTATAGTTAATTATTTTGATGCACAAAATTATTATTATTCAGATTATTATATTGTACCTATAAGATTTGTATTTTTGATTTTTATTGCCAGAATATTACTAAGATTTTTATTAAATGGATGTAGTAAACTTTAAAATCATAATTTAAAATTTGATGTAAAATTTTGTAATAATTTTGAAATTTTATGTTAAAGAGAATTGTAATAATTTAATCCAGTTTAAGATTAAATTATTGAAGTTAATGTAAAAATTGTTATAAACTTTAATATAATTAAGAATTATTAAAATACATATTAACTATGTTAAGAAAATTACAAAAATTAGAAACTGACCATTGCAAAGATAAATGCCTACCGAAGACCGCGCCGTACATGGAAAAGACTTATTTTACAAATTAGAATTTTTTATGTGGGAATGGAAGTGGAAGGTATGTTGTGTACAAAAATGGTATACCTTGTAAATTTAATTAAATTAATTTAAATTAATTATACAAAATCAATCAACTCATTTATTTTAACACCTATATGAAAATATAATATTTATTAATTATAAATATTGCTAATTAAGCATATATTTTAGGTAAAGGTATTATATTTGTATGTTAGAATTTATTTATTATTGGTGTCTCAAATTTACCAAAAATTATGTAAATTGGAGTACGGCGATATGATTAGGGTCTATGATTATTCAAAAATTATATAAATTGGACGATTGTGAATTTATTTGATAATTGGGTTTCCATATTCCAGTAGATATAAGGTAGTAGTAATAGAAAAACAATAACATTTTCAAGTTTTGTACTTTCCAAACAATAGATATCAGAAATTTTTGAAATTTTATCTTTTCGGGCTCGTAGTTTGCAAACAATTTAGATATCAGAGAATTTTATATCACGTTTTACAGCGCATGTAAAACATACTCCTCCATTCACCCAATCTGATCCTAATGGACTCAAAAATGATACTACTTCTATAACACCGAACCCGAGAATGGGGCCGAATTCGGATAATGCCCATAAATTTTTTTGTGGTATATACATTGTATATGCATATAAACAAAATATAAATTATTTAACTACTATGAAAAAATTGTGGTTCAAAATACACTCTACTAGTAGATAGAGAAAGAGGATCTAGAACTCAAAATATTCATAACTCAGTGCGTGACTGAATGTTTTTATTTTAATCGATGCTTTCTTCATTCGGATAGGCTTGTAATATATAGGCTTTTACAACATATAAAATATAAAATTTTAGCATGGAACGGACCACAATTTTGACAGGAAGAATCTTCTTCAAATGGCAACCTGTTGTATGCCAAAAAAAAATATTTACACTGACCAGAAAAACATGATATCCAACATATATGGAACATTTTACCAAACCCATACCAATTGAAGCTTTCGATTTAAACGCGTATCAATAAGAAACTCAAACGGCAAAATTTCATTAAAATCGTATAATCGGTTTTATTTATTTATTTGTTTTCATCTACCGAAATTACATTCTTGCAGACTGGTATTCAATTTAATATAACACAATTTATTGAAAAATAAAGAAAAAATTAAAAATACATTTGTAGCAAATTTATTGTAAATTTTAAAATAGCATTCAATTATATATACCAAAAAAAAAAATCCCTTAAATTTTTTAAAAAACAATCTCTATTGACATTTAAACTTAACGGAATGGAAATAGAGTTGAAGATGATGATACACCTTGTAACTGGTTCATGAAGCCCATAATTAGTCCTATGAAAAGGTGGATAAACAGAATTTGAAACCTAGAGCTATAAGGACGACTTAAACCATTTAAAACATCACACAAATATTGACAATCTATATTATTTGAAAAGATATCACGGACAAACGTTATACAAAAAAACTTTCGACGAATTTCTAATGTTTCTAAACCTAATAGTTTACATCTGACTGGGTACGATGGCGACTCAGTTGTATTAATACGTCGTAGACAGTTCCTTTCGCACTTTTTCTATTTTATTTATGTCAACTACATATACAGGACACCAAACAAACAATTGCAGCATACTCTAAAATATATCAAACCAAGTACATAAATAAAGTTTTTAATTAAAAAATGGAATGAAAATGTTTACAATTTCTTTTAATAAACCCAACAATTTTAAAATATTTTGAGCTGATGTAATCAAAATTAAAACACATCTTGTTGTCATAAAAAAACTCCAAGGTATTTGATATTGTCAACTTCTTGAAATAAATTAACATTGATAGTAAAATTACCATCAATAATAGTACGCTTTCTAGTATATTTAATAAGTTTACATTTCGTAGAATTTAAATGTAAACCATTTAACATTCCCACTTAACTAAATTGTCAATATCTCTTTGAAAATAAAAATTATCCTCAGTATTATTAATAATTTTAAACAATTTGGTTAGTGATGACCAACTAACTTCGCATAAATTAATAAAAAAAACTCAGTATCGTTTACAAACAAAATAAAAAATGTGGGTCCTACATGGCTGTCCTGAGGAACACCTGGACTAGCTAAAATAGGTCTAGAAATTACATTATTTATTTCTATACGCTGAATACGTTCACATAGGTAAGATTCGATCCATTTAGGACGTATTGGTGCGACTTGTACTGTTGTGTCAGTATTTATATAAATATTTATTTAATTTGTGTTAAAATTATATTAATTTAGTAAATTTTTATTTATTTTTTAATTTTGTAGCATGAGGTAGTTTTTCCATTTGTGTATATAATTATTTTAGTGAAGTTTTGTTTTTCGATGGTAGTAACCGTTTGAAGTGAAAAATATTCTAAAAACAAAATATTCTAAAAAAAAAATTCAATTCAAACCCCTATACAAACTGCCAAATTGATATTTATCTTTGAATTTTTCTATCTATATTTCATTGTTTAAACTCATTCAAAAAAATATTTACCTTTAACATTTATCTGCGAGCATTGTCCATTAAGTGGAGTGGTGTTATCGCCACATAGACAGCGTAATTTGGAATCGTTAGGATCTCTAACACAACTTGTTGACTGAAGTGTAACACAATCTAAATGAGTGATGCATTCACGTCCTTTAACTGGAATAATATTTTATATAATATTGTCATTATATACAAAATTATTTTTTAATTCTAAAATCTTATATAATATTTATATATGTACATTTAAGATGTAAATTGTAACAACGTTAAAGATGTTACAATTTATTTTTTTTATCACCAAAGATTTGATATCGCTTTCATTTGATATTAGAATTTAATTTTTTATCGCCAAAGATTTGATATCACTTTCAAATAACCGAATTCAATATTCATTTCATTTTATTATCTAATACAATAAGAAACTGTCATTATGCAATATAACTTAAATTATTCGGTTCAAAAACTCTGTATAGTCGCAATTTTAAGAAATTACTTAATAATTATTATATATGAATATCATGTACCTCTATTTGAGAGGGAGAGAACTTCGGATTTTTATATAGAATTGTTTCGGGTTTTCCGCAACCACCAAAATTCCCCATTTCCCACAATTGATACAGTTTACATCAACTAGTGAAACCCCCATACTAGTAAAACAATGTCGCGAGCGGAAAAACTGGAAATAGACGTGGAAACGACACTGGAAAATAAGAAAGTTTTTTAATTTAGAGATAAGGATACTGTGGTCAACACAAGCAAAAGCTTTACTGAAATCAGTGTAGATATGTAGTGGTAGAGCGACTTTTACTGAAAACTCTTTTGCTCTATTTTTGGTATGGTAGATAATATAACAATACCTTTATAGTTATCAACGTCGCCTTATTACCACTTTTGTATATTGAAGTGAGGTGAGAATACTTACAGGCAGACGGAAACGTTCCTGAAGAGATGGATTTATTAAAGATAAGTTTGAGTGCTACAGACAACCGTCCGGCACCTTTATTTAGAAAAAGTGGTGGTAGTATATCAGGCCCAAGACCTTTATTAATATTAATACTACATAACACATTAAGTATTTCCTCCTCAGAAATAGGTATTGTATATGAAATATCTATTAAACCAGTTGTTAGTCTAAAACATTCGCTAAATGGATCAGCCAGCATGTCACTTATAACACTAGGACTTGATGAGAAAAAGTTATCGTTCGACATGCTAAAAGGATATTCTAAACATTTACGCTTTCTGTTACAAAATAATATTTTAATTTTGATTTGTGTGTTAAAAGGTCTTGGCCAAGTTTATTAATAACTTGTTTATATAATTTATTTCTACGATTTCGTAAAGATTTTTATCTATTCATGGGTCAGTTAACTTATCTTTTTTGGCCATCTTAGGAACATAACTATCAATTATTAGTATCACTTTATCAACAATGATGAATTTATTAGTTTAATAAATGTGTATTCAAAAGACTGTACGCGAGATGTACATACTATTTCGTGAGTAAAGGTATTAAATATTCCGATTAGGACCACTCCACCTCTAGTAAGACCATTAGAAATATCAGCAGCGGCTCGTCCTAATGGGCTAGGTGGGCTAAGCCCACCCTAAGAAATCTTAATTTAAACTCCACAAAATATCTTCCAAAATAAAAAAAAAAAATCGTATAAAAAAAATATTTTCATATTATGTACGATATTTGGTCTGCCTACCCTATAAAATATACGTATTTCTATTACATAATTATAATAGTAATTATGTAATAGAAATGAAGGAAAAGAAAACGAAAAAATTCTTGCGGACTTAGTCCGAAAAATACATTAAATTTGCTTTGCAACTTTTTTTATATGTATTGTTTTCTAATATACTACGGTTGGGCTAAAAAATAGTAGCCCACTGCATATATGTTTCCACTATAGAATAAAAATTTGAATATAAACATTTATTAAATGTATTTTATTTATGTATACAAACATTTATTTTCCATATGCATGCACGACGATTTTATATATGTTTTTTGTATTGAGAATTTTCTTATATGCATATTGCTGCATATAGTAGGCGAGAATAATTTATATGGTAAATCAAAAAAAAAAAAAAAATCTCTGAAAGAAATGCATGAACGACGATTTTTTTTTGTATTGAGAATTTTATTCTATAGGCGAGCGCGAGAATAAATTTATATAGTAGTAATAGTAAAGCAAAAATAAAAAAAAAAATCTCTGAGAGAAATGATTTATTGGATTTTTTTACAGCAAAAATGTTGTAAATATGTTTCTATACTGTTTTGCTTCTGTTACTTTAATGTTAGGGGCTATTTAACAGTAGCCCGTAGTACATAATATTTTTCCTGAAAAAAAATTAACAGCATACCCAACTAACATTACGCCTTACAAATCGTCTTTTAAGATTTTTTTTCTCTTACATGGAACTTATAAAAACATTTTGCAAGACTAATATTTATAAGAGACTTATAAAGTTCTTAAAAAAGCGTGTATTTTTTAGCATTCTTAAAAGCCGGTTTTACTTCTTGACTAAATTTGTACTAAGAACGGATCTTATAATTGGCTTATATTACCCTTAATAAAGAGTTTTCTTAATCAAGAGTAATATACTCTTACAATATACTTCAACTATTTTTTTAAAAGGGTTTTGTAAGTCTTCTCTTGAATTAGTTTACTATAAGAATGGAGTCAAATTAATTTTCTTATAAATGACTGTTTTTATACTTACTGAAGAAACTTCTTCACAAAAAAGAATAATTCTTTCAGTACTCTCCAATAATAACCTTAAAAGTGTTATGTAAAAGTGAGCTCAAATGAATTCTTGTTAGATAAGAGTATAAGAAAAATTATAGTATTGACTCTTATATAAGGACTATAAAAGAATCTGGTAATGATTGCGTCGGCGTAATGTAAATATCCAATTTTTGCTAGCTCATTCGCGTGTGTCAATTATTGACGAAACTTATTCCTTAATTTAACAAAAAAAAAGTTACAATGTCGTTAAATCAGTGGAAAAAAATTAAAAAAATTTACCAGAAAGAAACAAAATAATTACAGAGAAATTACTAATGAACTTTTTAAAAGTGCTTTCCAAAATAATGAAATCATATCGCCTATAACTAAAAATAAAATTGTATTATCTCGTTTGGATGGCTTACAAAATATTGAAATTGACCAACAGCAACAAAATGAAATAGTATCAATAATTGAAAATGATTCAGTTTCTTACAATTCTGGAGGTGATTCTGATATGGAAATTCAAATTTCAAAAAGAGAATTAATACATGAAAAATTAAAAATATGGTCAACAAATTATAATATCAGGCACACCGCTTTGACAGATTTGATAAAAATTATAAATATTTTAGAGCCAGGTTTATTGCCATGTGATCCTAGAACATTATTGGAGACTCCAGTTGCCATAGCAGTGAAAACTATTGGTAATTTATCATAATATTTAACTGCTTTAGTTTTGTATAAAAAAATTATTTGTTATAGGTGAAAACGGAAAATATTGGCATCAAGGTCTTTTTACTTGTTTACAAAATAGAATTTTGCTCGAAACAAGAATTTTGGCCTATTTCTTGTAGCATTCACGAAGTAGATAATTGTACACCGATGGTAATGGGCATTTATCAAGGGATTGGAACACCTGATTTAAATGAGTACCTACATCAATTTGTTGAAGAACTTAAAATTAGAATGCAAGACGGAGTCTACATAAATGATAATCTATATCACCTTAAAATTCGGGCTTTTATTCTGCACTCAAAAAACATTCTTTCCAAACAAATAAAATTTACAGTTTTTTTTTCTTATAATTCTTATAATACATTTAAAATTCTCTATTAAGTACGCTTTAAGCCAAACTTTAGAAAATTATTATTGTATTTGTACTTAAGATTGTATTTGTATTGTATGCACTATTCTAATATGAATGTAAGTTGTTAATTTAAAAAACATGTGTTTAGAATTCTTTCTAGAATATTTATAAGAGGAAATTAAGTATGCAGTAAGATATGTTTATAAAATTAATTTACTAATATACTTAATAGATACTTATAAATATTTTAATAAGAATAAAACTTCTGATTTTAAATATATGTTAATAAATTCTTTTTAGAATGTTTATAAGAGTAAATTAATGATACAGTAAGGGAAATTTATAAATTTGCCTTTCAGCATTCTTTTATAAGAGTTTTGTACAAAAAAAAGTTAAATTGTACATGAAAAATTACTTTATAAACAGTGGCGGATCTACTTAGTGCCGCCCAGAAAGAATTATTTGCAAGAATTTTAAATACGGATAAATGAAATATAATTCAAAATTTGTGTGCAATTGACGTTTTTTGGATTCGTATCTCTTAATAGATATGAATGCTTTGTGGTCAACATGGATTTTAGAAATTATTATTTTTTAGAGAAATACGTTTTCGATAGCAGGAAATCCGAAAATAGTAATTTTTTTGTGCATGAAAAAACTATCCTTAAATATTTCGGGAATTTAATGCGATTGGAGAAGCAATAAGGATTAGGGGTTTGCCCCATCTATTGTAGGGGCATTCAAAGTCCGCGATATTGCTAATTTTTAATAATTTAATTTCATACTAAATTTTGTGGGAGAAGTGGGATGATTATTTAAAGGTGTAACTCCTGCAAGCGGAGTCAGATTAAAAGAATCAAAAAAGAATATTATAAAAATGTATCTTATTTATTATTTAGTCCCAATGGTAACATTCTATCATGAGCTCCCTCATTTTCAAGAAGAGATGAAGTTCTCCATTTTCAAAATTAAGATCATCGATACAATCACAACCTTTATAGTAAGTTTTGTACGTAAGATCTTGTAATTTGAGAATTTGGTAGTATATAAAGATCTTTCGATGCCAGATAAAAAAAATTATATTTTACATGAAAATTACTATGAGTATATGCTGTATGCAAAAACTAAGGTACATTTGTATCTAGGTCATACTATAAGCCTAAGCCTATCCTGGTCCTCTCTATTATTTTTTTCTTAATTACTACTTATTATAGGTTTCTTCAAGGCAGACAGATAGCGCCATATTTTTGGGAATAGCTTTGGCGGCCATCTTCTAATATGAGAAATATATATTTTTTTTAAATTAATTATTGCGAAATAAGAATAATATTAAAATATCAAGTGGATATTTTTTGAAGTTTTTGCATATTTATAACATTATAATATACTTTTTGATGTGGTAAATGCAAAAATTAAATTTTTTAATTTTTATCTTAATTATACAAAATAGTTTATTACAAAAGATTTTGCAGGCGCATTAAAAATATATAACACAGTTTTAATTTTTAATCGATATTTTTTTAATCGCAATGAAACTTGATATCTGATTGGGTATAAATATTAATTTTTCGTTTGAAGAAAAAATGTTATTATTTCCAATTTATTTATTTTATATCGTACTTTCATTTCTCTATTTTATAATGGTTCTATTTTATTTATATTTATTCACAGAAATGGAAAGCAATATAAAACTTTTGAAATCTTCAAATACTCTTTTCCGAGACATTTGTTACAACTATCTTGTTAAATAATGCTATAAGAATAAGTTAATATTCTGATAATAATCTTGCACAAGATCGTTCTCAGGGTATGTTTTTAACTTATATAACTCTTGTGCAAGATTATTATAAGATTAAGTCTTAAGCTTTAACCTTATAACACTCTTTATAATACTTACATGGAACTTAAATCACTCTTCTAAGACCAAAAAGTTCGCCAGAATGCTAATATGAGAATCGAATAAGGTTGCCGTAAACTCTCAATTCGTACTTATAAATTCAAAAATTGTTTGTTGGGTAATGCTTATTTTTTTATACATTGTCTGTTAAAAAAAAATTAATGGAAAAAGCAATAGAAGAATATAGTCAAGTGCGTATATCGTGTATGCGAATAGTTATTTTACTATTGCTATACATACGTATGTATTATCGTATAGCATTGTTTTAAAGATTTGAATGCTTTTCATAATTCTAATTTCAATTTAATGGTGCGGTTGTCGGAAAATTAAAAAGGAAGTTTTTGATATAGAGTTTAGTAATAAAATATTTTATAAAAAAAAATTTCATTTTGTGTTATTGCTAGTTTGATCCGCTGTTTTTACGGTGACCAGAAGTTTTTAGGCATTTAGTATTTTTGTAGTTAAATTTTAAAATTATATACATATATTTTTATATTATACACGTATATATATGTATTATATTTATTTATAATTTTCATATTACATATAAATATAGTTTTCATATTACATACTATAGCATTTTCCGGTCAAATTAGTCTTTTTACACATAAAGATGGTCTTTAAAAATATAAAGATAGTCTTTTAAAAAATCAAATTAGTCTTTTTACATTTAAAATTAGTCTTTTTACACTTTCAATTAGTCTTTTAAAATTAAAATTTCTGTGTTTTAAACCTATTATTTAAGTAGAAACAAATAATTTTTTTTTTTTTTAATTTTGTTCAAATTCAAATTTTATGAATAAGAAGCATTTAAATTCACCCAAAAATCTTAACGATATTTTTTTTTCCCAAAAGATAAATGTTTTGTTCGGCAGCTGTTAAGTGTACCAAGAGACCATAACTTGGTAAATGCAATTGCACAAGTTGTTTCAACATTGACCGATCAGGATTGTCAAAATTATTTTTTAAATATGACGCTAAAAATACCAGATGCTATTGCTGGCGAAGAATTACATTAAAATTATATTATCGCTTAAAAATTTTTAATTTGAACAAAATTAAAAAAAAAATAATATTATTTGTTTGTACTTAAAAAATAGGTTTGAAACACAGAAATTTTAATTTTAAAAGACTAATTGAAAGTGTAAAAAGACTAATTTTAAATGTAAAAAGACTAATTTGAAATTTAAAAAGACTAACTTGAAATTCGAACTGATTTTTTAAAAGACTATCTTAATGTGTAAAAAGCCTAATTTGTTCGGAAAATTTGATCGGAATATTGTATATAATTCTCATATTATTTTTTGCTAAATATATGCTCTAATGATAAATGAAATAGATTACTTATTGGAGCATCCATTTAAATCTTCGTCATTAGAGGTTAAGGTTAAAATTAAAGAATTAGGATTACATCAGCCAATCGATTTTGTTTTGTGTTGATGAACCTGGACACTAAATTCCAGTTAACGCTTTGAGTGTAGTACCTCATGTTAAAGAGGAAACATGCACAATGTCTTTTCTAAATTTCAAAAAAAAAATTAGCCCACCCAGAATTTTACAGCACGAACCGCCACTGAGAAATATAGTCTCGATCACACCTGTAAACTGTCCAGTCATTACTTAAGATTTCAGCATTAGTCGAAGAATCATTCAAACAAGTTTCACATATTACTATAATATCGAAGGTTGAGGAGATAGTATTTATAAAAACATAATTAATTTACCTCTGAATCCTCCGCAATTATTGTAGAAAAAACGTAGAGATGAAGTTTTGGTTTAGTACCAGGGTTAAAAGTTTCGTTTTTGAATGATCCGAAAATATTTATTATTATCTTTTCGGGATTTTTGAAGATATGAAATTTTCTTAGAAGTTAAGTGAGAAGAATAGGAGGAGTGATTCGTTCAGCAGAGATACCACAATTATCATTGTAGCTATAATATAACATACTCGTAGTATCAAGATCGGTTGATAATCCCTCTTGCTGGATTGCTATTAGAATGTTTGTTTTTGTTTTGTCGTCAATGCAAACAGTGTTAGATTGATGACATAAAAAGGCAAGATAGTCGAATGTTTTTGTAAATCTTGTTATCTCTCAGACGAGATAATAAATTACGATTCTCGATGCTATCAGCTGAGTTTATTGACATTTTAACATTTGGTGGGAATAATGGGTCTAGAAAGGATCTAATTGATTTGTTAGGCAAAACATTAGATAATTGAAAAGTGATATAATTAGATATGTCACTACACGGACTGCAATAAGAGAATTTAAGATTGGGCCATGAATAAAGTTAGAAAATTTTTTCAGATTTTTTGAGAACGTTTTTTTGAAAGTGTTATTACTATTACTATGTTTACAAATATTATTCTGATTATTATGATAATAATAATGTTACGTCGTTTAAGATTACCTATCCTGAAGAACACTTTTCTCTTGTAATGAATTCCGATTCGTGGCCCATTGCTTAAGCAATTTACACAGTCTCGTACACCAAGTTCTACAATTCATCTACATTATCAAAATGTAGAGGAACTTCAAACTAAACCAAGTGAAGTTTACTTAAAATCACAAATACTTCCGTTTGATGTTTTCGCGTTAACTGAGACCAATTTGACTGATTCCTTTCATGACAATGAACTTTTGACCTCTGAATTTTTGTTTTTCATAAATATGGTTTTAATTCTTTCGGACATAATAGCGGTTCATTCTAAATTAGACGCTTCTTTTTTCAATATTCCAAATACTGCTAATATTAAATTAATATGTGTTAGGATTTCTGTCGTTCGTAAAAGCATTTATGTGTTGAATTGTTATATTCATCCAGTTAGTTCCATTGAATGTTACCAATTTTTTTTAAATGCTGCCGATTATACTTGAATTGTACTAAAGCAATTACGTTGTTGTTGAATGTTTTCAATGTGTGCATGTAATGGATTCTTACCATCCTCCACTGTCGTTATCTTTTTCTTTTGAGAATGGTAATAGTAATGATAATAATAATGCAAAGCCGTATCGTTTGAAGTTCCGGAAAACTAATTTCAATAAATTAAATTATTTACTTAGTAATGTTAACTTTGATGTAATTCCTAACTCGAATGATAATATTGATTTAATTATTTCTAAATTATATTCTATAATCTTTCAGTATACCGAACAATCAGTCCCTATTCCGTGCATAAAGAGGCTGTAAAGCTTAAATTAGTAACTATAGGCCCATATCCAAGCTATTTTGTATTCTTAAACTTTTTGAGAGTATTATTTAGGATACCCTCTTCTTTTACTGTAAATCTCTGATTTCTTCTAAACAACACAGGTTTTTGAAAGGCAGATCGACGACCACTTCAATTGCTCTCGAGTAATTAAAGTGTCTTGACGTGTTTTTTTGTTCTAGCTTTAAATACTTATATTTTGTCTTTTTGATTGTTTTTTAAAAAAGTAAATTAAATAGGAATTATCTTTTTTTGTTTTGCATTTATTTTAAATTGAATATAATATATAAATATAAATTTCTAGCAAAAAAAACATATATTTTTTGTCTTACGGTTATATTATATTTTTATTATTATTTAATTTCTCGAGAGAATTCTATGATTCTATATTTATTTAATTGTGCAGTGTATTTTAAAATTGTGTTTGTATTATTTTGTGTGCTTTGCCTATGTTAAATATATTAATTTTTATTTAATTATATTCTATTGTTTTGTTTTTATTATATTATTGTACATTAACTCATGTGCGCTCATTTCTTTATTGTTTCTAGTTCGGTCGTTTTTAATTTCGGTTAAAATTTAGTACTTTAATTATTTTTATTATTATTTTTATTATTATTATGTATGTGAAGTGTTGTTTTTGCGGCATTTCTGCTAGTGGTTCAGTTGAAAAAGCTTCCGCAAGGTTAAGAAATGATTTTGCTAAAAGCCATTCTTTTCTTTGTGTTGATTCTAAAAATAATAATGTTTGTTCACTGTTAAAAACCAATAATGAATTGATTTCAAGCCTTTTGGGCAATGTTGATTTTGTTAAGGCTAGTGTAGAGTTTAACTGTAACCGGATTTTTAGAATAGAAAATAAAATTTCTCTACTATTAAATCATGTCAGTGATTTAGCAAGCGCATCGGAACAAATAGAAAAAATGGTTGACAACAACACGCGTTCCATTGCCGTATTGGTTTTGACGTCCACAAAAATTTTACAAAAACTAATAAATTATTGAA
This sequence comes from Rhamphomyia laevipes, assembly GCA_963920725.1. Taxonomy (NCBI): domain Eukaryota; kingdom Metazoa; phylum Arthropoda; class Insecta; order Diptera; family Empididae; genus Rhamphomyia; species Rhamphomyia laevipes. The sequence goes on from OY987257.1 coordinate 32,595,321, forward strand.
TAATTACGACGCTTCGTTTCATGACCTTTAAATAATAAGATAGTTCATATCGAAAATAATTTAATTAAAACTTCTACTGTAATCAAGGTAATTTCCCAAAATTTGTACTCAAACGTTAATTGCCTTAATAACATCAATAAAAATCTTGAACAAAATTCTGGAGAAATTTCGTGTTCCTTAAGTTATTGAACGATTTCGATACCTTTAACTCTAATTGCTTAATTAACTTTAACTTTGGACAATTTTTCGGCTAAGCAAAGTAGTGAGGCTATTCAATTTGAAAGAAATTCGGCTGAGGTTTTTGATACTCAAATACCAACACTAATATCTCACGAAACATTAATAGGTCGTTACATATACTACAGTTCACAGCGCTGAGAGTATTAATCAAATCTCTTTACATGATGAAATTCTAACAGAATGCCAAAATAAAATTAAGAAAAACTCTAAAAAGAAATCTAGAAAATCTAAAAATAAAAATAAAAATATTAAGGCACTCACGAAATCTGTCGTTGTTTGCCCCTCATTGTTAGAGTCGTCGGAATCTGTAGGTCCAATTTCACCACTTCCTACATCTTCGTTATTGCCGACTGAGTATGTTGGTCCATCTTTACATATTGTCTGTCCACCTTTAAAGTCTGTGAAGTCTGTTGCACCAATTCTCCCATGTGTTATATCTCGTCGTAAAACTATTTTCATCTTGCGTTTTCATCCGGAAACTACGTCCGAGGAGGTTGTAGCATATATCAAGTGCCGTTTTATGGACATGAATATTAACACTATTAAGTGTCAAAAAGTTAGTAATCCAAATTCTCATGTAGCGTCATTCAAGATCAGTGCTCCTGATGTTTATTTTTCTACTCTTATTAATAATAATTCATGGACCAAAAATGCTTGTCCCTTTACTATCAAAATGTAAGGGGACTCCGAGCTAAAACTACGGAAGTATATTTAAATTCTCAAATACTTCCTTTTGACGTTTTTGCATTAACTGAGACTAATCTTACCGATGGTTTTCATGATAATGAGTTGTTTTCGGCTGATTTTAATGTGTTTCGCAAAGATGGTTATAATTGTGGTGGACGTGATGGGGTCATTATTGCGGTACATTATAACTACGATGCTTCTTTCGTCGATATTCCTAATACTAGTAATGTTGAATTAATATGTGTTAGGATTTCTGTTGGGCGTAGAAGCATTTACGTTTTGAACTGTTATATACATCCTGTTAGTCTCACTGAATTTTACCAGCTATTCTTGAATGCTGTTGATTTCTTGAATTCTACTATGGAGAGTTTCGATGATTTATTAATTGCTGGCGATTTTAAATTACCACGGCTGATTTGGGTTCAATCGGATGAAGGTTTATATTATGTTGCATCCAATGCAACATCTTTAACTGAAACTCTATTTATAGATAATTTATGTGATTGCAGCTTATTTCAGATTAATAATATAAAAAATAATTTAAGTCGTGTACTTGATCTTATTTTTACAACAGACTTTAATAACTGTGTTGTAGTTGAATGTTCTCAATGTCTGTCCGTTATTGATTCTTATCATCCTTCTTTGTCCTTAACTTTTTCCTTATGAAAATGGAAATATTGATGATAATAATGTTAATTCCTTTCGTTATATTTTTCGTAAAACTGATTTGTTAAATTAAACTATTTACTTAGTAAATTAAGGAATAATAGAACTAAATTATGGCGTAGGTTTTTGTTAAATAAATGTGATTTTGTTTTTGCGGCATATCTTAACGTATCAAATGAATTCTCTGAGTTATCTAAATGTCTTTATGTAAACTACTTAAGTCAAATGCAATTTGATATTATTTGAGATCCGAAAAATTTCTGGAAATTTATTAATAGTAAAAGGAAATCTGACGGTTATCCATCAACGTTGAAATGCGGAAATCATTCATCAAACGATATTAAAATTGTATTAAATTTCTTTGCGGATTTTTTCAAACAAGCATTTACTGATAATGATGTTGTACCTGACCAAAACTACTTCTCCTATTTAAAAAATTACGCTCAGACCTCTCTAGTTTCTGTAAATATTAATTTAAATAGTGTTGTCGAAAAAATTGGTAAATTGAAAGATGATTACTCATCTGGTCCTGATGGACTACCTGCCATAATTCTAAAGAATTGTATTGGTAGCCTGACGCAGCCTCTTACAACGCTTTTTCAAAGATCTCTGGCCCTGGTGATTTTTCCAAGTTTCTGGAAGGATTCATTTATCATCCCCGTTCATTAAAAGGGCTGCAAAGCGGAAATTAGTAACTATAGGCCAATTGCTAAGCTATCATGCATTCCTAAACTTTTTGAGAGTATTGTTTATGATACCCTCTACTTTCACTGTAAATCCTTGATTTCACCAAAACAACACGGGTTTTTGAAAGGCAGATCGACGACCACCAATTTAACTGAATTTGTTTCTAGTAGTCTAAATGCGTTGGAGGATGTCATGATGTTGATGCAATTACTACTGATTTTAGTAAAGCATTCGATAAACTTTCGCACAGTGTTATTTTGTTTAAATTTCAAGCTCTTTGTTTTCCACAAACTTTTTTGTGCTGGTTGAAGTCTTATTTAAATAATCGTCAGTACAGGGTGTTGTTTAGGTCCGTTCCGTCAGTAATTTTTATGGCTAAATCTGGTGTACCTCAGGGTAGCCATCTTGGCCCATTAATTTTTAATTTATCTATTAATGATGTTGTCTTAATTATTAAACAATCAGAAAGTAATATCTATGCTGACGATATAAAAATTTCTAAACTAATTTCTTCTCGCGTTGATGACTTAAATAACTTTACGATTTGGTGCTCTAAGAACCTCCTGAGCTTAACGTTAATAAATGCCAAAGTATTACGTTTTCCGGTAAACGCATATGTCAACCACCTCGTTGTTATTATCTAAACGGGGAATTGGTTCCAAGAGTTGGGGCTATTCGGGATTTAGGTGTTCTTTGTGATAGTGAATTAAACTTTCACTCACATTTTGATAATTTAGTTAGTAGGACTAACTCTATGCTAGGTCTCGTTAAACATTGTTCAAAAGAGTTTTCTGACCCTTATGTCACTAGGACGCTTTATATGACGTTTGCTAGACCAATTCTTAAATATGCCTGCCAGGTCTGGTCTCCATATCAACAGGTACATATCCAAAGGATTGAATCGGTCCAGCGTAGATTTGTAAGGTTTGCTCTTCGTGGGCTTCCTTGGGTCGATTCATACAACTTACCGCCATATGTAGACCGCCTCAAACTTATTGATCTTCAAACTCTAGAAAGGCGACGGGAAATATCTGACATAGTATTTGTACATCATGTTATTTCTGGCATGATCGAATCTCCATTTATTTTAGATCGTATGAGTTTTAATATTAATGTACGTTCACTGAGATCTGTAGCGCTGTTTAAGTTACAATTCCATCGTACCGATGTTATATAACATTAATGTTATATAATTTATCTTATGTCCTCTTTTGGATTAAATCTTCTAGGTGATTACTTCAAATAAAATTCCTTTTTAAACTTTTATATGTATCTTTATTATTCTCAAACTATATTTTTTACTTTACTACTTTATCTGTTAATTTTAATTATACTGTTTACTTTCAATCCTTTTTTTTTATCTAATTGACTCCTTACCTTGGATAGAGCGAAGTCAACCAGTCAAAGCAAGTTAATTGAATGACTAACAATCGATGGATTTGCACCGCTTTTATGGGATTTCAATTCAGCAAAAACGGCCCTATGCCATATAATATCAATACCGTTACATTGAAATTATATGGGTAGCAGGTAAAATGCATTAGTTTACATGCAATTTACCAATACAACCATAATTTGGAAAGCTTTTTGGAGACTAAGTTTAGGCACGTTTAGACTTTAATATCTAAAGGCCTGATTAAAAGCATGGTCTTAAAGGTCTGAATAGACGCATGGTCAACTTAGTTTGAGATAATTTAGTGTATTTATACACTTATTCTTGAAGAGAACATTTTTTTCAAATTTAAGCATAAGGTTTAAGCAAAAGCGAGAGAATTGTTTATCATTCATTTAACTTTACCAGTTTCATTACTTTACAAATTTTATTAATTTATTTCTTTTTCAATAATTTTCAATATTTACAATTATTCCATTTCTATTACATACTTAACATTTCCATTTTCAACATGTACAAAAAGTTTAATATTCCTTTCTAATTTATTTTTTCATATCTTTTATATTTCTTTTAACATTCTCAAAACAATAATTTTACATTTTTATAAACATTTTTTTTTTACATTTCTTTTACATTTTCATAAACATTAGTTTACATCTTCTCTTACATTTTCATAGACCTTTTTATTTTTAAATCTTTTTTATATTTCTATTCCTTTACATTTCTTTTACATTTTTTATACACCTTGATTTAATTTTTGTTTATATCTCTTTTACATATTCATAAACCTTTATTTTATTCTATTTTAACATTTCTTTTATGTTTCTATATATTTCCCTTGACATCTTATTTAACTTTGCTATATATTTAATTATTACTGAAAAATATAAACCAAAACTTATATAATTCAAAATTAACCTTTTTTTTCTTACAATAATAAATAATAAAAATTAAGAATTTTTTTTCTTAGAATAATAAAATTTAACAAAGTTTTTTTTTCAATAATAAATAATGGAAACAAATTTTTTTTATTTTTAAATCATTAAATTGAAATCATTAATAATTATGATTCACCTTCCCCTCTTGAAAAAAAAATAATATTAAAAAAAATTAACGCCATCTAGTATATTGCGACAGTACTATAAAAATATTCAAAATGGTAGTATTCCCATAAAAGAAAATTGTTAATTTAAAATATCGGTAATTTTTTTTTTTTTTAAATAGTAAACAGAATGTTATATACTTATATAAATATTTATATTTATAATAATATACGCTTGAAAAATATCTCCCTATTTATGTTTATTTAATCTGGATTTTCTTGTTTCAGGATAACAAGTTCTTTATTTTGCACACATTCTATATTTTTTACAAGTTCTGAGAAGAAAAAAAAAATTTAAAGTTCCGAAAAAAAAATTTTTTTTATTGGAATGTTAATGTAGGAAGTTTCCGTGGTTCATATTTTATTTTTTCAAGACGAGTGTGAGACTTAAGTTTTGATTTATGCGGTGAATGGACTGTACTATGTGGATTTGTTGTAAAATGTGTTTGTAATGGATTTTGTGGTTTTTTAGTAGGTATTTCTTCTGTAATGTCTGTTTTGTTTTCTTTAGTTATGTGGACGGATTTTGTAAGAGGATTTTCAGGAAATATGTATTTTAGGAAGTGTTAATGGTTGTTCCACTGAATGTTGAACGTTCAATTCGTCGACTTTAATTCTTTCGTCTTTAAATATGATTCCTGTCCTTGTGGTGGGATGATGTTGTGTCACTAATTTCACGGATTTCCCTACGATTACCGATGATACCTTTTAGCAAGTTTAACCTTTTCATATAACAATATAATGTACCCATTATTACAATACAAATGACGAAAAGCAATGCTAAACAACTTGAATTTACGGTGAAATGAGTTGTTACTGCTTTCACAAGTATCTTCCGTTCTTGTTCCGCTTTGATCTCACCTTGTAACTCTTCTATACTACGCCTTCTTTTTTCAAATTCTATTTTCAATTCTTCTGGATTTAAATGTCGAATTAGCTTAGTTGTATGTGGCATTTTTAAAGAAAAATTTGCTGCTAGAATTGATGAAAATTTTAATTTTTCCATCATTATGTCGGATACTATTTTGGAGAACTCCATTCCTTCTGATGATACCTTGTTCTCGATCTGTCTTTTATATCGTAACACTAAATTTCCCATTGTGAAAACACAATTTTCAGTTAATGATAAAACACCAGTACCTTGTAATAGAACCCTATTGGTTTGTTGTTGTTTGCAATACGTGACCAATTCTTGTGGTTCCGCAAACCTGTATAACCATCTATTCAGGTTCTCTAATGGAATTATCATGTTTGGGATGGATTTTAATATGTGATATTTGCATCCCTCAAACACAAGTGATATATTTTGGTCTTGATGAGTAAACAAGTCTAAAACACAATTTCCAGGAGCGAGATTTAAAATTTTCGGATGAAGTGTCTGAAAGATAACAGTAATCTTAGTCTTTTATTTTCTTACAAAAATTTTGATATTCTCTGCTGTTAAAATGAATATACTGATTCAGATTGTTTTTTTCTTGTTCTACTAAGAAAGCATAAATCCGTTCTAATTTTGAGAAAATGTACGTGATCAACCGATTTAATTCTAGTTCGGCCCATAACTGGACGGTTTCCGTTTTTAATTGTCCCAATCCGTTAACAAGACCAGCTTGTATACTGTCTAGACATTCTTTGAATTCCAGTGCTTGGGTTGTCAAATTCCCTGTCACTTGTTTCATAAATTCGAAATTTGACGCAACAATGGCAGTTTGTTTTTCTACTGCGCCCAGTAGTACTCCACCAGTTTTCAGTAATTCCTGGAGCGATTTATAAATTGCCTCTGAATCTTCGTTATCCATTCTACCAAATAGTGCTTTGGATACTGAGCCTATTATATTACGAGCCCCAACGCAGAATAGTTGGTCTACCTTAAGTTTTTTTGATAATTTCAACTTAGAGCTTCCGAAAATGAATTAAAACAACTATACAATTAATTTTTTTTGTAATATTTAATAAAACAGGTTTTTATCTAACAGAAACAATAAAAACAAAATTAAAATTAATTCATAAGACTGAAATTAAAACAATTTTAATAATAGTCTAACCAAGCAAAATAGTTGGTCTACTTAAATTGCAAAGCAAAATAGTTGGTCTACTACTTATTTATTTACCCTATACTAAAAAAACTGCACAATAAACTAACGGAATTAGTACAATGCAGTTTGAAAGTCATTATTAGTAATTATTTCGTAAGAAATTTATTAGTGAATTGTTAACCATGGCACGTGGTGTACCATTATCGTTAGATTTAAGAAATGCAATTATTAAATCGTTTAATGATGGGTAAATCGAGTTATGAAATTTCTAAAAATTTAAATATTGGTCTGTTATCGGTGCAAAATATTATAACGTTGAATAAAAAACCGGAGATATTAAAGTAAATAAAAAAAGGGGGCGCAGCACCTATTGCAAATCGTAGTGATTGTCGTGCTCTAAAGAAAATTATTCTTAAAAATCGACCAGAAATGCAGCTGCGATAACTGTTGAATGGAGAAACTGCACTAAAAAGTACGTTTCGGTAGATACCAGCAAAAGGACATTTAAAAGAATGGACTACAAATTTTTTTAAGGTACGTTAATGATAATATTACATATATTGTTTTATTTTAAAATCAATATTTAAAAAAAAAAAGTTAACGATAGGCTAAAGAAAAGCCGCTGCTTACCACTAAACAAAAAAAAAAGTTGGGATGGGTCAAAATCATAAGGACTGAACATTAAGACAATGGAAATCATTAATTTGGAGCGATGAGTCTAGGTTCCAAGTATGTATTGGTGATGACCAAAAACGCGTTATTCGCACTGCCAGTGAAGCATTTCATAAGGACTGCCTGGAACGGTCTGTCAAGTTACCAGCATCGTTAATGGTATGGGGTTGTATGTCAAGTCGAGGAGTCGTTCAGCTACACTTCGTTGATGGCTTGTTTAATGCTCCAAAATATCAAGAAATCCTCGAAGAAAAGCTGCTACCATCCATTCCGGTTTTACAATCTCCAGAAGGAGAATATATATACTAACAGGACGATGCTTCGTGCCACACTGCTAAATCAACAAAACATGGTTAACGGCTCAGAGCATTCCCTTAATGGAATAGCCTTCTATCAGCCCGGATCTCTGCCCAATTGAGACGCTATGGCACAATATGAAAAAAAAATTACGTCATCAACCTGCCAGGACTATTTCGGAACTACTGACAAATTACAAGAAATTTGGAACTCGACAACGGTGCAAGAGTGTGAGGACCTTGTGTCAAATATGCCCCGAAGAATTGAGGCAGTTCTAAAAAATAAGGGGATGTAAGCCAGTGGTAGACCAACTATTTTGCTTTGCAATTTAAGTAGACCAACTATTTTGCTTGGTTAGACTATTATTAATATTGTTTTAATTTCAGTCTTATGAATTAATTTTAATTTTGTTTTTATTGTTTTAATTGATTTTCGGAAGCTCTAAGTTGAAATTATCAAAAAAAACTTAAGGTAGACCAACTATTCTGCGTTGGGGCTCGTAATAGCTCCTCGCTTTTGCCGACTAAAGAAATGATTTTTACTTTTCACAGTACTAGTTATTTTGTTCTTCCACAAACTTATTTCTTTATTTCAGAAATCACAATTTCTGGCTGCCTTTAATTTCTCGATCTTTTTACAACTCAAAGCTAATTAGTCATTTATTCCAGATATAAATTCTATTACTTCTTCTTCGGAACTTATTTTTATTCTCGATATAATTTATTTATTTATTTTTATTTATTTATTTACCAAAACAAGGTTTTACATATATATAAATATAATACATATAATGTTATACTAAGTTAGATATTGTTATAATTACAATTATAATACACTTGAAGTCAAATTTACTTAAGTACTAAATATTAAATTTATCAAAATTAAAATTACTTAAATATTAATGTTACAATTTTGTTAACCTAAATTAAACGTAAGGAAAGGAAGGGTGATCGGGATGTGAAGTGATTATGATAGCATGGAATGAATGTGCTTTTTGTATGTTACTTTCGTCATAGAAGTTGAATAAACTGAATCGTATTTATTAAAAATTACACAACAACGATTTATAGGATTCAATTTCCCATATTCTGTTCGATGCTTTTGCTCAAATAGAGTCCTAGTTTGTCGTGTTTGTCTTGTATTAGTGACGAATTTTATATTTTGGGAAATAAATTCAACGTTAATATCACGATTTAGGACATCGAAAGTAAAACAAGAAGTCAACAAATTTCTTCTTGATGCTAGAGATAACATATTTAATGAATTTAGTCTATCTGTGTATGGTGGGAGGTTGAGGTAATCATTTGGATTGTGAAGGTCTCTTAAAGCGAATATAAGAAATTGTTTCTGTATCGATTCTATTCTATTACTATGTACTTGAAATATAGGATTCCATATTGTGCAAGCATATTCAAGAATAGAACGAACGAATGAACAATAAAGAGATTTCGTGACCCATATATTTTTAAATTCACGAGCTCTTCTTTTAATAAACCCTAATGATTTGTTGGCTTTAGATATAATGCTATCATAATGATTATTAAAATTAAGTTTACTATCTAGAATGACACCAAGGTCTCTTTGTTCACACGTGGGAGCTCCATATTGTTAATTACATATTTATATGAATATAAATTTTTCTTTCGTGAAAAAGTAATTATGTGACATTTCGAGATATTGAGATGAAGTTTATTTTGAGTACACCATTCATCTATGGCAATTAACTTAGATTGTAAAAACTCTGCATCATTTGGAGAGGAAATAGCATGATATAATTTCAAGTCGTCAGCATAAAATAAATGTTCAATATCCGAAATTTTTTCAGAAAGGTCAGAAATAAAAATGTTAAATAAAAGTGGACCAAGGTGACTTCCTTGAGGAACACCTGATAGGACATTTATTTTTTTGGAGATAAATCCTTGAAATTTGACATACTGCGATCTATCACTAAGATATGATGTTAGCCAATTAAGTAAAGCTCCAGTTATGCCTTTATTTTCCAGTTTTTTCAATAAAGTGGAATGGTCGACCCTGTCAAATGCTTTACTAAAGTCTGTGTAAATAGCATCAACTTGTAGTCCTTTTTCCATTTTTTGAATTATGTCTGATACCATAACCATAAGGTTAGTTGTTGTTGAACGACGTTTTCTGAATCCGTGTTGCTGTTCATTGAGGGTCGGTTCAATCAGGATAGTTAATTTGTCACAAACTAATTTTTCAAATAATTTAGAAATTGATGATAAAATTGCAACACCTCTGTAATTATCAATATTTCGTTTATCACCATTTTTGTGAATCGGAATTAAAAAGGATGACTTCCAAAAAGATGGGAACATGCCAGTTGATAATGATTTGTTAAAAATATGATATAAAGGCAATGATAATTGGTGGGCACAATTTGATAGAAATACGGTTGGAATCAAGTCTGGACCTGGACCCTTTTTTAAATCAACATTTAGCAAAGAATTCAATATATCATCACTAGATAAAAATAAACCATCAATGTTTATATTGTTATTGTGATTTAATTGATCGAACTCTGTTGTTGTGGGGTGAGAATCGAGATGGAATACTTCCTGAAAACGGTCAGCAAACATGTCACAAATAGTTTTTGGACATGATCAATGAGTATTATTTCTGTTCAAAGAGGCCGGGTACCCTGAAGTTTTCCGTTTTAGATTGACGAAATCATAGAATTTTTTGGGATCCTGTATAATATTTTCACCAATTTTTAATACGTAATTATCATATGATTTGCGTGAAAGTTTCGAGAATTCTGAACATAATTTATTGTATTTATTTTTTAAAATTTCACCGATATATTCACGACGTTTTATTTTTTTATATATTTTGTTCCTTTGATTTCTCATTATTCGTAGGTTTCGGTCTAACCATGGTTCAGATAATTTTTTATTCTTTGCTATTTTAGGAACGTGTTTATTAATAGATTCTAAAATAATATTATTGAATAATATAGCTGCATACTCAAGATCAAAACCTGATAAAATGCTTGTCCAGTTAATTAAAGAAAGATCTGTATTAATACTATTGAAATCAGCATTTTTGAAATCATATACAATTGATTTATTGTAAGATAAGGTATAAGGATTTTCTATGGTGGGAATTTCGACCACTAAAGCTGAATGATGATTTGTATTTGAGAATAAGTTCTCTTCGTCATTGGCAAGATTAACGATTGTATTGTCATAATTGTTGGTAAATATAAGGTCCAGCCATTTGCCATTACTGTTAGGGTTTGTAACTATTTGTTGTTGGTCGTTGCCATAGAAAGTGCTTATAAGTTTAAAATCGATTTCATCAGAGAAATTTATCGGTAATAAGTTATTATCTGATTCGTCAATTATAAAATTTAATTTTGGACGATTGAAGTCGCCAAAAAAGTATAAATAATCCTTTTCTCTTGCTAACCTATTAACCGATTGGCATATATTGAAAAGATCGTCATAATAGGACTCGTTGGAAATAGGCGGTATGTATACAGCACTAATATATATATAAATGTTACCAATGTACAACCGTACTATTTTATGTTCAAAATTAGATGATGAGCTAGTAGTGACTAAATCACTGGTAATGCTATTATGTATAGCTATAAGGACACCACCTCCTCTAGAGTTACCAGTAGTATTATAATCTTTATCACACCTGTAAATTGTCCAATTGACGTCAAGGACTTCATTTTTAAAAGAATCGTTTAACCAGGTTTCTGTAATAATTATTACATTAAATTGGCAAGATTTTGCGTCAATAAATAGATCTTTTACTTTTCCGCGTATACCACTACAGTTGTGATAAAGGATCTTTATATTTGAAGTGTGATCGTTAGGTTTAAAGAAATGGGATGTAAAATGATTTTTTTGGTTTATTTTCTGGGAGGGGACGAAAAAATTTGTCCTGATTCTCTCTGGTTCTTTGAAGGGTGGCTATATGTTTTGAATTTATGTGAGATTCATATGTAGTTAGTTCTGTATCAATTTGTTCAGCAGTGAAACCTAAAAAGTTATGGTATCTATAATAAATTGATTTCAGAGCATCAACATCTATTGGAAGTCCTTGTTGTTGAATCGATACTAGGATACTAATTCTAGTTTTACCATCAACACATATGTCCTGTGGTTGTTTGTGGAAATATGCTAGATACATACGAACGTCCTCCAAAATTCTACGGTCTGTTAGACGTCCAAGTAAATATCTATTCTCTGAACTGTGTGCAGATGTTATAGTGTGTTTAATTTTTGGAGGTACTAATGGGTCAAGGAAAGTTGGTTTATTATTAGTATTATTAGTTATATTATGAGGACTTGCAGACATATTAGTATAATTAGTATGTGTATTTGGTGTTAACGGATTTGGAACATTAGTATCAAAGTTGGTGTTATTTTCATTAAGGTTAGTGCTGATCGATGATGTGGATGGGTAGGGATTAATAACAGGACCTTTTACAAAGTTTATTCCAGCTTTATATGTTAAATTTTGCAAAACATTTTGATTTTGAGCAAAATTGGTTTTAGGCATTGACGTTAAATTTGAATTATGTGATCTAATGTTACTATTTTTGTTTATGGGAACTGTAGGATGAGAGAGGGGGGACTCAATGGGAACAGGAGGGGTGAACGAAGGACAAGGATGGTTACCTTCATAAATATCATTGATGTTAATAGGAGGAGACTGTTAATTGGAATTGAATTATTTGGAAGGGATATAAAGGGAAGAATAGGATTTAATGTATGTCCTTGTACAAAGTATTTATATTTATTTGGAAAGGATATAATGTTATTATTATTATTTATATTAATATATTTATCACTATACTTATTTTTAATTAATTTACTATGAGCAATTTTACTAATATTATTACTATTCATATTGATACTCTTATTATTATTTTTTATATTTTTATAATTAATCCAAATTGCAAATGACACATTACCTATTTTAAATATTCCGCCATTTGAATTCTGGAACAGCCAAGCATATTTGGATGGTAGCCTTAATTTAAATGATAACATTTCGTCCATCCTAGACTTCCTATTTTTCGGGCGTAACTTCGAGCATGATATAACTTTGATGTGTAAAGTATCCGTAATGTAGCTAATGATGTCCGAACTAGTTAGATACGAGCCGATACTTTTTACATGGAAAATAGTTATATCCTGACGATGATAAGAATTATTCATAGCGCCAAGTTTGTTCAGTCTTTTACTCCAGTCCGTGCTGCTCCATGATACACCAAATTTATTAATTGTATTTGTATTAGTTTGAGATTCTTTATGCGGCCGTACCATTACCACTGGAGATAAAGGTCTCAATTCAACTGTTGAATTTGGAGGAGAAGAGATAGTATTTCCATTACTAGTATCATTATTAATATCGTTATTAATAAACTTATCGATCGTTATTAGTACTAATGATTCCGTCATTAATTGGAATATTTACATTACCAACATTTTTATTAATATCCTTATCATTATTTTGAAAATTAATATTAATATTATCATCATTATTAGTACTTAAGATTTCATCAAGAAACGATACCTGGTTTATTATTTTTTTCGGTGAAAGATTTTGTGTTGGAATTGGTGAATCGTTAATGTTAGAGCATAAATACTTAATCTCAGCAATAGTGTCGTTTACTAATAATTTTGTAGACCTGAGTTCTTCAACTAAATGCGATAATTGCGAAGATATATCATTGGTTTGATAATTACTTTTTAAGTTATTGAATTCTAGGAAAATCTTGTTATAATTTAACAAGTTATCCGATAAATTTTTTTCCGATGAAGATTCACAATTTTTTATGCTATTTTCTGTTGACACTTTTAACCTGTTCATAGATGAGTGCATGTTATTTAGTTGGAAATAAATTTTCTCAAGTATTGACTCATTCTTTACTTTATTATTTTCAACAATAGACTCAATATTATTATTTAACTTAAGAACACTTTTTCCAAAGTTTAATATATTTTCAGTTTGATAGTTATATTTTTTATCTAAAGTATCAACCTGATCACTCAATTCTTCGACCGCGGTTAGAATAGTATCCATGGTTGCACAATGATTATTTCTGCACTTATTCATAATTGAATTAAAATGTTTTTTTTTTATATTGTTAGGAAAAAAAAAAAAAAAATATGGATTAGTAATATAAAACCGATTATAAAAAATATATAAACCAAATAAATGTCAATGCTCTTAATTAAATTTAAATTGTTGTTGCACCAGAAAAATTAAATTAAATTTTTAATTGTAATATTACACCGTTTGCAATTTTTTTTTTTTTTTTGTCAATGACTTTTTCGTATACACAAATTTGTTTTAAATTAATTATTTTAAATTTTAATATAATTGCACTTTAATTACTGAATTATTTATTTTTATACACAAACATATAATTTGTTTATTATTAAATTAAATTCAAAATTAAAATAAAGTGATTAATTAAATTATGAGGAGCTTTTTAAAAGACGTCTGTACGATTCAACAGTTTTAATATATTGTACATTACCCTGTAATTACTTATTAATAATATAATGATAATCCATATTATTTTCCCTAACAAATAAATTTAAGTTTTATTTTAACTACATATAATATTATTTAAACTAAATACAAAAAAAAAGATTTATATATAAAAACTACAATCATGGAATTCGTTACTAAAAAAAACTTGCGCCGAATGTTATTTTCAACTTTTCGCTATATTGTTATGTGGGTTTCTTATTAACCTAAGTTGTCAATACTGTTTTTCGTGCTAATGTAACTTAAAAATGCGTGGCTTATTTTTGGGTGTTGGCCATTTACATTTGTAATAAAAATATTTGCCATGGCGGTCATCATAATGGAAATGGATATTAGGTAATTTTTTTTTATTATCAAAAAAAGAATATGATTCTTTGTGATTTTTCTTTTAGTTCTGAGGATAAAACATACGAAATTTGCTGATATTTCTGGTAAAATGATATTTGGTAAATTATTTAATTGTAAAAAAAATGTTTCTAGTTATATCCTCAATGGAAACGAAAGGAACATTATCAAATTATCATAATCGTATTTAAAAAAGGAAAGAAACATTATAATAATCGTATTTAAACAATATTCAATCGTATCGGACGTGTTTTAATTTCGCTCCGTATTATTTAATTAATTATAATTAATTACATGCACAATTGCTTAATACATTTTTTTTAAATTATTTTTTGATTATGTTGTCAGCATTTTCGCGGGTGTAAAAATATATTACATTTAAATTATTTCAAAACATTTTTAAGTTACATTAGCAATTAATAAGTGTCATATAGTAATATTCAGTAAAAATATAAAATAAAAATAACTTTAAATAATAATTAATAAACATATATATATTATTGATACAATATTTTTAATTTCGTAGTCAATTTTATCTTTATTAATTATTAGGATTTAATAGCTTGTAGCGGAATTTGCTCAAAAAATTTTCATCAACAATGTATAGGTCTTTCGCGTACTGCACTTAAATACTGCAATGAATATAATAAATCATTTTCATTTTATTGTAATGAGAGCAAAATAATAAGTCTTTCTCACATCATGATCGCATTAAAGTCGAATAATGATGTGTTAAAATCATTTTTTGATTCCTTAGAATCAATATAAAAAAAACTCTACTTATGAATGATAAGAAGTCAGTTAAAACAACTGAAAAGGTTGAGTTGATTTTCCAGCATGTTGATGATTTGAGTTGCCATTTTGACAAAATTGAAAAAAAGAGCAACTTTCGCGCAGAAAATATTGATTTATTTTCTAATAAATTAGATATATTGTCCAAGTCCCAACATGCGTACACAAAAGGCAAATCGGTCGAGACGGCTCTTCACGAGGTAGTCTCAGTCATCGAAAAAAGTCTTCACTACAAAGAATACAACTTGGGAGCCTTCTTAGATATAGAGGGGGCTTTCAACAATGTCACGATTGAATCAATAGTCGGGGCACTCAATTCAGCACGTATAAACAAAGTAGTTTGAGGCTGGATTGAGGTACTCCTGAAAAATAGATTAATCACGTCGAAATGGGGGGGCACTACCGCAACAATTAAGGTTACCTGTGGTACACCACAAGGCGGGGTCCTATCACCACTCCTCTGGAATCTTGTTCTAAATGAAATTCTAAAAACATTGCAAACGAGCGGTGTCAAACTAGTCGATTATGCTGATGATGTAGTGGTACTTGCTGTAGGCAAGTACCTAAACACCATCAGCGAACTTATTGAAGCAGCCCTGGAAAAGCTCAGCAAATGGGCGAAGGCCAGCGGCTTAAAAGTCCACCCACAGAAAACGGAACTTGTATTCTTTACTAAGAAGTACAGGATTCCGGAATTTCAAGTTCCTAAACTGAGCAACATTACTCTGTCACTTTCCAAACAGGCCAAATTTCTCGGCGTCATTTTAGACAGTAAACTAAGCTGGAAACTTAACCTAGAAGAACGGGTTCTCAAAGCGAACAATGCGTTCTACACTTGCAAACGTATGTTTGGAAAAACGTGGGGCCTAAGATCCGAACTAACTCGGTGGATCTATACAGCTGTGGTTAGGCCTATCATGCTATACGGGGTTTTGGTATGGTGGCCAGCCATGGACAAAAAAGCGCATAGATCAAAACTGAAGCAAACAGGTCAGCTAAAATGTAGGGAGTTCGGACACTCAAGGATCGGCTTGAACCTAAAAGGTGAATCCGATTACATGGTTCCCTTCCTCTCACTACGTCGCAGATACAGTATTGATTTACTAAGCAGGGAATATTGGGCGCAAAGAGGCCCAGACCCTACTGACTCGACCAACATCTATACGGATGGATCTAAAATGGACACTGGAGTGGGTGCTGCAGTACACTCTCCAGACCTTGAGATCAACCTTAGCTACAAATTACTAGATCATTGTAGCATCTTCCAAGCAGAAATTCTGGCGATCCAGAAAGCTGCAGAAATTGCTCACGAGCGCGCAATTACTCACACAAACGTTTATCTCTACATAGATAGTCAAGCTGCTATTAAAGCTCTGGCTAGCGCGTATATTAAATCTAAGCTGGTGCTTCACTGTCATCTAGCACTTCAGACTCTGTGTACTAACAAGAGCGTGGTGTTGTGCTGGGTGCCAGGGCACTCTGATATCGCAGGAAACGAAGCAGCAGACAGGTTTGCAAAGAACGGTGCGAATCTCTTGGGAGCCACACCTGAGCACGTTCTACCCTCGCTACAATCGTATAAAAGAATTCTCGACAGTAAGGCCCTAGCTCAAGCTAGGCTGCGCTGGAATAAACTAACAACGTGCAGGATAACTAAGATTATGTGGGGCACGTACAACGCGAAAAAAACCGCTTCAATTCTTACCCTATCACGTGCGCAATGTAGGAAAGCAGTAGGTATCAGTAGGGTAATATGGCGTTTCTGGGCCACATTTTTTCATACAAAAATTGAGGCTCCATACAAAAATTGAGGCTCCATACAAAATGATATTGTAAAAATATGTTGTTTTTTTTGTTGTGGTTTTGTGTTATCAGTGAAATATTTAATTTTTTTGTTGTGTTGTTTATGAAATTTTTGGTGGCGTGGGTGTAGTAATAGAGTATATGAATTTGTTTCTAGATGGATTTTTGTGTTATGAATATGTGTGTGTGTGTGTGTGTGTGTGTGTGTGTGTGTGTGTGTGTGTGTGTGTGTGTGTGTGTGTGTGTGTGTAGGGTATTCTAAGCGGCCATTATTTTATAGTTTGTGACGTGGGGGATTCCACAATTTTAAATTTTGTATACTTCAAGGTTAATTTTAGAATATGGTTTTGAGTTGTTATCAGTTAAATATTTTTTTTTTCTAGATTTTTAGTGGAATATTAATTTATATTTTTTGTGTGTAGGTTGATTCTTTGAACTTTAAGAATATGTTAAAGAGAATAATATTTCTGGAGGTTATTATTATTATTATTTAGTTGATATCAATCAGCTGTTCGAAAACTAAATAGAGTGAAAATAAAGAAATTAAAAAAAAAATGTATTTGTGTATATTTTTTCATTTTTATTTCTTATGTATACCCTATCCCCCGATTTACACGGAAGATTGGTTCCTCAGAAAACCGTGTAAATCGAAATTTTTGTTTTTAACATGAAAAACCGTGTAAATCGAAAAAACGATCAAATGTGTATAATTTAGATATTTATTTACACAGAAATTAAAAATGATTCATTTATTTAATGGTAAATGAAAAAATCATTTGTTAAAACGGAAATTAAAAATGAATATTAAAACATCATAAACCTATTAAACGTTTACACCGAATTTATAAAAGTGGTTTAAAAATTATGAATTATTACTTACGCTTATATGTAGTAAGTAATTATTCCAAATTTCAAAATTGTAATAAAAATAATTTTTTTAACACTACTGATTGTGTAAATAAACTAATATTTAATTATTTTGGAAAAGTATTTTGAAAAATTATAAGAAAAAAACTCAACGATTTGCACGCTTTTGCTTCCGACCATAGACTGAACTAATTATGTAATATGAAAGCTATTGTGAAATGTTAACTCAATGTATATGCTGAATTTTTGGGAATTCCCCGTTTTTGTTATTTTTTATAGTCATGTCACAATATATAAATTTTGTTACCGTTTTTTTTTTTAAACCGTGTAAAAGTGAAACCGTGTAAAAAAAGTACCGTGTAAATCGGGGGATAGGTGTATATATATAAATTAATTTAATTTTGAATTTGAGGAATTCTATAGTGTCCCCAAGCTAAAGTGTTAATCTTATCATCTAATATATATCTTTTATCACTTAAAGATATTTTATTTATTAGTTGGGTATAAATACAGTGTAACTTAGTTCTAAATACAATCATATTTTTGTATATTATTTTATTATTTAGTAAACATGTTTTATATTCATTTATGCTTAAGTTATTAGTTACATTTCTATTTACGCCTTTAGCTTTACGAATTAATTTGGAATTTTCCGTGCATATTAGATACATTTTGGCTCTTAATCCGATAAATTCTTTCATAATTTTTCCATTGTTTTCATCTTTAAAGAGACCTAGGACTTTTTTATTAACGCGTGGTATATTATAAATATTATTGGGAGGATATTCAGATGTGTCAAATATTGGATTGATTGGGTTAAGAATGTCATTGCGTATATTATCATAAAAGTCATCTGTGTTAATAGTATATATAAAACTGTCTGTGTCCATATAATTAATTTTTTGATTCTCACCAAATTTTGGCTGCATATAATTATAGTGAAAGTCATACATTAAAATTTTAGATTGTTCTAGAATGGAAAATCCTAAATAAATTGGTTTATCATATAAAATATGCATTGGGGTTAATTGAACAGCAGCAAGATCTTCTGTGTATTGAGCAATGCTGTGAAAATTAGGTTTTGCAATTAAAGCTCTAGCACCTAAATGCTTCCCCTCACTTGCCCATGATGTAGCTATTTTAACAATTCACCTTTTTTCAACATTTTCCATTGTTTTACCGTAGGCCGCATTATTCATTAATTTGAAGAAATTTTTGTCAGACTCATTTTTGGATAGAGTTCTATGTTTTGTATTTAGATCAATATATTTTTGCAACCAATTGGATTGTTTAAACTCGATTGCACGGTGTATACGACGTAATATTAGACCGTTCTGTAAGCATTGTTTTAAAGCACGATAATGTATTACATATGATTTCTTGTCAGTCAAGTCTGTTATAAGTTTGCAAGATTTTCCATTTGGTGGTATTTTGCTTTCAGCGCAAAATGGTAAGTCATTGTGTTTATCGTGAATATCTGGTGGATATTCTAAATCAACTTCAAAAGCATACCCTATCTCTGCAGTGTCTGATATGCTAAGCACATCAATGTCAGACGGATTTTCAACCCAATTAAAGTCTTTGTAGGGTAGATAATGTGACATAGCCCAACCGTATAAGTTGTTTGCATCGCAATAAAATAAATATTGGTTTTGTAATTCAGGGTCGTAGTCATCCATATATTTATTATTTGCCTTGGAATATCTGCTAGAGCATTGACAGATACCTCCGCGAATCCCCCTTTGAAAAAATTTAAGCATGTCTATATCCGTTAATAAATCTAATTTTATATTTGTATACTTCAACATTGCTTGCCATGATAGACCGGGAGAAGTGTAAAAGTGTGCGGGGTCTAAATTATAAATTTTCCTACAAATATTTCGAAAACTTTCAAAAATATCTGCTAATAAAATAACATCAGTTTGGAGATAAAGTTCTAAATAATCCCACAACGATTGACAATCGAAAACATTCCAAACATTTTGAGCGTGTTTATAATCTTCATCTGAACAAGCTAAATCTTGCATGCGATTATAAAATTCCGCTTGAGGTGGTAAAGATTTTTCTTCAAGCTTTTCCCACGAATCAATATAATTATAAGGAAAAACACCTTTAGTTTTCATTAATTTAAACTTTAAATCGGAGGGATAAAACTTTCTAGTGCTATGTAACTGAATATCTTCCAAATTTTTAGCTAAACTATCTATACTTGAGGGTAAGAACCGCATTGAATCTAAAAATCGAAGTGGTACACATATAAATTTTTCGTTGGCATGTATAATATCTCTCATTTTTTGCATATGTACTAACCAAGCCAAATGCATTTGTGATTTGAAAAAATTGTGAACTCAATTCAAATTCAATGAATAATATGATATTTAAAAACCAAAATTATTAAGAGTTTTCACAGATTATATTTCATCGTTATAATATAATATAATTATATTATTTTATAATTATAAATTTTTTATAGTCAAGTTATAAGTGACATACAAAACAATTTTATTAAGAGATTCAAAAATATTTGAACCGTTAATTAATTTTATTAAATATTTTCATTTATTAAAAATAATTTTTATTGGTACGCAGTATTTTAAATTTATACTAAAGTTAGCATACAAGTTTTTTGTATTCAACATGGCTCAATGGATCGATTATTAGTTTAAGATTAAATTTAAAATAAGGTAGGTTTATGGGTTCGAATCCACTTGAGCAGCATGTTGATTTTTTTTTATATTTTTTTTAATGGAAATAGTTTAATAAAAGAATAAAAAAAATACAATATAAAATGTATATACATTTTTTTATTTTCAATTATGATCTTCCCAAAAATAATTTAATTACATTCTGATAACACAAAACTTCGAATAAATATAAAAAATGCCATGAATATTCTAGAATATTCTAAGATATAAAAACAGATTAAAAAAAACAAATGTGTGAAATATAAATTTATTTTGTTTACATTTAATTTTTAACCGCATCCTTAGTATAAAATTTGGATTGAACAAATATAAAATGTATGACAAAATTGACTAGATTAGAAATTCTTAAGGTTAAAATTTGAATTTAACACAAAATTTAAATCTGGAAATGAAGATATGAAGATTTATTTAAAAATTTATTTTTGTTACCATTTAATTTTAAACCACATCCTTATAGTATAAAATATGAATTGAACACATTTAAAATGTGTGATAAAATAGGCTAGATTAGTTAGAATATTCTAAGATATTCTATCGGAATATTCGAATAGAATATTATATAAAAACAAATTAAAAAAACAAATGTGTAAAATATAAATTTATTTTGTTTACATTTAATTTTTTAACCACATCCTTAGTATAAAATTTGAATTGAACAAATATAAAATGTATGACAAAATTGACTAGATTAGAAATTCTTAAGGTTAAAATTTGAATTTAACATAAAATTTAAAAATGAAGATAAGTATGTTATTGAATATGTAATTTTTTAATAATTAAATGTTTAACCACATTATTATGATAAAATGGTAATAAAATCATATAAATAGCAAAGAATTTTTTAACAATAACTCATTCAGAAGAAAACATCTAAATTAGTGATGTCAAAAAAATTAAAAACAACTGAAGCTGACGAACTCTTCCACCAAATGGGATGGGTGAAGAGGACGACTCCGAAGATGAAAGATGTTACTAAGAAAACCAAGATCAGCATCAAATGTAGCTAGAAAATTGTTTAGCGAAGGACAAATTGTGATCCCAGAGGAAAATTGGGATGAAGAAAATGATGAGAATGCTGATGACAACAAGAACATCAAAAAAGTTTTGACAGACTTTACCAATATGGTAAAGTCTATAAATCAATCAAAGGCATCAGGCAGTTCAGCTACAAATGTGGCAAACTATAAGGGTCTAAAAACCCTTAACACAGGAATTCGTTTTAAGTAAGTATTAAATTTATATGTTATATATATATATATATATTGTTTAAATTTTTATTTTATTTTAATTATATTTTTCTTTTTTTCTTTTATAGCATCAAGAAGCTGTTAACAGAGCCATCAGCATTCAAGAGAAGTGATGACAGTGTTGTCATCATAAGCGATGGCTTTTACACATATATGCCACCTAGGTATGCACAACTGCATACCAAGGAGTACATTAAATTTGTAAATAAGTTCCTGGAAACAGGAAAGCTGGAATATCAATTTCAAATAATGCCGAGGGAAAATTCCACTTTTTACTTGGGTCCAGTGGAAGTGCAATTCCACATGCGGAAATTATAAAAAAAAATAGTTTTTTTTAGTTATAACTTAATTGAATGAATAAAAATAAATTTTTCTATAACTTCATTTTTGTGGTTTTTATTTTTAATTTTCAGCTTTTCCTTTATTTTCAGGTTTTCTTTTATTTTCAGGTTTTCTTTTATTTTCAGGTTTTCTTTTATTTTCAGGTTTTCTTTATTTAATTTAAAAAAAAAAAAAAAAATGTATGTTTTTTTTATATTAATGAATGACAATAAATAATAAATTTTACTATAACTTAATTTTGTTGTTGTTCTTATTTTAATTTGTTTTGATATCAAACTTTAAAATGGCGGTATATAAGTTCTCACATTTTATTTTACAGGTTTCTCTTTAAAATATATCTTTTATTTTGTTTTAAAAAGTTTCAACATTTTCAATAAATAGCAAATACAAAATAATAATATAGTTAGTACTTATTTTGTTGGTGACATAATAAAAAATGGAAAATTTTAATTATAAATCGTTGTTAGAATTAAGTTTACCTACAAGAGAACTTTTAAAATTTATTGAAAAATGTGATAATAATATTGCAAAATTAAGTGAAAATTTAAAAAAAAGTAAATCTATTGGATCCAAGCGACATATTGAAGATAAAATTGGGAAATATCATAGCTATAAAGCTATTTTACAAAATAAAATTCATTATTGTGGTGGTAAGAGTAATTTTGTTAATGATGGAATAAAATGGAACATAATTGAATCAGCATTTGCAAGTCGAATTCTAACCGGATTAATTACAAATTAAATTTATAAAGATCCAATAATATTTTTAAATTCATCAACAAATATGTGTGTGCGAAAAATTAAACCAATATTACATAATCATATTACTATAAAATTGAATACTACTTTATGTGGTGAATTTATTATAAAAAAGGGTAATCAGTTAAACGGAGTATAAATATTTTAACACAAAAAATTATATAATTGAAAAAAATGATGATCTAAATGATTTTTTTATTAGAAATATTAAAAATCCAATATTATCTCAGTTGGAGGAGTTTCAGGAAAAAGATAGTGGATGGGCATTATCAAACATTGTTAGTTTATCTATAAATATAAATAAATGTGAAAGGTTAAGGGCTTCATCATACATTGAATTACCAAAACAAATACAGTTGAAAAAAGCTTGTATAAATATTAAAAATAATGATGAAGCATGCTTTTTATGGTGTATTGTTGCAGCTCTTTACCCAGCTCAAGATAATATAACAAGAGTAAATAAATATCCACACTATTCTACGGTATTAAAGTCAGATGGAATAAGCCTACCCGTAGCCATTAAACAAATTCCGAAATTTGAAATTATGAATAATTTATCAGTTAATGTTTTTATATTACAAAAAAACAAAAATAATAGTTTTGCAACTGTTCCATTAGCTCTAACAAAAAGAAAAGTACTTAGTGAATCCGCAGCTAATTCAACAACTGAATCTATAACAGTTGATCTAATGATATTGGTACTGGATTCATCAACAGACTTGGCAACTGATTTGGTATCTGATTCATCAACTAACCCAACAACTGATAAATATGTGGCTTCAATTACTGAATCTATAACGGAATCAACCACAGCTGATTCAATGGTATCGGTGATTGCTTCATCAACTGAGCAGGGAACTAATTCATCAACTAGTCCAACAACTAATAAATATCGAATTTATGACAAATGTAATAATAATAGTGGTAGAGTAGAGTATTCGTTAATAACATTATTATCAGTTTATATAGTTTCACAAGTATTTATATAATTTAATAAAGAATTGTTTTTGAATTTTAATATTATTTGTTTTATTTACTTCAATATATTTTACAATTTTTTTTCTTAAATCTAAAGCTCAATTTATTTATGACATCATCGAAATGAAACTTATTTATTTTTTCATATTTTTATAAGCAGTTGAAGATTTTCCAGATGCTGCTGATGATGATGATGATGAGGGATCTTGCTTTAATGGACATGTGTAACATGCTTTTGCATTTGCGCAAAATAATTTATATTGACATTCTTTAACTTTATCCATATTCTTGCCTTCATTTAATAATTGTTTTTTGTCACTCATTTTCAGGATTTTGTTATTCACTGCAGGTGCTCTATTCTCAATGATAAATTTGCTTGAACTGAATTATTGAAAAATATTATTTTCTGAAGAACTCAAATTTATATATATATAGAATGCATAAACATTATGAGTTTATTTAGCAGTATGTTTACAATAACAAATCTTTTTTGTTTATCCAAGAGTTTTGATTAGAAGGAAATCCAAGCCATTTCACAAAAACTTTATCTCCCTTGGTTTTGACTACTTTTTCAACTAAATATATTCCAGGATATTTTGCTTTTTGTAATTCATGCTCATAGAACCCCCCTTTAATAGGGTTCCCCTGATAATCTTCTAATAAGTAAGTTATTGGATTTGTAAGTTGTCTTTTAGTTATCTTGAATATTTCAGTTGTCCAGTTGGGTGTATAACCTTTTTCAAAAACATGTTTAAACTTGCTCACACGAATTGAGTCACCAACTTTAAACTTTGCAGATGGTGCAATTTTAATATGATTATAAACTGTTGCTAAAAGTGTTTTTTCATATGCTTTCGCGATTTCAGCAGGTTTTCGTTTAATTGTTCTGTGAATTGAATGATTATAATCATGTACAAGTTTCTGAATTATTGTGGTCTATTTATAGGTTCCATTAAAACTGAATTCTTTCCACATTTTTTCCTTTATTGTCCGATTAAAACGTTCAACAATTGAAGCTTTCAAAGAGCTAAATGTTGAGTAATGATTAATCTTATATTTCACAATTAAATTTTGAAATATTTTGTTGAAAAACTCTTTACCATAATCAGTTTGCAAGTTTTTGGGTTGTCTATTTGAATTTATGAAAATAGATTTAAGCGCCTGAGTAACTGTATCACCAGTTTTATTTTTTTTTGCAATAGCCCAACCATATTTTGAAAACGTATCAATTACAGTAAGTAAAAATTTATAACCACCATTTTATTTAGCATATGCACCCATTTCTACAAGATCGGCTTGCTAAAGATCATCAAAACCTTTGATTATAACACGTCGTCTCTTAAAGTTTCTTCTAAAAGGTTTATGCAGCTCCTCAACAACCTTTCTCTTACTCATAATTTAGGTATATGTGCAAAATATTATTATTCATGATCGTTTTTGATAAAATTAACAACTTCCAACTTAATTATAGCTTGTTCAAAATTTTCCAATATTTCTGTTATTTTTAAATTCTCATCTTTAATATATTGCATTAAACTATCATATGTATCATCAATTGATTTTCGTAGCATTATAATACTCTTATTAAGCGCATCTATTTCATTATCTATGTATCCTTTTGTTGCTGCATCATTAAGATACGTTGGATTATTAATATTGACAAGACTTTTAAATTGTAGATCATAATTTCCATCAGATGTTAAATAAAAACCAATTCCTGGTCGACCTGGAGCAGATCTTTCAAAATTATTACTTCGACCGAACTTGTCAATAACCATATTGCTTATAGTGAAAAAATACATTTGCAAAATCTTTTATTTATTCAATTAAGTTAGCCTCCTTAAGCTCTTCAATTATTGAAATAATTTCGTTATTATGATTGTTGTTGCAAATAAATGTTAAAGTTGAATTCGGTGTTGAAGTTTTGAAGCTGTCATAACTCAATTTCTCTGGTTTAAGATGCTCATATTTTTCTTCTTCTTTTATTTCAGGTTTTATTGTTATATCCTTGGGCATTTTATGTTCAACTACTTTTATTAAATCGTTTAACGGTTTCACTATAGGTTTGAAAGAATTTTCTAATTCATCTCCTTTAGCTATTTCACCAGATTTTAAAATTGCATATTTTCGTTTCAAAGCTTTTTGAGCTTTTATCATTTCTGTGAAAACTTTTTGTTTCATATTAAGATGTACTAATTAATATATATGTAGCTTAAGCACGGTACTGTCTGCTTATATATCCTGTTATAAACTGATCCGTCCCTCTCTGATCAGATCGCTTATGAACTGTAACAGACCCCTGATTGCAACAGACTCGTGATTGTTGTTCCAAATCTCAGCTTATTCTTCAATCAATAAAAATTCATCGAAATTCTTTCTATAACCACCATTATCACCCGATCTGTTTTTATCAATTAGTAAAAATCCATAATCATTCTTCCAGCATTCTTTGCATACATCTTTGAAATGATTAAATGACATATCAGAGTTTACATGGTCATTATAAATATGTCGAAGATTTAAATCATCTTGCTTGAACAAGATTATGAAATTAGCATTATCGCGAATTAAATGTTTAGGAATATGTGTATACGATTGACATAAATAAAAACTGTCAACATCATTATGTCTACCCATGCAAAAATATTCTCGTATATTATTTTGCTTTTCACAAGCAACGTCATCAAAAATAAAAACTGAATTTTTTTTAGCTTCCGAGGGTTCCATTATTTCACAATTATTTGAAAATTCATAGTACCCCATTCCCTTGATGGAAGTTATCAATTTTCTTAAATATTCATATTTAGGTTGGTGTAATGATTTTGAATATATATAAATATTTTCAAAACACATTCCATTGGGGTCTAATAATATGCTTAACATGACATTGGTTTTACCACAATTTGAGGGTCCTACTATTAACCCTCGTATATTATTTGGTAATAAGGGACCATGTTTACTTTTTTTTTCAACACCCGAACCGACAGTTTCATCAAAATTTTTAATTCTAATTTTAGCATGCTGCTTCACAAACTTCATCTTATTGACTATTTGAAAATCTTAGTATTAATGATTTATATATATATATATATAATTAATATATATATATATATTAATTTATATATATATATATATTATATATATATAATTAAATATTTTCTAAAATAAATTTAATTATGAAAAAGTTATCAAAGCTTGAGGTCAATTATATAAATAAATTATGATTAATTATCATTCGGTTAATTGTGAAAAAGGCATCAAAAGAGGAGGAGGTGTTTTAAACTCTCTAATAAATAATTTACCAATTGAATTACATTTGCCTGGATATAATTATTGTGGACCTGGAACTAAACTTAAAACCAATCATAATGGATGTAACCAAAATATTAAATAAGATGAAAAAATTCTTGGAAACGAAAAAAATATCTGAGCTTATACAGGGACAAATGTATAGGATAACCAGCGCTAAGAAAGTGGAAACAAAATTTGGGAGCTGAATTGTGGTAATACTGGAAGCAAAATTTCAAACCTTTCTTCCTATAAGGTTTAACAAAATTACCAACACAATCCTCAATAAATTGAAAGAAGGCCGGGAAGGCCTTATTTTCAGAGGATTGATAGGAAGGTCTTGTAACATAGAATTCATAACTATGCCACATAGCAATGAATATGAAAATTGGGATGACGATGATGATGTTTGTCCTGAAACCATTCAAAATAATTATACCATTTTATAATAAATAAATAATTTACTTTAAAAAAAAAAAAGATTAATAAAAAAAAATATTATTATTGACAATGAAATTGTTTTTTTTAATTATAAGACTATTAAATAAATTTTTATTTTCTTTTTTTGATAGGTAGTTTTTTTAAACTTTATATGTATGTGGTTAACATAAAGTTTTTTTTTTTAATATATAATAAAAAATTATTTTGCTATTTAACTAGCAATAATTCATAGAATTCCTCAGTTTAATTCAAATTTTCTTGAAGTGAACTAGTAGTTCTATAATGTTTTTGTGTGAAAATTGTAAAAAAGTCTTTAAATCGGATAAGTTGTTGTTGGCCCACATTAAACGCCAACATGTAAATTTAAAATTAAAGTGTAGTGATTGCAATAAAACGTTTCAAAGGGAGGACAATTTAAACCGCCATAAAAAATCAAAACATTCATCCCCGAAAACAAATAATAAAAGAAAAAATTCTGAAAGTGAGTTAAATAAGGTATCTAAAAAAAATAAAAATAAAATAAGTGATGGTACATCTGCTTCGAAAGAGTCTTTTTGTGAAAGTTGTAAAATTAGCGTTAAATCTAATCTGGGAAGTGGTATTATCACATCCGAACCAATTTACATAAAAAGAACTGTTATATTTCAATTGGTGAAAATTTAAAATGTGTAAAGGGAGGTTTTAATCAAAGAACCAATACCTACATTTTAGAAAATACTGATGCATCTATACTCAATACAGATGAATTTTTTGCAAAATATTTGAATCAAATTATTATATTATTGAAGACCGCTCTAGAAAAAATGGGTTCTTTAAAATATAATATTGAATTATTTTGCAATTATATAAAACCACAAACATTAGACGAAGGTTCTGAAATAAGTTCAGATTTAAAATCATTTATAACTAAAATTATACTAGTTCAACAAGAGAGAGATATTGAAAGTTTTCTTATGGAGAATCAGGAAAAAATTAAAACTTTAATGGATGAATTCCAAGAAAAAGACAGCGGTTGGAGTTTAGCACAAATTATGCATCTGGAAATTAATATAAATATGTATGAACCAATTAGAGGATCTAGTTATATTAAATTACCTCTGAAAATAGAAAACAAAAAAGCATGCATTAATGTTATGAATAAAGATGAGTATTGTTTTAAATGGGCGTTAATATCTGCAATAAAAGATATATCTGAACATTCTTATAGAACAAGCTCGTACGCTGTATCAGATATTAGTCAGAATATTATTGAAGTAAATGAATCTCATACACTTAATTTTTCTGGCATTCAGTTTCCAATGAAAGTTAATGAAATTTTTAAATTTGAAGAACTAAACGCTAATATTAGTATAAATGTTTTTGGATTAGATGAAAAAAATTCAATCATTGGACCATATTATCATACAAAATTATTAAAGATGCAGCATATTAATTTATTATTGATTGAGAACGAATTAAAATTTCATTACGTCTGGATAAAAGATTTGTCAAAGCTATTGAAGTCGCAAATTACTCACCATAGTGGAGGCAACGGAATATTTATATGTTCAGCGTGTCTTTTACACTTTTATTCAAAACAAAAATTATCTAACCATAAAAAAGAATGCAATGGTATAGTTACATCTATGCCTGAAGATCACAACAAAACAATCAATTTTAAAAATATTCACCAACAACTTGAAGTTCCATTTACAATATATGCAGATTCGGAATGTATGCTGAAAAAAATTTTAACGTGTCAACCAGATCCAACTACATCACTAACAAATAATGTTGAATTACATGTGCCTGTAGCGTTTTCATATTATATTAAATATTCATTTGATTCATCTATAGACAAATATAGTTTTTTTAAAGGTAATATACATATTTTATTTTATTTTATTTTTTTTTATTATTATTATAATTATAGTAATTAATTGTTTATTATTTCTTTTTGTTTGTTTTTTTTTCAAGGCGAAAATTGTGTTGCAGAATTTTTTGAAACATTAATCGAGGATTGTACTTATTTGTATACAAACTATTTCGTAAACCCTAAACCGATGGATCCGCTCACAGGTGCAGAGAAAATACTATATGACATATCAACTGTCTGTCATATTTGCGAAAAAGTAATGCTTGATGGAGAAGTTCACGATCATTGTCATTTAACTGGCAAATTTAGAGGTCCTGCTCACAATGCATGCAATATTAATTATAAATTAGATAATTTTTTTCCAATATTTTTTCATAATTTTTCTGGTTACGATGCTCATACTTTATTTAAAAGCTTGAATAACATTCCGGAACATATAAATGTTATTCCAATAAATAAAGAAAAATATATATCGTTAAGTAAAAAAATTAAAGTAGAGGGTGTAGAAAAATCTTTCACGTTAAGATTTTTAGATTCAATGCGGTTCTTACCCTCAAGTATAGATAGTTTAGCTAAAAATTTGGAAGATATTCAGTTACATAGCACTAGAAAGTTTTATCCCTCCGATTTAAAGTTTAAATTAATGAAAACTAAAGGTGTTTTTCCTTATAATTATATTGATTCGTGGGAAAAGCTTGAAGAAAAATCTTTACCACCTCAAGCGGAATTTTATAATCGCATGCAAGATTTAGCTTGTTCAGATGAAGATTATAAACACGCTCAAAATGTTTGGAATGTTTTCGATTGTCAATCGTTGTGGGATTATTTAGAACTTTATCTCCAAACTGATGTTATTTTATTAGCAGATATTTTTGAAAGTTTTCGAAATATTTGTAGGAAAATTTATAATTTAGACCCCGCACACTTTTACACTTCTCCCGGTCTATCATGGCAAGCAATGTTGAAGTATACAAATATAAAATTAGATTTATTAACGGATATAGACATGCTTAAATTTTTTCAAAGGGGGATTCGCGGAGGTATCTGTCAATGCTCTAGCAGATATTCCAAGGCAAATAATAAATATATGGATGACTACGACCCTGAATTACAAAACCAATATTTATTTTATTGCGATGCAAACAACTTATACGGTTGGGCTATGTCACATTATCTACCCTACAAAGACTTTAATTGGGTTGAAAATCCGTCTGACATTGATGTGCTTAGCATATCAGACACTGCAGAGATAGGGTATGCTTTTGAAGTTGATTTAGAATATCCACCAGATATTCACGATAAACACAATGACTTACCATTTTGCGCTGAAAGCAAAATACCACCAAATGGAAAATCTTGCAAACTTATAACAGACTTGACTGACAAGAAATCATATGTAATACATTATCGTGCTTTAAAACAATGCTTACAGAACGGTCTAATATTACGTCGTATACACCGTGCAATCGAGTTTAAACAATCCAATTGGTTGCAAAAATATATTGATCTAAATACAAAACATAGAACTCTATCCAAAAATGAGTCTGACAAAAATTTCTTCAAATTAATGAATAATGCGGCCTACGGTAAAACAATGGAAAATGTTGAAAAAAGGTGAATTGTTAAAATAGCTACATCATGGGCAAGTGAGGGGAAGCATTTAGGTGCTAGAGCTTTAATTGCAAAACCTAATTTTCACAGCATTGCTCAATACACAGAAGATCTTGCTGCTGTTCAATTAACCCCAATGCATATTTTATATGATAAACCAATTTATTTAGGATTTTCCATTCTAGAACAATCTAAAATTTTAATGTATGACTTTCACTATAATTATATGCAGCCAAAATTTGGTGAGAATCAAAAAATTAATTATATGGACACAGACAGTTTTATATATACTATTAACACAGATGACTTTTATGATAATATACGCAATGACATTCTTAACCCAATCAATCCAAGATTTGACACATCTGAATATCCTCCAAATAATATTTATAATATACCACGCGTTAATAAAAAAGTCCTAGGTCTCTTTAAAGATGAAAACAATGGAAAAATTATGAAAGAATTTATCGGATTAAGAGCCAAAATGTATCTAATATGCAGGGAAAATTCCAAATTAATTCGTAAAGCTAAAGGCGTAAATAGAAATGTAACTAATAACTTAAGCATAAATGAATATAAAACATGTTTACTAAATAATAAAATAATATACAAAAATATGACTGTATTTAGAACTAAGTTACACTGTATTTATACCCAACTAATAAATAAAATATCTTTAAGTGATAAAAGATATATATTAGATGATAAGATTAACACTTTAGCTTGGGGACACTATAGAATTCCTCAAATTCAAAATTAAATTAATTTATATATATACATATACATAAGAAATAAAAATGAAAAAATATACAGAAATACATTTTTTTTTTTAATTTCTTTATTTTCACTCTATTTAGTTTTCGAACAGCTGATTTATATCAACTAAATAATAATAATAATAATAACCTTCAGAAATATTATTCTCTTTAACATGTTCTTAAAGTTCAAAGAATCAACCTACACACAAAAAATATAAATTAATATTCCACTAAAAATCTAGAAAAAAAAAATATTTAACTGATAACAACTCAAAACCATATTCTAAAATTAACCTTGAAGTATACAAAATTTAAAATTGTGGAATCCCCCACGTCACAAACTATAAAATAATGGCCGCTTAGAATACCCTACACACACACACACACACAAATATTCATAACACAAAAATCCATCTAGAAACAAATTCATATACTCTATTACTACACCCACGCCACCAAAAATTTCATAAACAACACAACAAAAAAAATTAAATATTTCACTGATAACACAAAACCACAACAAAAAAAACAACATATTTTTACAATATCATTTTGTATGGAGCCTCAATTTTTGTATGGAGCCTCAATTTTTGTATGAAAAAATGTGGCCCAGAAACGCCATATTCACCTACTGGTATCTCTACCGGACACTGCTTGATTGGCAAACATGCACACAGGATGGGTCTCACCAACACAAACCTCTGCAGATACTGCAACGACACAGGGCAAGAGGAAACTCTAGAGCATCTTCTGTGCTACTGCCCGGCCCTAGCACGAAGAAGGTCGCTAATACTAGGCCGCGCATTCCTCACAGATCTGGATGAGGTAGCCAAATGTGGAGTGAGAGCTCTTCTCATATTCGCGGAGGCCACTAACTTTATTCAACTCTAAACAAATTTTCTATCATTTCTCAAAATAATTCAACGTTTTTTAAAACTTCTGTTGAATTAATTACTGAAAATTTAGATTCCTTCAAACCAAAGATTGGCACACTAAATAATGTAACTACTGATCACAAATTTGATGAAGTACAGGCTTATTTGGCTTTTGTTAGATATGATATTAAAACTAATAATCAATCTCTTAGGGACGTTATAGACGAATTGAAATGTCTCAAGATACCAATTAACTTGAATGTATCTATTGAACCTGTGAAAAGTTCGTTGTTTGAAGAGTTACAAATCAATAATACAGATAATTCAAAAACTCGACCTTCAACAACGGCAGTTGGTAATGATTTTGTGAAACGATGCTCAATCTATGTGAAGATATCTCCATTCAACTCGGACGCTGGGTGGTTAAAGAACTTCATTACTTTGAATTTTGGTATTACAGTTATAATCTGTAAAAATGTAACACCAGTCTATCTTAAGAAAGATAAACTAAAATTTTCTAGCTTCAAGGTTGAGGTTCCAGTACATACTATTATTACTCTGTTGGACGCAACATCGATTTGGAATTCAATAAATGCATCACCTTCGATTTGGGTAAATAATAATAAAATTAAAGCAAATGGTTCAATAAATAAAAAAGATACTACAAGTAACAACAATTAATTGAGAATGAATATTGGACATGTTAATAATGAGGCTAAGAATAAGATCAATAAAAAAATTAAAAACAATATCACTAGTAATAATAAAATTAAAATTAATCACAACCAAAATAGTTTAAATAATAATAATAGTAATAGACCAAAAATAAAAAAAAAATAGATTAAATGCTGCTAATAATACAAGTAGTAATATTAGTGGTAATCGTAAAAAGAATTATAATTTAAATAATAATAAAATAAATATTAATGATAAAAATAAAAATAAACGTAATAATGACTTACCAACTAATAAAATTCGTGTGATATATCATTTAGAAATGTACTTAGATATCCAAACTTCGTACAAGGTGATACTTTTATGGTTGCTGATCCTAATTACCAAAAGAGGTTCAGTAAATTTAAGACACAAGGAGATTCTTTTATGGTAGATAATCCTACGTCATTTGTCCCTGTTTCATCCAACTTTCCTATTAATCCAATAACAACTAAACTACTCCCCTAATAATTACTAATATTACTACTGTCCCTGTTCCTATTAATCCAATAACAACTATTCCCCCCAATAACTACTAATAATAGTACTAACCATATTACTAACCCTACTAATGTTGTCACCACTCCTTCTCCTTTTTTTTGTCAATCCTTTAGTCTCTCCAGTGGTCAGGATGACACAAAATTCAGTTGTTGATGGTGAAAATTTATATGCACTGCGTCGTTTTAAAGATCATAAAATTTATGATAATGTTAGGCTGTTTCTACCGTATCTACATGATGAACCTACTTCAGTTTGTGTACTTGGTCATACAATTACCAGCTTTTATAAAGTCAGTAGGTTTGCCTATAGATCATAAAGAACTTACTAAACTTTTTATTAAATTTCACGATGATCTTGGTATACCTGAAGCTGATATTAAAACAGATTTGAATGCCTATTATAATTATGTAAATAATAGAAGGAGAGAGGACATTCAAAGAGTACGAGATACTAATAATAAGTATTTTAAGCCATATTCCTAATAATGGTAATACTACTATAAATAATGTTAAGTCAAGTAATTGCAATTTAATTTTAATAAATAAATTAAATTTTACTGACCTAAAAATTTATTATCAAAATGTTAGGGGCCTTCGTACAAAAAATAAAATTGTACATTCAAATTCATTATCTATGGACTTCGATATCTATGCCCTAACTGAAACATGGTTGAATCCTACAATTAACAGTCTTGAATTATTTAATCAATTGTACTCAGTTTTTAGAAAAGATAGATATCACCTACAAGATCCATTGATTCCTAGCTACCGGATTCCATGGATTACATGTTCTTATTGGAACAACTTTTTAATTAATTTGTTTAATTCGACATTTAAATAATCATTTTTCACAAACCCATCATTTTGGCTTTGAAGCAGCAGCTTGATATTGACATTTTGTAGATATTGTTTGATTATTCCTTTATGTTTCAATATATTGATGAGATAGTTAAATTATTTATATAGTATAATAGTATATATGCTATCAAATCCAATTTTCATGTAAAAACTTTCAGTCCAGACAACTGGATCTTATTTTTACTTCTGGTTGGGAAAATATAATAATTTAACAATTTGAGTCTTCTCTAGTTAATATTGATCAATTTCATCCTCCAATCACGATATCATATTGTTATAATGCGCCTGTGTTAAATACCCACGCTACGTCATATAGATTCAATTTTAACAAGAATGATTTTTATGTTCTAAATACTTATTTAAATTCAATCAACTTTAATAAGTGCATTGACTTAATAACGTTAACTTTAATTTTGTTATAGAAAAGTTTTATAACGTAGTGTTATTTGGATTTAATATGTATGTACCCAAAATTATTAATAAATGGATTAACAATAGTCCGCCTTGGTTTTCTTATGAACTTAGGAAGCTTAAAAATATTAAAAATAAAGCATGGCGTAAATTTCTTAAATCTAAAAATAACGTGGATTACATTAATTTTGTAAACTTATTTAATACTTTGAAACAAAAAGTGGATTTAACATATAATAATTATGTGCTCATTGATAATCCAAAATTATTCTGGAATTCTGTTAATTCAAAAAGAAAATCTGATGAATTCCCTACTTTTATGAGTTTCAACGGTCACTTAAGTAATGATGCTTCTGTTATATCAAATTATTTTCGTGATCATTTTTCAGATTCGTATGTGAACTCAGATTTTCAAAATAATGAAGGTTACTTTGACCATATGGACTCTTTTCCAAAGACCACTCGCCAGGATATTAGTTTTGATGACTGTTTAATTAAGTCATACTTGGATAAGCTTGGGGATAATTCGTCAGCTGGACCGGATGGTATACCGGAAATTATTCTAAAAAAATGCTCTAGCTCATTAAAGTTACCATTATCTATTTTATTTAAACGCTCTCTATTAACGGGTATATTTCCTGATTTTTGGAAAAAACCGTATATAAAACCAATCCATAAGAAGGGCTCTAAAATGGAAGTAACTAATTATCGTCCTATAGCTAAATTATCAAGTATATCGAAATTATTCGAACTAATGGTTTTTGATTCTATTTATGAACACTGCGTAAATTTTTTACTGCCTAATCAGCATGGATTCATGAATTAGATTGACGGTAACTAATTTAATTGAATCAGCTTCGAATATTATTAATAATATGGAAGCAGGATTTCAAATGGATGTTTTATATAATGACCTTAGTAAAGCATTTGATCTACTACCTCATAGCATTATTTTATTTAAACTAAAAAAATTGGGATTTCCGGTTTACTTCATTATTTGGATTAAATCTTATTTATCAAATAGAACTTATAGTATTTTATTTAGAACGTTAATATCATCATTTTTTGAAGCTAATTCTGGTGTTCCTCAAGGTAGTCCAATTATTATTTATCATATCGATAAATGATGTAGTCTCCATAATTAAAAATAGCAATATGAAAATAGCAATCTACGCTGATGATATGAAAATTTATAAAAAGATTGCCTCTTTGAACGATTCACATTTGCTTCAATATTATTTAGATCGTTTTTCTATATGGTGTAGTTTGAATTTTCTAAAATTAAATGTGGATAAGTGCGCAATTATGACGTTTTCGCGTCAACATTCGCCTAATCACTTTTCATATAAACTTAATGAAGAAATTGTATCAAGAGTAGAAGTTTTTAAAGATTTAGGTGTTTATTTTGATTCAAAATTAAACTTTAAATTGCACTACAATTAATAAAGCAAATTCAATGTTAGGTTTTATAAAACGATGGTCAAAAGAATTTTTTGATCCTTATATACTAAAATCGTTATTTACATGTCTTGTTCGTCCTAATTTGGAGTATGCTAGCCAAGTATGGAACCCATATTTTGATATTCATGTACGTCGAATAGAGTCAATTCAAAGAAATTTCATTAGGTATGCTTTACGTCAGTTTCAGTGGCTGAATCCATTTAGATAAGCTGAATTTAATACATTTGGCTTCATTAGAAAAAAGACGTGAATTGGCTGATGTAATTTTCTTAACTGAAGTTATAAACTTGCAAATTGATTCATCATTCATTTTAAATAAAATTGAATTTACGAGCAATTATCGATCTAGATCTCCAAATTTATTCAGAATAGCTTTCCATAGAACTACATATGGTAAATTTGAACCCAAATATTAGGCAATAAATTTCAAAATCAAATTAGAATATCAACTAATTTTTTTAAAAATAACTTAAAAAGGCTAATTATAGGTAATTGATTGTTATATATTCTATTAACCATTATTACTAGTATTATTATTCTTTTAATACTATTTAGTATTTAATAGTTAGTATGTAATATTTAAGTAGTCTGCTCAAATGGAGACTGTAGTTAATTGAAGTTAATTAATTAATCCATTTATTATTTAGTAATATTTAATATTATATTCTATACTTTTATAGAATTAATAATTTGTATTAAATTAAATTAAAAATTAAATTAAATATTCACAATATTCTATTTTTATTTATATAGAATTAATAATATATATTAAGTATTTTAACTTAGTTATTAACTATAGTATTTATATATTTTTTTTTTTAAAAGTTATGTATTTATATAGTATATTTAAGAAATTGTAAGTTATTTGAATTAAACAGAAATAAATAAATAATAATGTATGCTGAGAATGTTAGTATTGGAAAATGAAGGTTAGTATCAAAATTATAATATACTAAAATTTTTAATAATTATTTTTTTTTTCTTTTTTAGGGAATACAAAACAGCTACCGAAGACGATTAGATCGTCCAATACACAATACTGCAGAACTTAGGTTTTTAGGGAAATCCAAAAATAGATTCAGCGCAGGTACAATTGCTTGATGTCGATGCTACTAATTACGGCATATTATAATTAACATTATCTGGTAAGTCCAGTTTTCCCAGTTCAGACAGTTTTGCTGGCTGGAAGGATGTCATTGAGTAATGTTGACTCCCTGATAGTTGATAATTGGAGGGTGTCTGCTAAAAGATCTTTCTCGGATCACGGCTGGATACTCTTCGATGTTAACCTCATAATCCCAGCTCCCAAACCCTACAGAAATCCTAAGAATACGGACTGGGGTAAATTTAAGAATGTGTTGAGGCAAAAGTTATCGGCCATGGATAACGCTGAGACCAGGATAGATGCGGTTGATAACCTAGAGAGAGAGACGGACAAATTTGCCAAAGCTATGGAGGTCTCTTTCAAGGTATCATGTCCCATAAAACGCAGTAAAAAATCATTTCCAGTTTGGTCGAATGAGGAACTTACTAATCTGATAAAGATGACTAGGGATGCATATAATGTCTGCTACAGGCAGAACACTTGGCAACTCTATAAGGATCGCCTTAGAGAATATAAGAAAGCAATACGTACAGCCAAGAACCTCACTTGGCGCGAGTATTGTGAGTCCGTCGAAAGCACTCGCGACTCTGGCAGACTCAGCAGAGTTCTATCCAAAGAACACTCTAACCCTTCATTTCTAAGAACTATGGATGGGACGTGGACTGAGTCGTCTGCGGATACATTAAACCTCTTAGAGGAACCCACTATCCTGGATGCTCAGAGATTGACCAGCCTGCAGCCCAGACAGAGGTGCAAGTTAATCGTGAGCGGCTAGGAGAATGGGCTGACACATTAATCAGCTACGATAAGGTCACCTGGGCGATCGATAATTTCTCACCGTACAAATCTCCTGGTTTGTACGGTATTTTTCCTAAGTTGCTACAAGAATCGAAGGAACTGGTTGTTCCCTTGATGGTTAAGCTTTTTAAAGGTAGCCTTCAATGTTACTTATTTGAAATTCACAGTCTAAACCCTAAACCTTCGTTAATCAAGAACTTCCCGCTGCATTTCCCCATTGTTTCAATTTTCTCATCGGTGTTTATTTTAATATCTGATTTTAAGGTAGCCGACGAGTTTATCGAAAACGAATTTATCGAAAACGAGTTTACCGAAAGCGAGTTTATCGAAAACGAGTTTATCGAATGATCAATTGATCGAATGACGAGTATATCGAAAAATATTATTTTTAAGGAATTAAAAACTTCTAAATTTTTTCTTTATATACAGAAACTTCAAATGTGTTTATAATAGCATTTGTTAGAAAAAATGAGTTTTGGATAAAAAATATTGAAAAAAGGGTTAAAGCAAAAAATACTGAAATAATGAGGTTTAAAGTAAAAAACACTGAAATTTTTTCCTAAGAATTAATCTGCAACGGTTTTTCCGTTACAGGTTTTCATTAATTGTGGGAAATTCCCTTCATTTATGCATTTTTTGATTTTGTGTTAATAAAAAATATTTAGAAATTAAAAGAATTAATTTGAAAATGGATTTACAATTCTATAGTAGTGAAAAAGGAAAACAAAAATTATTTTTAAATGGATGTTTATTCAATAAGGACAAAAGTTATGAATACAATATAAATACATATTTATATGTACATATATAAATAAAATATTTAAAATTTCTGTATATAAATAAAATATTTCAAAGTTTTTAATTTTTTAAAAAAAGACATGCTTTTCTGAGATAAAATCCACAATTCGTAAGTTCCTTAAAAATAATATTTTTCGATAAACTCGTCATTCGATCAATTAATCATTCGATAAACTCGTTTTCGATAAACTCGTTTTCGATAAACTTACCGGTAATCTATTTTAATGAATTTTTCTTCATAATACTTACAAATAAATGTGCAATTTCAGATGATAAATCAATTTTTTTATTAAATATATCAGAGTCGAGGAAATGGATTGAAAAATGGTTGCATACAGGGAAAATGAAAACTCCATTTTGTTTTAGTGGATTAATACAAACTGGTATTGAAATTCTTTG
The DNA here is from genome assembly GCA_963920725.1 of Rhamphomyia laevipes. Taxonomy (NCBI): domain Eukaryota; kingdom Metazoa; phylum Arthropoda; class Insecta; order Diptera; family Empididae; genus Rhamphomyia; species Rhamphomyia laevipes. The sequence goes on from OY987257.1 coordinate 32,635,348, forward strand.
GAAAAATGTTAAATCAGTTCAGCAATCATTTCTATTAACCTCACATTTAAATCAAGACCCGATTTGAAAATTTTATATCAATTATTAGAAATAATAGAGGTTCTTATGAATTTAATCCATCGGCTGTACGATTCTGTAGCAACTTAAAACAAACATTTTTGCAAAATTTTGTTGCACCTGAACCTTAGGTTATATTGATTCCAATTCACAATCTATTTCCAATTATGAGAATCTTGCCACAATTGATTGTTTGCCAATTGATTTACCTGTTGTTGAAACAGATGTAGATACAATTAATGATTCAAAAGATTTTTTAAATGCAATTGATTTTGATGAAATGTTAGATTCATCAAAAAAAAAAAAAAAAAGACTGTGCGAAATTATACTTAGCAGGTTATTTAGTTTATCATTTTAATAAAAGTAATTGTGAAGTTTGTTTCAATTTCATGAATGATATTTTTATTAAAATGATATTTTTATTTAAAAGAAAATGTACAAAGCTGTTAATCCAAATTTAATTAAAAATTATGAAGGATTAAAAACTCCTAGCATTAAATTTGAATTGTTGTGTAAATATATAATTAATATATTTGAAAAAAATATAGAAAATATACAACACGAAAATGCTCTGGTCCAAAAGTTGGAAGCTATTGTTGAAAAACATCTTCCCGAAGATGAAGTTGAATGCCATATTAAAAATATAATTGAATATTTAATAATTTTATTAGTAAAATTTCGACTACGGAAAATTAATATACTTTTAAAGAAAAAAAATACCAAAACTCAAAGAGCAATAATTTTTCAAGGCATGTAATTCGACACTGGTTAAATAAAAAATCTGATATCAAAATATCTTAAGAATTAAAAGAACATAATCATTTTATAACACAGTCTGATAATGTTAGTTTTAGTATGCTGAAAAAAATATTTAGTTACCTATATTCTTTTAATTCTGAAAACATTTTCATATTATCAAATTTGTAGATTTATTTACAAATCGTATGCAAATTAACTGTAACTTATTTCTAAATATTATATTTTAATCAAATTTTTGTTGAAAAACTATTAATTCCTATTTCAGATAGTGGAGGCAACGGAATATTTATATGTTCAGCGTGTCTTTTACACTTTTATTCAAAACAAAAATTATCTAACCATAAAAAAGAATGCAATGGTATAGTTACATCTATGCCTGAAGATCACAACAAAACAATCAATTTTAAAAATATTCACCAACAACTTGAAGTTCCATTTACAATATATGCAGATTCGGAATGTATGCTGAAAAAAATTTTAACGTGTCAACCAGATCCAACTACATCACTAACAAATAATGTTGAATTACATGTGCCTGTAGCGTTTTCATATTATATTAAATGTTCATTTGATTCATCTATAGACAAATATAGTTTTTTTAAAGGTAATATACATATTTTATTTTATTTTTTTTTTTTTTTATTATTATTATAATTATAGTAATTAATTGTTTATTATTTCTTTTTGTTTGTTTTTTTTTCAAGGCTTTCGCCTTGTGTTGCAGAATTTTTTGAAACATTAATCGAGGATTGTACTTATTTGTATACAAACTATTTCGTAAACCCTAAACCGATGGATCCGCTCACAGGTGCAGAGAAAATACTATATGACATATCAACTGTCTGTCATATTTGCGAAAAAGTAATGCTTGATGGAGATAAAGTTCACGATCATTGTCATTTAACTGGCAAATTTAGAGGTCCTGCTCACAATGCATGCAATATTAATTATAAATTAGATAATTTTTTTCCAATATTTTTTCATAATTTTTCTGGTTACGATGCTCATACTTTATTTAAAAGCTTGAATAACATTCCGGAACATATAAATGTTATTCCAATAAATAAAGAAAAATATATATCGTTAAGTAAAAGAATTAAAGTAGAGGGTGTAGAAAAATCTTTCACGTTAAGATTTTTAGATTCAATGCGGTTCTTACCCTCAAGTATAGATAGTTTAGCTAAAAATTTGGAAGATATTCAGTTACATAGCACTAGAAAGTTTTATCCCTCCGATTTAAAGTTTAAATTAATGAAAACTAAAGGTGTTTTTCCTTATAATTATATTGATTCGTGGGAAAAGCTTGAAGAAAAATCTTTACCACCTCAAGCGGAATTTTATAATCGCATGCAAGATTTAGCTTGTTCAGATGAAGATTATAAACACGCTCAAAATGTTTGGAATGTTTTCGATTGTCAATCGTTGTGGGATTATTTAGAACTTTATCTCCAAACTGATGTTATTTTATTAGCAGATATTTTTGAAAGTTTTCGAAATATTTGTAGGAAAATTTATAATTTAGACCCCGCACACTTTTACACTTCTCCCGGTCTATCATGGCAAGCAATGTTGAAGTATACAAATATAAAATTAGATTTATTAACGGATATAGACATGCTTAAATTTTTTCAAAGGGGGATTCGCGGAGGTATCTGTCAATGCTCTAGCAGATATTCCAAGGCAAATAATAAATATATGGATGACTACGACCCTGAATTACAAAACCAATATTTATTTTATTGCGATGCAAACAACTTATACGGTTGGGCTATGTCACATTATCTACCCTACAAAGACATTAATTGGGTTGAAAATCCGTCTGACATTGATGTGCTTAGCATATCAGACACTGCAGAGATAGGGTATGCTTTTGAAGTTGATTTAGAATATCCACCAGATATTCACGATAAACACAATGACTTACCATTTTGCGCTGAAAGCAAAATACCACCAAATGGAAAATCTTGCAAACTTATAACAGACTTGACTGACAAGAAATCATATGTAATACATTATCGTGCTTTAAAACAATGCTTACAGAACGGTCTAATATTACGTCGTATACACCGTGCAATCGAGTTTAAACAATCCAATTGGTTGCAAAAATATATTGATCTAAATACAAAACATAGAACTCTATCCAAAAATGAGTCTGACAAAAATTTCTTCAAATTAATGAATAATGCGGCCTACGGTAAAACAATGGAAAATGTTGAAAAAAGGCGAATTGTTAAAATAGCTACATCATGGGCAAGTGAGGGGAAGCATTTAGGTGCTAGAGCTTTAATTGCAAAACCTAATTTTCACAGCATTGCTCAATACACAGAAGATCTTGCTGCTGTTCAATTAACCCCAATGCATATTTTATATGATAAACCAATTTATTTAGGATTTTCCATTCTAGAACAATCTAAAATTTTAATGTATGACTTTCACTATAATTATATGCAGTCAAAATTTGGTGAGAATCAAAAAATTAATTATATGGACACAGACAGTTTTATATATACTATTAACACAGATGACTTTTATGATAATATACGCAATGACATTCTTAACCCAATCAATCCAAGATTTGACACATCTGAATATCCTCCAAATAATATTTATAATATACCACGCGTTAATAAAAAAGTCCTAGGTCTCTTTAAAGATGAAAACAATGGAAAAATTATGAAAGAATTTATCGGATTAAGAGCCAAAATGTATCTAATATGCAGGGAAAATTCCAAATTAATTCGTAAAGCTAAAGGCGTAAATAGAAATGTAACTAATAACTTAAGCATAAATGAATATAAAACATGTTTACTAAATAATAAAATAATATACAAAAATATGACTGTATTTAGAACTAAGTTACACTGTATTTATACCCAACTAATAAATAAAATATCTTTAAGTGATAAAAGATATATATTAGATGATAAGATTAACACTTTAGCTTGGGGACACTATAGAATTCCTCAAATTCAAAATTAAATTAATTTATATATATACATATACATAAGAAATAAAAATGAAAAAATATACAGAAATACATTTTTTTTTTTTAATTTCTTTATTTTCACTCTATTTAGTTTTCGAACAGCTGATTTATATCAACTAAATAATAATAATAATAATAACCTTCAGAAATATTATTCTCTTTAACATATTCTTAAAGTTCAAAGAATCAACCTACACACAAAAAATATAAATTAATATTCCACTAAAAATCTAGAAAAAAAAAATATTTAACTGATAACAACTCAAAACCATATTCTAAAATTAACCTTGAAGTATACAAAATTTAAAATTGTGGAATCCCCCACGTCACAAACTATAAAATAATGGCCGCTTAGAATACCCTACACACACACACACACACACACACAAATATTCATAACACAAAAATCCATCTAGAAACAAATTCATATACTCTATTACTACACCCACGCCACCAAAAATTTCATAAACAACACAACAAAAAAATTAAATATTTCACTGATAACACAAAACCACAACAAAAAAAACAACATATTTTTACAATATCATTTTGTATGGAGCCTCAATTTTTGTATGAAAAAATGTGGCCCAGAAACGCCATATTCACCTACTGGTATCTCTACCGGACACTGCTTGATTGGCAAACATGCACACAGGATGGGTCTCACCAACACAAACCTCTGCAGATACTGCAACGACACAGGGCAAGAGGAAACTCTAGAGCATCTTCTGTGCTACTGCCCGGCCCTAGCACGAAGAAGGTCGCTAATACTAGGCCGCGCATTCCTCACAGATCTGGATGAGGTAGCCAAATGTGGAGTGAGAGCTCTTCTCAAATTCGCGGAGGCCACTAACTTTATTCAACTCTAAACAAATTTTCTATCATTTCTCAAAATAATTCAACGTTTTTTAAAACTTCTGTTGAATTAATTACTGAAAATTTAGATTCTTTCAAACCAAAGATTGGCACACTAAATAATGTAACTACTGATCACAAATTTGATGAAGTACAGGCTTATTTGGCTTTTGTTAGATATGATATTAAAACTAATAATCAATCTCTTAGGGACGTTATAGACGAATTGAAATGTCTCAAGATACCAATTAACTTGAATGTATCTATTGAACCTGTGAAAAGTTCGTTGTTTGAAGAGTTACAAATCAATAATACAGATAATTCAAAAACTCGACCTTCAACAACGGCAGTTGGTAATGATTTTGTGAAACGATGCTCAATCTATGTGAAGATATCTCCATTCAACTCGGACGCTGGGTGGTTAAAGAACTTCATTACTTTGAATTTTGGTATTACAGTTATAATCTGTAAAAATGTAACACCAGTCTATCTTAAGAAAGATAAACTAAAATTTTCTAGCTTCAAGGTTGAGGTTCCAGTACATACTATTATTACTCTGTTGGACGCAACATCGATTTGGAATTCAATAAATGCATCACCTTCGATTTGGGTAAATAATAATAAAATTAAAGCAAATGGTTCAATAAATAAAAAAGATACTACAAGTAACAACAATTAATTGAGAATGAATATTGGACATGTTAATAATGAGGCTAAGAATAAGATCAATAAAAAAATTAAAAACAATATCACTAGTAATAATAAAATTAAAATTAATCACAACCAAAATAGTTTAAATAATAATAATAGTAATAGACCAAAAATAAAAAAAAAATAGATTAAATGCTGCTAATAATACAAGTAGTAATATTAGTGGTAATCGTAAAAAGAATTATAATTTAAATAATAATAAAATAAATATTAATGATAAAAATAAAAATAAACGTAATAATGACTTACCAACTAATAAAATTCGTGTGATATATCCTTTAGAAATGTACTTAGATATCCAAACTTCGTACAAGGTGATACTTTTATGGTTGCTGATCCTAATTACCAAAAGAGGTTCAGTAAATTTAAGACACAAGGAGATTCTTTTATGGTAGATAATCCTACGTCATTTGTCCCTGTTTCATCCAACTTTCCTATTAATCCAATAACAACTAAACTATTCCCCTAATAATTACTAATATTACTACTATCCCTGTTCCTATTAATCCAATAACAACTATTCCCCCCAATAACTACTAATAATAGTACTAACCATATTACTAACCCTACTAATGTTGTCACCACTCCTTCTCCTTTTTTTGTCAATCCTTTAGTCTCTCCAGTGGTCAGGATGACACAAAATTCAGTTGTTGATGGTGAAAATTTATATGCACTGCGTCGTTTTAAAGATCATAAAATTTATGATAATGTTAGGCTGTTTCTACCGTATCTACATGATGAACCTACTTCAGTTTGTGTACTTGGTCATACAATTACCAGCTTTTATAAAGTCAGTAGGTTTGCCTATAGATCATAAAGAACTTACTAAACTTTTTATTAAATTTCACGATGATCTTGGTATACCTGAAGCTGATATTAAAACAGATTTGAATGCCTATTATAATTATGTAAATAATAGAAGGAGAGAGGACATTCAAAGAGTACGAGATACTAATAATAAGTATTTTAAGCCATATTCCTAATAATGGTAATACTACTATAAATAATGTTAAGTCAAGTAATTGCAATTTAATTTTAATAAATAAATTAAATTTTACTGACCTAAAAATTTATTATCAAAATGTTAGGGGCCTTCGTACAAAAAATAAAATTGTACATTCAAATTCATTATCTATGGACTTCGATATCTATGCCCTAACTGAAACATGGTTGAATCCTACAATTAACAGTCTTGAATTATTTAATCAATTGTACTCAGTTTTTAGAAAAGATAGATATCACCTACAAGATCCATTGATTCCTAGCTACCGGATTCCATGGATTACATGTTCTTATTGGAACAACTTTTTTATTAATTTGTTTAATTCGACATTTAAATAATCATTTTTCACAAACCCATCATTTTGGCTTTGAAGCAGCAGCTTGATATTGACATTTTGTAGATATTGTTTGATTATTCCTTTATGTTTCAATATATTGATGAGATAGTTAAATTATTTATATAGTATAATAGTATATATGCTATCAAATCCAATTTTCATGTAAAAACTTTCAGTCCAGACAACTGGATCTTATTTTTACTTCTGATTGGGAAAATATAATAATTTCACAATTTGAGTCTTCTCTAGTTAATATTGATCAATTTCATCCTCCAATCACGATATCATATTGTTATAATGCGCCTGTGTTAAATACCCACGCTACGTCATATAGATTCAATTTTAACAAGAATGATTTTTATGTTCTAAATACTTATTTAAATTCAATCAACTTTAATAAGTGCATTGACTTAATAACGTTAACTTTAATTTTGTTATAGAAAAGTTTTATAACGTAGTGTTATTTGGATTTAATATGTATGTACCCAAAATTATTAATAAATGGATTAACAATAGTCCGCCTTGGTTTTCTTATGAACTTAGGAAGATTAAAAATATTAAAAATAAAGCATGGCGTAAATTTCTTAAATCTAAAAATAACGTGGATTACATTAATTTTGTAAACTTATTTAATACTTTGAAACAAAAAGTGGATTTAACATATAATAATTATGTGCTCATTGATAATCCAAAATTATTCTGGAATTCTGTTAATTCAAAAAGAAAATCTGATGAATTCCCTACTTTTATGAGTTTCAACGGTCACTTAAGTAATGATGCTTCTGTTATATCAAATTATTTTCGTGATCATTTTTCAGATTCGTATGTGAACTCAGATTTTCAAAATAATGAAGGTTACTTTGACCATATGGACTCTTTTCCAAAGACCACTCGCCAGGATATTAGTTTTGATGACTGTTTAATTAAGTCATACTTGGATAAGCTTGGGGATAATTCGTCAGCTGGACCGGATGGTATACCGGAAATTATTCTAAAAAAATGCTCTAGCTCATTAAAGTTACCATTATCTATTTTATTTAAACGCTCTCTATTAACGGGTATATTTCCTGATTTTTGGAAAAAACCGTATATAAAACCAATCCATAAGAAGGGCTCTAAAATGGAAGTAACTAATTATCGTCCTATAGCTAAATTATCAAGTATATCGAAATTATTCGAACTAATGGTTTTTGATTCTATTTATGAACACTGCGTAAATTTTTTACTGCCTAATCAGCATGGATTCATGAATTAGATTGACGGTAACTAATTTAATTGAATCAGCTTCGAATATTATTAATAATATGGAAGCAGGATTTCAAATGGATGTTTTATATAATGACCTTAGTAAAGCATTTGATCTACTACCTCATAGCATTATTTTATTTAAACTAAAAAAATTGGGATTTCCGGTTTACTTCATTATTTGGATTAAATCTTATTTATCAAATAGAACTTATAGTATTTTATTTAGAACGTTAATATCATCATTTTTTGAAGCTAATTCTGGTGTTCCTCAAGGTAGTCCAATTATTATTTATCATATCGATAAATGATGTAGTCTCCATAATTAAAAATAGCAATATGAAAATAGCAATCTACGCTGATGATATGAAAATTTATAAAAAGATTGCCTCTTTGAACGATTCACATTTGCTTCAATATTATTTAGATCGTTTTTCTATATGGTGTAGTTTGAATTTTCTAAAATTAAATGTGGATAAGTGCGCAATTATGACGTTTTCGCGTCAACATTCGCCTAATCACTTTTCATATAAACTTAATGAAGAAATTGTATCAAGAGTAGAAGTTTTTAAAGATTTAGGTGTTTATTTTGATTCAAAATTAAACTTTAAATTGCACTACAATTAATAAAGCAAATTCAATGTTAGGTTTTATAAAACGATGGTCAAAAGAATTTTTTGATCCTTATATACTAAAATCGTTATTTACATGTCTTGTTCGTCCCAATTTGGAGTATGCTAGCCAAGTATGGAACCCATATTTTGATATTCATGTACGTCGAATAGAGTCAATTCAAAGAAATTTCATTAGGTATGCTTTACGTCAGTTTCAGTGGCTGAATCCATTAATATTACCGCCATATTTAGATAAGCTGAATTTAATACATTTGGCTTCATTAGAAAAAAGACGTGAATTGGCTGATGTAATTTTCTTAACTGAAGTTATAAACTTGCAAATTGATTCATCATTCATTTTAAATAAAATTGAATTTACGAGCAATTATCGATCTAGATCTCCAAATTTATTCAGAATAGCTTTCCATAGAACTACATATGGTAAATTTGAACCCAAATATTAGGCAATAAATTTCAAAATCAAATTAGAATATCAACTAATTTTTTTAAAAATAACTTAAAAAGGCTAATTATAGGTAATTGATTGTTATATATTCTATTAACCATTATTACTAGTATTATTATTCTTTTAATACTATTTAGTATTTAATAGTTAGTATGTAATATTTAAGTAGTCTGCTCAAATGGAGACTGTAGTTAATTGAAGTTAATTAATTAATCCATTTATTATTTAGTAATATTTAATATTATATTCTATACTTTTATAGAATTAATAATTTGTATTAAATTAAATTAAAAATTAAATTAAATATTCACAATATTCTATTTTTATTTATATAGAATTAATAATATATATTAAGTATTTTAACTTAGTTATTAACTATAGTATTTATATATTTTTTTTTTAAAAGTTATGTATTTATATAGTATATTTAAGAAATTGTAAGTTATTTGAATTAAACAGAAATAAATAAATAATAATGTATGCTGAGAATGTTAGTATTGGAAAATGAAGGTTAGTATCAAAATTATAATATACTAAAATTTTTAATAATTATTTTTTTTTTCTTTTTTAGGGAATACAAAACAGCTACCGAAGACGATTAGATCGTCCAATACACAATACTGCAGAACTTAGGTTTTTAGGGAAATCCAAAAATAGATTCAGCGCAGGTACAATTGCTTGATGTCGATGCTACTAATTACGGCATAAGATAATTAACATTATCTGGTAAGTCCAGTTTTCCCAGTTCAGACAGTTTTGCTGGCTGGAAGGATGTCATTGAGTAATGTTGACTCCCTGATAGTTGATAATTGGAGGGTGTCTGCTAAAAGATCTTTCTCGGATCACGGCTGGATACTCTTCGATGTTAACCTCATAATCCCAGCTCCCAAACCCTACAGAAATCCTAAGAATACGGACTGGGGTAAATTTAAGAATGTGTTGAGGCAAAAGTTATCGGCCATGGATAACGCTGAGACCAGGATAGATGCGGTTGATAACCTAGAGAGAGAGACGGACAAATTTGCCAAAGCTATGGAGGTCTCTTTCAAGGTATCATGTCCCATAAAACGCAGTAAAAAATCATTTCCAGTTTGGTCGAATGAGGAACTTACTAATCTGATAAAGATGACTAGGGATGCATATAATGTCTGCTACAGGCAGAACACTTGGCAACTCTATAAGGATCGCCTTAGAGAATATAAGAAAGCAATACGTACAGCCAAGAACCTCACTTGGCGCGAGTATTGTGAGTCCGTCGAAAGCACTCGCGACTCTGCCAGACTCAGCAGAGTTCTATCCAAAGAACACTCTAACCCTTCATTTCTAAGAACTATGGATGGGACGTGGACTGAGTCGTCTGCGGATACATTAAACCTCTTAGAGGAAACCCACTATCCTGGATGCTCAGAGATTGACCAGCCTGCAGCCCAGACAGAGGTGCAAGTTAATCGTGAGCGGCTAGGAGAATGGGCTGACACATTAATCAGCTACGATAAGGTCACCTGGGCGATCGATAATTTCTCACCGTACAAATCTCCTGGTTTGTACGGTATTTTTCCTAAGTTGCTACAAGAATCGAAGGAACTGGTTGTTCCCTTGATGGTTAAGCTTTTTAAAGGTAGCCTTCAATGTTACTTATTTGAAATTCACAGTCTAAACTCTAAACCTTCGTTAATCAAGAACTTCCCGCTGCATTTCCCCATTGTTTCAATTTTCTCATCGGTGTTTATTTTAATATCTGATTTTAAGGTAGCCGACGAGTTTATCGAAAACGAATTTATCGAAAACGAGTTTACCGAAAGCGAGTTTATCGAAAACAAGTTTATCGAATGATCAATTGATCGAATGACGAGTATATCGAAAAATATTATTTTTAAGGAATTAAAAACTTCTAAATTTTTTCTTTATATACAGAAACTTCAAATGTGTTTATAATAGCATTTGTTAGAAAAAATGAGTTTTAGATAAAAAATATTGAAAAAAGGGTTAAAGCAAAAAATACTGAAATAATGAGGTTTAAAGTAAAAAACACTGAAATTTTTTCCTAAGAATTAACCTGCAACGGTTTTTCCGTTACAGGTTTTCATTAATTGTGGGAAATTCCCTTCATTTATGCATTTTTTGATTTTGTGTTAATAAAAAATATTTAGAAATTAAAAGAATTAATTTGAAAATGGATTTACAATTCTATAGTAGTGAAAAAGGAAAACAAAAATTATTTTTAAATGGATGTTTATTCAATAAGGACAAAAGTTATGAATACAATATAAATACATATTTATATGTACATATATAAATAAAATATTTAAAATTTCTGTATATAAATAAAATATTTCAAAGTTTTTAATTTTTTAAAAAAAGACATGCTTTTATGAGATAAAATCCACAATTCGTAAGTTCCTTAAAAATAATATTTTTCGATAAACTCGTCATTCGATCAATTAATCATTCGATAAACTCGTTTTCGATAAACTCGTTTTCGATAAACTTACCGGTAATCTATTTTAATGAATTTTTCTTCATAATACTTACAAATAAATGTGCAATTTCAGATGATAAATCAATTTTTTTATTAAATATATCAGAGTCGAGGAAATGGATTGAAAAATGGTTGCATACAGGGAAAATGAAAACTCCATTTTGTTTTAGTGGATTAATACAAACTGGTATTGAAATTCTTTGGAAAAATGTTAAATCAGTTCAGCAATCATTTCTATTAACCTCACATTTAAATCAAGACCCGATTTGAAAATTTTATATCAATTATTAGAAATAATAGAGGTTCTTATGAATTTAATCCATCGGCTGTACGATTCTGTAGCAACTTAAAACAAACATTTTTGCAAAATTTTGTTGCACCTGAACCTTAGGTTATATTGATTCCAATTCACAATCTATTTCCAATTATGAGAATCTTGCCACAATTGATTGTTTGCCAATTGATTTACCTGTTGTTGAAACAGATGTAGATACAATTAATGATTCAAAAGATTTTTTAAATGCAATTGATTTTGATGAAATGTTAGATTCATCAAAAAAAAAAAAAAAAAGACTGTGCGAAATTATACTTAGCAGGTTATTTAGTTTATCATTTTAATAAAAGTAATTGTGAAGTTTGTTTCAATTTCATGAATGATATTTTTATTAAAATGATATTTTTATTTAAAAGAAAATGTACAAAGCTGTTAATCCAAATTTAATTAAAAATTATGAAGGATTAAAAACTCCTAGCATTAAATTTGAATTGTTGTGTAAATATATAATTAATATATTTGAAAAAAATATAGAAAATATACAACACGAAAATGCTCTGGTCCAAAAGTTGGAAGCTATTGTTGAAAAACATCTTCCCGGAGATGAAGTTGAATGCCATATTAAAAATATAATTGAATATTTAATAATTTTATTAGTAAAATTTCGACTACGGAAAATTAATATACTTTTAAAGAAAAAAAATACCAAAACTCAAAGAGCAATAATTTTTCAAGGCATGTAATTCGACACTGGTTAAATAAAAAATCTGATATCAAAATATCTTAAGAATTAAAAGAACATAATCATTTTATAACACAGTCTGATAATGTTAGTTTTAGTATGCTGAAAAAAATATTTAGTTACCTATATTCTTTTAATTCTGAAAACATTTTCATATTATCAAATTTGTAGATTTATTTACAAATCGTATGCAAATTAACTGTAACTTATTTCTAAATATTATATTTTAATCAAATTTTTGTTGAAAAACTATTAATTCCTATTTCAGATTCAAAATTATTAGTACATAATTGAAATTGAATTATCATTTAAAGAATCTTCAACTGCCTCTACATCAACTATTTTTCATTTATATAATATATATATCTATTTTACATCTAAGCTTCCTTGCATGTGTAGAAAGCTATATTAAATATGTACTTATAATCAAAAAGTCTTTCGTCAATAAGAACGATTTTTTGTATATACTTTTTTTAAAAATCATGTGTAAAATTTCATATTTATCTTGTAATGTACAGGTTTAAAATTAACATATGGTTTTACTTTATTTCAGATAAATTAATTCCCTTCCCAAATATGTAAAAAAAAAGTATGAGAATGATTTATAAAAAAGGAAAAATATTAACTATTTCAAACCGATTTTTTATCATTAAATTTCAAATATATTCCTAGTTTTTTTTTGTAGTTTTTCTATTGCCTAGGCAAGCTTTTTCTCATGGGTTTTAAACTTGGGTTGATTGAAGCGACATCTAATTCTCGGCCGTAAATTAACAAAATCGTCGGCATTGTACAACTATAAGATATATAAACAATGGTAACATCTACTAATCTTGATGATATTGTTGTAATTCTATTTAATTATTTTTCTTGTGTGTGTGTGTGTGTATGCGTTTTTATACTTGACAGTGCATGCAAACTATTATTATATGTACCACAAATATAAATTTTATGCTGTTATGAGAAAATATAATTTCTTTCTGTTTTTATTTGTCAGCTAAACTTTCTGAAATCAATTTATTGGCCATTTTAATGGTAATTTATTAAAATATAATAAATGTATGAAAACACAATTTTTTTTAATTTTCAGGAAGATTTTTTTTTCTTTATTATATTAATTTCCGAAAATATTCTAGATTCTAATGAGAAAAAAATATATTATATAATTTACGATACAATTACCAATTTTTTCTGGATATTACTATTTTTGATGATTTTCTAGATATTTCTAAGTTGTTTTTTTGGAACTCTTTTCAATCCGGTTCGATTGAGGACCAAATGTTGGAAAATGCACCAAAAAAAAAGATTAGCACAAATTCAATGAATAATGCCAAGTTCATATTGTTTTTTTAAAAAATTAAATATTTAATTTGAATTTGTTAAAATGTTAATATTTTAATTTGATAACGTTAACGATAGTTACCTTTAACTGAATATATATTTTGTTTAATTACAATTCAAAAACAAAACTATTTTTTTGTATTTATAACAATTATTCTAACTAATGGTTTTCAATTTTTTTAAGAATGAATAAAAGGAAAGTAAAATGTTAAGATTTTTGATATTTTTTTACTGTACGAATACAATTCAACTTAATCAAATTTTCAACTATTTGAGTTGATATCAATATAAAACAATATTTTAAACTACAAAATGGACTGTATAGTTTTACTTAACTTTTAAATTAACCTTTTTTAATTTTTTACAGTAATTATTTTACGAATTAGTTTTTTTTTATATAATTGGTGAATTAAATAAAAACTATATTTATTAAAGAAAATTAATAATTAATTAATAAAAACTATAAAAAAAACATTTAATATAATGAAGTGTGAAGTTAAAGTTTCTGAAAATTGTGATAGAGTAAAAATTCATGGCGTCTGTTTTCACAGGTAAGCGACGTCTTAAAATGTTTTATGAATCATTTAAAGGTTCCTTGTTTAATTTTGTTAGTTTTGGTTATAAAAATATAATTGTATTAATTCAGAAAAGTTAAAATATCGCAGAAAAGTTAAAATAAGTTCAGTGAATGAGATGTCAATGTGTGTTTAGTAATATGTGTGTTTCATTGTGCCCCAAACAAATTTGGGGTACAATGAAAAAAATGTTTTTTTTACATTTTCTTAGTATAAATCGTACAAAAATATAATAAAAAAAACATTTATTTTGTATTTTTTAAGTAGTTTAACTATATTTAAAAACTACAATAATGCATTTTTCATTCATAAAATTTTTTTTTTGTTAACGCTTAGATAATTTTTGTTCACACAAACATTGACATTGGGGTACAATTTGAAATGGAGTTGAATTTAATACAGTGTCGCCGTGTGTTTTACTCTGGGTCTTACTTTAAATGGTGCTTTGACTGTTTTGATAATATTGTATTTCTTAGACAGCAAAATTATTATACAATTAAAGAATATTTTGTTTTAATTTTTTTTAGAATACCTGTGATAAAAAAAAGAAGAGATATTTGGTGAAGTCAAATAGGTGTCTCAAACGAATCGATCAAAGCCCGCGACAAAATTTGTTCTAGGCATTTTAAGGAGGACGATTATGTAGACGATCATAAGAAACGAAGAATTTTGAAGAAAAGTTCAATCCCTTCACAAAACTTAGGAGAAACTACTAAATATATTGTTGAAAAAGACAACGAAGTAAGCTCTCTTGAAGCAGGTTAAATAGTACTCGAATACTCGATATTTTTACATATAAAAAAAAAATATTTGAAAAAGAATCTGTTCGCAGTAAACTTACTAAATTAATATTATTCAATTAATATTATCTCTTATTATTTTTACTTATGATCAAAAGGCTAGAGCGTGTTGCCCAGATCAACAAAAAAATCCTACTACAATGGAATAAACAATGCATAGATAATTTGTTGTATGAGTGTGCGTTAAATACTTCAAATAATTTTGTGCACACTTTATACTTTAATTCTTTGATCCGAGAATGTACATAATCAAGTACAACTAAACTACCACGTATATAACGCTTCCAAAATTCAATGTAGATTATAAAATCATTTCACGACTTTGTGTTTCAATCATACACAACAACACACAACTTCAAGCAGTTCAGAAGTTGCAATATTTAAAGGGCTGTTTAACTGGTGAAGCAGAAAGGCTGCTGAAACATGTACCAGTAACAGGCAATGATTATGAGCCAGCATGGGAGAAACTCAAGCTGCGGTACGAGAACAAACCACATATCAAAATATTGGTGAATCAACAAAAAATACTGAACGAATCTGGAAAATCGCTACGACAACTGATCGAGACAACTGAGGAATGTGAACAGTAATTAAAATCACTTCGTGTAATGGTATCCGCATAGGATTTATTAATTATTTATTTTCTGGTGCTGAAGTTACCGCTTACAACGGTGAAACTTTGGGAGGAAGAATTAGGTGATTCTGAAGACCTACCCTCTTTAGAACAGTTCAAAAACAAAAGGTGGTCCACAGGGGGTCAAAAATCAACATAAGGTTGAAAGTTCACCAGCGGTGTACAAGGCTGATAGTTTGGAAATATTGAAATCGTCAAATTTTTTTTGGTGCTGAACAACAAGATGTGTTGTTAGCCACAGCATTAGTATCAGTTTATGATCGCAATGGGCGATGCATAACGCTACGCTGTTTAGTTGATCCTGGATCTCAATCATCGTTTATTACAGAGAATGTCTGTAAGAAATTAGGGGTGCCAGGTGAATCAGCCAAGGTGGAAATTAGCGGTTTGGGTACAGGTCAAACAGCAATTTCCATTTCCAATAAAAACGTTCAAGTACAGATTTATAATAATAAGACAAAGACGTCTAGCGTGAAAGTATCTATGCTAGTTATTAAGAAAATAACAGATATGTTACCTTCATGTAAAACTATAAGAAGACAGTGGGACCATCTGAAGAATCTGGAGTTAGCAGATCCCACTTATTATATTCCAGGAAATATTGATATACTTCTTGGAGCAACAACGTATGCAAATATTATACAAAATAGATTGGTCAAGGGACCAAAGGATGCACCAGTAGCAATACAGACTACATTAGGATGGATACTTCATAGGAATAGTCCACGAATATCCAGTCAAGAAACAAAAACATTTACAGTTATCCAACGGCAGACTGATGAGATATGTCATCAATTAAAAAAAAATTGGGAATTAGAAAAAATTCACACCCAAAAAACTTTGAAACCAGCGGATGAAGAATGTGAAAATATATTCAAATTAATGCATACAAGACTTGAAAATGGACAGTATGAAGTTAAACTGCCATTTATAAATGGACGATGTCCAGATCTAGGGTCATCTCGAAAGATGGCCAGAAAACGTTATGAAGAACTAAAAAATAAATTCAAAGGGAATACTACACTAGATGAAGAATATTCAAAGTGCCTGGATGAATATATAGATTTAAACCAGATGGAAAGGGTATCAAATGAGCAGTCTATAAATCCTTATTATATACCACATCATGCAGTGTTTAAAGAAAGTACGACCACGAAACTTAGAGTTGTATTTGATGCTTCAGCAAAAACAACAAATGGAAAATCATTGAATTAACAAATGTTGAAAGGACCAACATTACAACCAACATTGTTTTCTACTTTAATGAAATGGCGAAAATATAAAGTAGCCATAACAGCGGACATCGAGAAGATGTATTGTATGATTTTAAATCATTCAGAACATCGAAAGTACCAACGAATAATTTGGAGAGACCCGATTACAAAGGTGGACACTGATTATGAGTACATCAGCTGCTCCATATTTAGCAATTAAGACATTGCAACAATTATCGGCGGATGAAGAACAAAATTATCCATTAGCTGCAAAGGCAGCGTTACTAGATTTTTATGTGGATGACTATTAAGTGGAGCAGATAGTATTGTAGAAGCAATGGAACTGCAGCAGCAATGCATATAGATGCTAAAAAAGGGACATTTTAATCTTCGAAAATGGGCCAGTAATTATCCAGAGATAGTAGAGCAGTTACCATTAGCACACAGGGAATTGAAAAAGACATTTCAATTTGACGAATCTAATACAATTAAAACACTTGGAATAAGATGGTATCCTGGTATCCTGGTACGGAAAGCCTACAACAACTAAATAAAATTAGAATACCTAGATGGTTAGGTATTACGTTACAATAAAACAATGTTCAAATACATGGATTCAGCGACGCTTCAATTAAAGCTTACGCAGCAGTAATATATTTACGAATACCAAATTCAGATGGAGTTGTCACTTCAAAATTGATTGCATCAAAAATTAAGGTAGCACCAATAAAACCGGTAACATTGCCACGTTTAGAATTATGTGTTGCACTAATTTTGGCCCGACTAATTGAAACAACGATACGCTCAATGGGGTTAAATAATTATTCGATTACTGCATAGACGGATTCAACAATTACCTAATAATGGATTCATA
This sequence comes from Rhamphomyia laevipes, assembly GCA_963920725.1. Classification (NCBI taxonomy): domain Eukaryota; kingdom Metazoa; phylum Arthropoda; class Insecta; order Diptera; family Empididae; genus Rhamphomyia; species Rhamphomyia laevipes. The sequence goes on from OY987257.1 coordinate 32,653,311, forward strand.
ATCATCCATCGAAATGGGAAACATTTATCGCTAATAAAGTTGGTGAAATACAGGATAAAGTAGATCCAAGCTGTTGGAGACATGTACCAACAGAATTTAATCCTGTATATTTAGCGTCTAGAGGAATACCAGCTGAAAAAAATCATAACGAATGGGTTATGGTGGAATGGACCAAATAAGTTGAGAAGGAATGGCCAGAAAATAAAATTTCCTTGACAGTACCTGCAATAGAAGTGAAGAAAGCAACTGTTGTGTCACTATTAACCACTACGGATGATATGTTTTCGCGTTTTTCATCATGCATGCTATTAAAGAGAACAACTGCATGGATACTACTATTTTATAACAACGCAAGAAAGGGAAACGTTAAAAGAGTAGGAATGTTAAAGAAACAAGAAACAGATGTTGCAGGAATTTAAAATTAAAATTAATTCAGCAAAGAGCATTTTCCGAAGAATATAATCGTTTGATTGGAAATCAAACAATTGATAAAAAAAGCCAGTTGTTGACATTAATGCCATTTTTGGATCAACATAAAATTATGTGAACTGTTAACCAACGCAAATGTAGCATACAAAAACAAGCACCCAGTAATACTGTCATCAAATCATTATGTTACAACATTAATCATTAATGAAATACAAAAAGACACTCTACATGGTGGAGTCAATTTGGTTTTAAATACGAGCAGGAATTTATACTGGATACTTAATGGAAAACGAATAATATCAAGAAAGACAGCTAAATGTACAACTTGTATTCGTCACAAAAAGGAACCGTATACACAATTAATGGGAAATTTACCAAGTTGTAGCATAAATATATCTAAACCGTTCAGTCATGTCGGAATGGATTTTTCAGGTCCCGTACTTTTAAAAATGTCATCGCATAGAACGTCAAGAAAGTATAAGGGTTATTTTTGTATATTTGTTTGTATGGCTACGAAAACTATACACTTGGAATTAGTATCAGATTTATCAGCGTCAGCCTTTTTAGCATCATTTAGGAGATTTGTTGCACGAAGGGGTTTATGTACTGATGTTTACTCCGACTGCGGTGCAAATTTTAGAGGAGCACAGGTTACACTAAATTAGGAGTTAACAAAGGCATTGCAGGAAGCAAGTCCGACTGTGAGTCAACATTTCAGCGAAAAGGGAATTAATTGATATTTTAATCCTCCAGGAGCACCTCATTTTGGAGGTTTAGGGTATGCTGGAGTTAAAGCAGTGAAGTATCATCTCCGTAGAGTGATAGGAAAAAATGTCTAGACGTATGAAGAATACGTAACATTACTATGTCAAATCGAAGCATGCTTAAACTCTCGAGTCAAAAGCGAGGATTTGGAAGTATTGACACCAAGTCATTTCCTGATTGGACGGCCACTTAACGCTGTGCCTGAACCTGAAATATTGGACATGGTTGCACCATGTCAAAGATGGCGACATATGCAATATATGACACAGCAATTTTGGGACAAATGGTCCAAGGGATATTTAAATACATTACAACAAAGAACAAAATGGCAAACAACACAACCAAATATTAAGGAAGCCGATGTAGTATTATTAAAGTATGAGAATACATCACCAACATTTTGGTCACTGGGACGAGTTGAAGAAGTCCATCCAGGTGAAGATGGAGTTGTTCGGGTGGTAAAGATTAAGACAGAACATAGTTCGTTTATGAGGCCCGTAACGAAAATCTGTCCATTAATACAAGCAAATGATGATACTATATTATGATAGTATCTGTAACAAAAAAAAATTGTTTTTTTTTGTGTGTTGTCATATTTGTTTGTCCGTCTTGTTGTTTTATGTGGTTAAATGTTTTTCAATATAAATAATAATAATATTTTGTTTTGGGTTTATGATTAGGTAACAATGAATCCAACTAATAGTAAATACCAATATTCGGAATGCTACAACATCAACAAGTGCACGACATTTGAGGAGATACGTGATATGATCACGAATAGTTTTGAGGAATATTTCATACATTCCGAACTGGAAGAATTGGGTCCGAGTTTGCGGTATGATTCGGTGCAATGGCGCTTAGCAAGGGCAAATATTGGGCCCCCAACAGGAATGCCACCAATTATTCCATCAACTGCTAAAGGATTACCATAATTCATTAAAAATTAATGTTGTAAATTTAAATTTTTATAATACAATGATTATGAGCCAGCATGGGAGAAACTCAAGCTGCGGTACGAGAACAAACCACATATCAAAATATTGGTGAATCAACAAAAAATACTGAACGAATCTGGAAAATCGCTACGACAACTGATCGAGACAACTGAGGAATGTGAACAGTAATTAAAATCACTTCGTGTAATGGTATCCGCATAGGATTTATTAATTATTTATTTTCTGGTGCTGAAGTTACCGCTTACAACGGTGAAACTTTGGGAGGAAGAATTAGGTGATTCTGAAGACCTACCCTCTTTAGAACAGTTCAAAAACAAAAGGTGGTCCACAGGGGGTCAAAAATCAACATAAGGTTGAAAGTTCACCAGCGGTGTACAAGGCTGATAGTTTGGAAATATTGAAATCGTCAAATTTTTTTTGGTGCTGAACAACAAGATGTGTTGTTAGCCACAGCATTAGTATCAGTTTATGATCGCAATGGGCGATGCATAACGCTACGCTGTTTAGTTGATCCTGGATCTCAATCATCGTTTATTACAGAGAATGTCTGTAAGAAATTAGGGGTGCCAGGTGAATCAGCCAAGGTGGAAATTAGCGGTTTGGGTACAGGTCAAACAGCAATTTCCATTTCCAATAAAAACGTTCAAGTACAGATTTATAATAATAAGACAAAGACGTCTAGCGTGAAAGTATCTATGCTAGTTATTAAGAAAATAACAGATATGTTACCTTCATGTAAAACTATAAGAAGACAGTGGGACCATCTGAAGAATCTGGAGTTAGCAGATCCCACTTATTATATTCCAGGAAATATTGATATACTTCTTGGAGCAACAACGTATGCAAATATTATACAAAATAGATTGGTCAAGGGACCAAAGGATGCACCAGTAGCAATACAGACTACATTAGGATGGATACTTCATAGGAATAGTCCACGAATATCCAGTCAAGAAACAAAAACATTTACAGTTATCCAACGGCAGACTGATGAGATATGTCATCAATTAAAAAAAAATTGGGAATTAGAAAAAATTCACACCCAAAAAACTTTGAAACCAGCGGATGAAGAATGTGAAAATATATTCAAATTAATGCATACAAGACTTGAAAATGGACAGTATGAAGTTAAACTGCCATTTATAAATGGACGATGTCCAGATCTAGGGTCATCTCGAAAGATGGCCAGAAAACGTTATGAAGAACTAAAAAATAAATTCAAAGGGAATACTACACTAGATGAAGAATATTCAAAGTGCCTGGATGAATATATAGATTTAAACCAGATGGAAAGGGTATCAAATGAGCAGTCTATAAATCCTTATTATATACCACATCATGCAGTGTTTAAAGAAAGTACGACCACGAAACTTAGAGTTGTATTTGATGCTTCAGCAAAAACAACAAATGGAAAATCATTGAATTAACAAATGTTGAAAGGACCAACATTACAACCAACATTGTTTTCTACTTTAATGAAATGGCGAAAATATAAAGTAGCCATAACAGCGGACATCGAGAAGATGTATTGTATGATTTTAAATCATTCAGAACATCGAAAGTACCAACGAATAATTTGGAGAGACCCGATTACAAAGGTGGACACTGATTATGAGTACATCAGCTGCTCCATATTTAGCAATTAAGACATTGCAACAATTATCGGCGGATGAAGAACAAAATTATCCATTAGCTGCAAAGGCAGCGTTACTAGATTTTTATGTGGATGACTATTAAGTGGAGCAGATAGTATTGTAGAAGCAATGGAACTGCAGCAGCAATGCATATAGATGCTAAAAAAGGGACATTTTAATCTTCGAAAATGGGCCAGTAATTATCCAGAGATAGTAGAGCAGTTACCATTAGCACACAGGGAATTGAAAAAGACATTTCAATTTGACGAATCTAATACAATTAAAACACTTGGAATAAGATGGTATCCTGGTATCCTGGTACGGAAAGCCTACAACAACTAAATAAAATTAGAATACCTAGATGGTTAGGTATTACGTTACAATAAAACAATGTTCAAATACATGGATTCAGCGACGCTTCAATTAAAGCTTACGCAGCAGTAATATATTTACGAATACCAAATTCAGATGGAGTTGTCACTTCAAAATTGATTGCATCAAAAATTAAGGTAGCACCAATAAAACCGGTAACATTGCCACGTTTAGAATTATGTGTTGCACTAATTTTGGCCCGACTAATTGAAACAACGATACGCTCAATGGGGTTAAATAATTATTCGATTACTGCATAGACGGATTCAACAATTACCTAATAATGGATTCATAATCATCCATCGAAATGGGAAACATTTATCGCTAATAAAGTTGGTGAAATACAGGATAAAGTAGATCCAAGCTGTTGGAGACATGTACCAACAGAATTTAATCCTGTATATTTAGCGTCTAGAGGAATACCAGCTGAAAAAAATCATAACGAATGGGTTATGGTGGAATGGACCAAATAAGTTGAGAAGGAATGGCCAGAAAATAAAATTTCCTTGACAGTACCTGCAATAGAAGTGAAGAAAGCAACTGTTGTGTCACTATTAACCACTACGGATGATATGTTTTCGCGTTTTTCATCATGCATGCTATTAAAGAGAACAACTGCATGGATACTACTATTTTATAACAACGCAAGAAAGGGAAACGTTAAAAGAGTAGGAATGTTAAAGAAACAAGAAACAGATGTTGCAGGAATTTAAAATTAAAATTAATTCAGCAAAGAGCATTTTCCGAAGAATATAATCGTTTGATTGGAAATCAAACAATTGATAAAAAAAGCCAGTTGTTGACATTAATGCCATTTTTGGATCAACATAAAATTATGTGAACTGTTAACCAACGCAAATGTAGCATACAAAAACAAGCACCCAGTAATACTGTCATCAAATCATTATGTTACAACATTAATCATTAATGAAATACAAAAAGACACTCTACATGGTGGAGTCAATTTGGTTTTAAATACGAGCAGGAATTTATACTGGATACTTAATGGAAAACGAATAATATCAAGAAAGACAGCTAAATGTACAACTTGTATTCGTCACAAAAAGGAACCGTATACACAATTAATGGGAAATTTACCAAGTTGTAGCATAAATATATCTAAACCGTTCAGTCATGTCGGAATGGATTTTTCAGGTCCCGTACTTTTAAAAATGTCATCGCATAGAACGTCAAGAAAGTATAAGGGTTATTTTTGTATATTTGTTTGTATGGCTACGAAAACTATACACTTGGAATTAGTATCAGATTTATCAGCGTCAGCCTTTTTAGCATCATTTAGGAGATTTGTTGCACGAAGGGGTTTATGTACTGATGTTTACTCCGACTGCGGTGCAAATTTTAGAGGAGCACAGGTTACACTAAATTAGGAGTTAACAAAGGCATTGCAGGAAGCAAGTCCGACTGTGAGTCAACATTTCAGCGAAAAGGGAATTAATTGATATTTTAATCCTCCAGGAGCACCTCATTTTGGAGGTTTAGGGTATGCTGGAGTTAAAGCAGTGAAGTATCATCTCCGTAGAGTGATAGGAAAAAATGTCTAGACGTATGAAGAATACGTAACATTACTATGTCAAATCGAAGCATGCTTAAACTCTCGAGTCAAAAGCGAGGATTTGGAAGTATTGACACCAAGTCATTTCCTGATTGGACGGCCACTTAACGCTGTGCCTGAACCTGAAATATTGGACATGGTTGCACCATGTCAAAGATGGCGACATATGCAATATATGACACAGCAATTTTGGGACAAATGGTCCAAGGGATATTTAAATACATTACAACAAAGAACAAAATGGCAAACAACACAACCAAATATTAAGGAAGCCGATGTAGTATTATTAAAGTATGAGAATACATCACCAACATTTTGGTCACTGGGACGAGTTGAAGAAGTCCATCCAGGTGAAGATGGAGTTGTTCGGGTGGTAAAGATTAAGACAGAACATAGTTCGTTTATGAGGCCCGTAACGAAAATCTGTCCATTAATACAAGCAAATGATGATACTATATTATGATAGTATCTGTAACAAAAAAAAATTGTTTTTTTTTGTGTGTTGTCATATTTGTTTGTCCGTCTTGTTGTTTTATGTGGTTAAATGTTTTTCAATATAAATAATAATAATATTTTGTTTTGGGTTTATGATTAGGTAACAATGAATCCAACTAATAGTAAATACCAATATTCGGAATGCTACAACATCAACAAGTGCACGACATTTGAGGAGATACGTGATATGATCACGAATAGTTTTGAGGAATATTTCATACATTCCGAACTGGAAGAATTGGGTCCGAGTTTGCGGTATGATTCGGTGCAATGGCGCTTAGCAAGGGCAAATATTGGGCCCCCAACAGGAATGCCACCAATTATTCCATCAACTGCTAAAGGATTACCATAATTCATTAAAAATTAATGTTGTAAATTTAAATTTTTATAATACATAATAAAATGTATGCAACTAAAAATTTATGAGTTCTTCATTTGTTAAATTTTTTTAATAGAATTGCAGATTATGATGAGTTTACGATGATGGAAAGGTGGTACACCCTACAACGTAAACAACAAGAATAATATATATATATATATATAAAAAAAACTAAGACATGTAGTGCCGTCATGTTGGTGATAGCCTAATGTTCATGTTGTCCAATTTATTAAAACAATATATATATATATATATATATATATATATATATATTACTAATTTATCTTTTTTCTCGTCAGATTAAAATGAATTCATTCGAAACCAATGATTTTCTAACGATCTGGGAGGATGTTTAGTTGTCACCAACAACCCAAGGGCAACAACCAAATACAAAGAAAATGCAATGTGTTGGTGATACCACCAATGCGAGCCTAACGGCACCAACACACAAAAGAGCGGTCGAAACGAATAGGTTTTTTGAACCAGAAAATCCAGCTAGTGCCGCTAGACGTAAGTCACAAGCTATCAATCCAATAGGTGAATCCACGAAGAGTATAGTTGATAAACCAAAGGTTAATGCCACCACGGAATGTAATGCACTGGTGCAAACCAGCGAAAGTTCCGTAGTGAGCAGTACAACCAACCAAATAGAAAAACAGGTGCCAGTTGGTGAAGAACTGATAGGACTACCAGTACTAATTAATGGTATGGTTGTTACACCACGGAGTGGAGTTCATTGAGGTTGTCCACTACGGTCACTGAATTTAAGATGCGAATTCATAATGATATACAACGCGTCATTACGAAAGAAGGGGAACAGGTGTTCTTGCCGAAAAAGGTGGTCAATCTGCCAGGTGGATAGTGCATACGGGCGTAAGTTTATGCCGATGGGAAGGTGACGTTTCACCATCATCAACTTCGCAAAAAATTACAAATTAATAAAGATAAACTGGTGTTGAACAATACTGTTCAACGGGCGGGAGAATGTTCAGCCAGCACCCCTAAAAAAAGAAAATTAGATAAATAAAAAATAAATCTTTTAAAGTCATACGACATTTGTTTATATTTTATATGAAAAACAACAACAACTACATGTGTAAAATTAATGTTGAAATAGCATGGAAGGTTGTTGATGTTTTCCATACATATTACACTAAATCGAAAGGAACTTACCTGTAGTTTTGATCCCCAAACAAATGCAACCAATATCAGGTGGATATTGGTTACTAAATGCAATCTAACTTTATTGGTTAAAGTTAATCGCGAATCTAATTATGTTAGGAAAAATCGCGGAAAATAAACATAAACATAGAATTTATGTTTTTTAAATTAAATAAAAAACCCAATTAGTATGAGCGAGATGCAATTGGTGGGAGCGGGATAAAATAAACTGCACGAAAGTACTCTTTCGTAATAAAAATCAGTAGGGACAACTTAATAATAATTAAATTGTTCAGGCCTGAACTTTTTTATAGAATTTTATAGCAAAAATTATTAATAGAATTTTCCAGGAAAATTAATTATAATTATGAAAATTTAGTGCAGAAATTATAGAAAATAGTATTCTAAAGAAAAAAAGGTTGGTAAAGGTTTTCAGGAAAACCTTAGGATAAAATGTTATGACAATTATGGTCAAATGATTTAAAATTTAATATGGTAACACCATATAGACAATGTAAATTCTAAAATAGATTAGGCTATAAAACGATAGGCAAATTGAGAATTTTATCAGTCTCATCGATCGATTACCAGAAGTAGCAGCATCAATTTGAAAGTCCTGTAAAATAATTTAAAACTATTTTTGTTTTAAAAGATAATACGTAAAGGTAACAAAAAATTATTGTATACGGATAAAATTACAAGTGTCACAAGTAATTGTGGAAAATTTGTGATTGTTCCTATGCAATATATTTTCTTTTGGTTAAATTAACAAATTATTTTAATAAAGGGTAAAGTGAATTTAATTAAATAAAGAAATTTAGTTTAAATAATAATTAACCAAAGTTGTAGAATATAAAGAGTGAAATTAATTAAAATTGCGAAGTATCGAATTATTAGAATTCGATAAAAATTATTTAAAATTAATTAGTGAATTTATAGAATTTAATTTGATAGGAAAAAGTCAATATTTAAAATAAATAATTTACGCTAGTTTATTTGAAAAGAATCAATTAAAGTTAGCTTAGATCGGAAAATCACATGAATTTGTAAAAAATTAAAACGTTTAATTATTATATACAAAAATTATAAATCACATGTTGCAAAATTTAAATAAAAAAGTGAGGTTAAATTCGATTGAATTAATTTAATTAAATTAAGGTTAGATTGCGCACATATTACGATCCCTTGTCGAATTAAAATTACGGTTATCGAGTTGTAGATCGAATGTTAATTTAGTAAGGTCATTTTAGTAGATAATTGTTCTTACAAAACAATTTCTTATTATTGATTGATTGAAGTTAATCTATTAGATAATTGTTCTTACAAAACAATTTCTTATTATCATTGATTATGGTTTACCAGGTATATTGTATTTGATATTAATCTGGTAAATGTAATATAATCAATATAGTTTCAAACGTATAAATTAGTACAGGTAACCTAACCTCTATATAAATTAATTAGGGAAATATCATAAAATAGCATAAATTAGATTATTTAACCTCAGAAAATTAGTCGTATCAACCAATCTCTAGGTTTTGTGGAACAAAATTCAATATTGATCAATACCAATATTAAACGATCCACCAGGTTGCGCTACATTGTATAATTGTTGAAATCGACTCTAATTGTCGCCCAACGGCAATTGTAGTAGATAGACAATTAGCTGTTAGCTAATCCAACTTCAGATAGCAGTAAGGTTAATGGTATGAACACAATTGCTGTGACGATAGAAGCGACATCAACGTTACAATTAACAACCTAACTGAAATCAATTAATTAAAGTAACGTAATAATACAAATTGTTTGTTAGTTTTTATTAATTATTATATTATTGTAACATTTGAAATTTATCATTTGAATAAATATTTAAATAAAATAAAATTGAACGTAAACTAAGCTGATTTCTTTTTATTTAGTTCAAGGAGAAGTTAAACTTTTATTTCAGAAACTTTAGCAGGCTCACCGAACAGTTGTATTAATATTATAATTTTTTTAAATTCTCGATATTCTATTTCCAACTCAGTTTCGACACGAAGGAAATTAATTATAATTTCATCAAAATGTGTATTTTGCGCTGAATTGGAATTATTGAAATCAGTAGAAAGTTTACTGAAAGATTTTAATATCGACTCAATTTTAGTATCTCCTACTTTTTCAAAATTATTGAGTTTGACAGTATTAATATTAATATAGTCACGAGCAAGCTAATAATTTTGAGAGTTGGTAAAAATTTCACATTGGATCAAGTCTAATTTATCTTTAAAATTATCAATAAATCATAAATCAATGTTTTCAAGTTTTGAAAACAATTTGAGAATCTTCGGAAAATTCTTTTCATTACCGAATAAAACACGGTTCATAATCTGAGTATTTGAGTTAATATTATTACTAATATTTTCCACCTCACCACTCAATTCAGTAACGTGCTTCTGAAGCAAATCAAATTCTCGTTGGAAGTTATATGAAAATTCACAATTGTTTTGAACGATACTCTTGATAGAGGCTAAATTAGCAGAAAAATCTTCCATTATTATATTATTTTTTTGTATAAGTCCACAAAAATTGGTGGATTTACAATCTGCGCAAATAAAATTAAAGTTATTGAAACAATCGCCTCTGAATTTAACTATCTTAGAAATATCAATGGCGGTATTACAAATACAACAAATAACCGATTTCATATTAAACAAATATGTACTTCAAAATTATAAAATTAAAATAATTATAATGTTTGAATAAATTAAAAACTTACAATTTAATAAATTTTATAAATTAGGTAAAAAGGCAGTCAGTCGGTCAAAAGAAAGAATAATTTCGGAAATTTGACTTTGACCCAATAAAATAAATAAAAATACAGCAACAATAAAATTATAAATAGAAGTCACAATTTTTAAACAAATACGACCATATCAGCAGCGGCTCGTCCTAATGGGCTAGGTGGGCTAAGCCCACCCTAAGAAATCTTAATTTAAACTCCACAAAATATCTTCTAAAATAAAAAAAAAAAAATCGTATAAAAAAAATATTTTCATATTATGTACGATATTTGGTCTGCCTACCCTATAAAATATACGTATTTCTATTACATAATTATAATAGTAATTATGTAATAGAAATGAAGGAAAAGAATACGAAAAAATTCTTGCGGACTTAGTCCGAAAAATACATTAAATTTGCTTTGCAACTTTTTTTATATGTATTGTTTTCTAATATACCACGGTTGGGCTAAAAAATAGTAGCCCACTGCATATATGTTTCCACTATAGAATAAAAATTTGAATATAAACAATTATTAAATGTATTTATGTATACAAACATTTATTTTCCATATGCATGCACGACGATTTTATATATAAATTTTTTGTATTGAGAATTTTCTTATATGCATATTGCATATAGTAGGCGAGAATAATTTATATGGAAAATAAAAAATAAAAAAAAAATATCTTAAAGAAATGATTTATTGGATTTTTTTACAGCAAAAATGTTATAAATATGTTTCTATACTGTTTTGCTTCTGTTACTTTAATGTTAGGGGCTATTTAACAGTAGCCCGTAGTACATAATATTTTTCCTGAAAAAAAATTAACAGCATAATGCTTATTTTTTTATACATTGTCTGTTAAAAAAAAATAATGGAAAAAGCAATAGAAGAATATAGTCAAGTGCGTATATCGTGTATGCGAATATTTGCTTTACTATTGCTATACATAAGTATAAAAAAAATATTACGTATGTATTATCGTATAGCATTGTTTTAAAGATTTGAATGCTTTTCATAATTCTAATTTGAATTTAATGGTGCGGTTGTCGGAAAATTAAAAAGGAAGTTTTTGATATAGAGTTTAGTAATAAAATAATTTATAAAAAATTTCATTTTAAGTGTTATTGCTAGTTTGATCCGCTGTTTTGCTGTTTTTACGGTAACCAGAAGTTTTCAGGCAGTTAGTATTTTGTATTTTTGTAGTTAAATTTTAAAATTATATATATTTTATATTATACACGTATATATATGTATTATATTTATTTATAATTTTCATATTACATATAAATATAGTTTTCATATTATATATAGCATTTTCCGGTCAAATTAGTCTTTTTACACATAAAGATAGTCTTTTAAAAAATCAAATTAGTCTTTATAAATTTCAAGTTAGTCTTTTAAAATTTCAAATTAGTCTTTTTACATTTAAAATTAGTCTTTTTACACTTTCAATTAGTCTTTTAAAATTAAAATTTCTGTGTTTTAAACCTATTATTTAAGTAGAAACAAATAATAATATGTTTTTTTAATTTTGTTCAAATTAAAATTTTATGAATAAGAAGCATTTAAATTCACCCAAAAATCTTAACGATTTTTGGGTGAATTTTTTCCAAAAGATAAATGTTTTGTTCGGCAGCTGTTAAGTGTACCAAGAGACCATAACTTGGTAAATGCAATTGCACAAGGTGTTTCAACATTGACCGATCAGGATTGTCGAAATTATTTTTTAAATATGATGCTAAAAATATCAGATGCTATTGCTGGCGAAGAATTACATTAAAATTATATATTATCGCTTAATAAAATTTTAATTTGAACAAAATTAAAAAAAAAAAATTTATTTGTTTGTACTTAAATAAGAGGTTTGAAACACATAGAAATTTTATTTTTGAAAGACTAATTTGAAATTTAAAAAGACTAACTTGAAATTTAAAAAGACTAACTTGAAATTTAAAAAGACTAATTCGAACTGATTTTTTAAAAGACTATCTTGATGTGTAAAAAGCCTAATTTGATCGGAAAATGCTATATATTGTATATAATTCTCATATTATTTTTTGCTAAATATATGAATTTTTAAATAATATGCTCTAATGATAAATGAAATAGATTAATTATTGGAGCATCCATTTAAATCTTCATCATTAGAGGTTAAGGTTAAAATTAAAGAATTAGGATGACATCAGCCAATCGATTTTGTTTTGTGTTGAGCAACCTGGACACTAAATTCCAGTTAACGCTTTGAGTGTAGTACCTCATGTTAAAGTGGAAACCTGCACAATGTCTTTTCTTAATTTAAAAAAAAAATTAGCCCACCCAGAATTTTACAGCACGAACCGCCACTGGACCATATGATATTGAAATTAGTAATATCAGACCAAAAACAGCAACAAAAAAGAACAAAATAAATGAAATTCTCTTGAGAAATTAATATCGAGTTAAAACAAAACCGAAACACTACGTTACAAACAATAAGTTTTTTTTGTTTTTTTTTACAAGCAAAATATATTATTAAATATTATTTATTTTAAAGTAATTAAGATCAGGCAGAAATAAAAAATATATAAATATAAATAAATATGAACAAAATAAAAGAAATTATTTGGATTAAAATAAAATAAATTATGAACATACAAATTAAATAAATTTAAGTATGTAGTTAAAATCACAAAAGCACCAAATCACAACCGACCCGATAAAGATCAACAAGAAAGAATACTTAAAACATTAAGAAATATTATATTGGACACGTGTGAAATTATTTATAAATGGCTCAAATTTATTTAGCTCTACCTAATGTAGATGAATGGAAAAATATATTTAATGATTTTGAAAATATTTGGAATCTACCAAATTGTATTTCTGCTATAGATGGGAAACATAGAAATAAATAATATTATTATAATAATAATAATATAAGAATAAATAACATATTGTATGATATTCACGATTTGCCAATATTTTGCATTCAATACGGCTTTACTACATTTTTGTAAAACGACATTTCGTTGAATTAAAATCTCAATGAGCATAGTACCGCCGTTCCGCGTTGAAAGTAGAAAATTTATTATACTTGTACGTCACCGTCACCGTTAACTTTGGCCATTGAAATTTTGCGAATCCAAACTGAAGGAAATGTCAAGAGAAATGAAATTTGACTTTGACAAAAACAAAAGTTGTCGATTAAGTATGTGACTGATGCTTAAGTCTGGGCTACATTGTTCCTATCAGTTTAGTTCAGTTTCGATTCGATTCGATTTGATTCCACGGTTAAGTAGACTGAACACATAGTTACCGATCGCAATCGATTAAACCACATATATTTTGTTTTTGTTATTTTTGAAACAGTCAAATTTCATTTCTCTTGACATTTCGTTCAGTTTGGATTCGCAAAATTCCAATCGTTCCACATTCTTTCGATTCGATTCGTAAAATATATGGAAATGTCAAATTTGAACTTTTCGAAACGAATCGAAACTGAACCGATCGAAACAATGTAGCACAGGCTTTAAGTACATTTAAGCGGAAAGGTTTATAGCCCGAGCAGAATCAACGCAGAATCAACGCAGAATACATACGAAGCCTACATAAGTAATGCCAAAAAAGTTAAAATGTATGAAAATATATGGAACCGTTTATAACAAACGCAGCCTCGTCGCAGAATCGAGAAAAAAGTTAATAGCCCGAGCAGAATCAAATTCGTACGCAGCCAACATAAGAAAAAATATTTACCGAACACAATCAAAAGTAGTTTTGCTGCGAAAAACCTACCAATTTACACTAACAATATTTTTCTACCTGATATTAATGTGACATTTACCAGCGTACTTACGGAAAAAGTTAAAAGTTGGTTAACTTTTTTCTCGATTCTGCGACGAGGCTACGTAGGCTGCGTTTGTTATAATCGGTTTCATATATTTTCATACATTTTAACTTTTTTTTGGCATTTCTTATGTAGGCTGCGTATGTATTCTGCGTTGATTCTGCTCGGGCTATAACCAACTTTAAACTTTTTCCGTAAGAGTACGCTGGTAAATGTCACATTAATATCAGGTAGAAAAATATTGTTAGTGTAAATTGGTAGGTTTTTCGCAGCAAAACTACTTTTGATTGTGTTCGGTAAATATGTTTTCTTATGTTGGCTGCGTACGTATTTGATTCTGCTCGGGCTATTGCTGTACTGTAACTTATTTACTTATTTTTTCCGCCCATTCTTATCCATTATTCATATATATAATAAATTATCCTTAGAGTAAATAAATAAACATAATGGAGTTTATAGTGGACTGGAATGCAGTGTGTCTAGTATGTTTGCAAAAAGGGAAAATGCGGTCGCTGCACGAGAAAGATTCTATTGGAACTATTTTGTCTGAGAAAATAATGAAGTGTTCTAATATTGCGGTTTGTTGGTTGTTATGTTCAATTTGTATTTTTTTAAAAGGCAACACAAATGTATTGTTTCAGATATCTGGTAAAAATTTTCCTGAACAAATTTGTATTTTATGTGAAATGGACTTGGAAGCAGCGTACCGATTTAAGACAAATGCTGAAAGTTCTAACGCTATATTAAAATCTTTATTAGAGGCTCGAAATAAACCCAAAGCCTTGGCTAAAACAGTTACGGTAGACTGTGAACAATTAATATGTAATGGCTCAACTAAGTTACAAGTATATGTGAATACAAATGATATCAAAATAGAAGAAATGGAAAATAAAATGAAAATTCAAACTTCAATTGAATATGATGTCAACAGGTCGAAGCTAATATCAGACGATTTTCAATATGTAGTAAATAAATATTATTGCTCGGTATAATATATTTACTAGTTTTATTTTAGAACAATTTTGAATCAATGGCAGTAAAAAATTATGACCAGTTAATATTGGTAAGAGAATATTATTAGAATAAAAGGGATTATTAAAAATTGCACATATTTCAGCCACGAAAATTGATTATTACGGGAGAAAAAAAACAAGAGAACAACACTTCCATTAACCATATTAACTATCAGCGTGAAAACAGAAAACCTTATATAGACGAATTTACGGATAAGAGAATTATTGAAAATATTGTTGAAGTGGTCACTAAAACTTTCAATAAACCATCCAAAATTTGTGAAATTTGTGGAAATAGTTATAAATACCAAAATACTCTTGAAAATCACATGAGACGTCACCGTAATGAAAAACCATTTTCTTGCGAGTATGAAATATATATGTCTGTCCGAGTTCTAAGCGTCGAAATTACCAAGTTCTATTAACATGCAAAAGACTTTGATTAAATTTTGTTCGTTATTACGAGTAATATTTCTAGCACTTTGAATAAAGTTTTCTCACAATTATTTCGGATTATTCAAAATCAGTAAAATTCGACTCTTGGAAAATTCGGCCAGCAGTTGATAATAAAAATAATATATAATTTGAAAATTTCAGGTTTTGTCAACGAAGCTTTGTGGCAAATGTAGAACTACGTCGCCATATGAGAGTTCATACTGGTCAAAAACCATATACATGTCATTTTTGCCCGAGAGCCTTTTCCGATTTTGGGAGCAGAGGAAAGCATGAAAGGTAAATTAACGAATTGTCTTATCTTCAGATATTAAGTAGCTATTTTACTTTTTATAATTAAAATACTATTGCTAACATGTAGTACGGTCATTCGTCATACTTCACGAACAAAGTTTTTCAGTTGGAAGTATCAACGTTTTTCGCGGAATCCTAGTGAGCGATGAAATTAAAACATTTGAAAGGATATATGAAAAAAAAAATATCTTATTTGCAAAATATATAGCATATAAGAATAGAAGACAAAAAGCATTAAATCTTTTTCGTACCATGTTAAATTCCTCATTCCCGGGAACAGCTGCGCATATGTTATATATAAATGTAATCACAATGTACAATTTGCATTCGTCGCGAATGTCAAATTTTAACATTGACTATTGCAATCACACATGTAGGCGTTGGCTTAGAATATTTATTTCCAATTGTAGATCGACAATAATGTTCTAATTATATTTACTTCAAAAATTTCAGCGAAAAAAGACAAATCATAAAAGCTAATAATGCCGCATTAAAATCAAAGAAAAAAAGCCATACATGCCAGAGTAACTTCATATGGTCTTTGAGACTTGTGAGCCTGATCCACCTAGGATTGCCGCTATATAAAAAAATTAGAAGTGTTTAGAAGTGTTCGCTAATGCTTTTGATAATATTTTTACGTTACCTAAGCCTCCTAGAGGGATTGGAGTCTTAAAAGACAAATCTATGATAGGTAAATAAGATTGCGGAAATGAGAATATTTTCTTCCCTTCAACCACAATTTTTTAAGGGGGTGTGAAATTCAGAATATTTAAAATTATATTTTTTAAATGGGGGCCTCATGCTAATTCAATCCTTAGTCCCGAGATGGCGACATAGTTTGTTATTGAATAAAATTTATTTTTACATATTTGAAAATATTTTTAACTTATATATCTTATATATATCCACTAAAAATTTTTCCATTATTTTTTTTCATATGAAATCAATTATATAACAAAAACAAAGTTTATATGCTGTGTTGCAAAATTATACACAATTTTTTTTAATTTAATATTTTAAATTTTCTTTCATTTTTTTGTTCTTCCACAAATATATTTTTTTAAAATAGAAAGAATAAAAAAAAATAAAAAAATGCAAGAAGGAAATTAAAATATCAAATATCATAGGTTATGTAATCAGGTACAAATAACAAATATTGGTACCCGGACAATTCCTCGAAAAAATGTGGCCGTACCTCGAAAATGCATAAATCGATATTTGCTCCCGATGCATAAACCGGATATTTAACATTTATTTGCTCGAAAAATATTATTTAACATTTGAGAATCTTTTTCTGTGATAGTCTGATAGCAAAAATTTAATATGTATGTACTGTGATTTTAACACTAACCCAAACGAAACGTATATATTTTTCGATTAAAATTTATCATTTTTTTGGATCAAGTTGTATTGTTGTATACATATTCAAAAGAAATTTGAGTAGAAAGTTGATTTACTTTCTAAAAATTAATAAATTATATACTACAAAACATAAGGTAATTTTTTTTTCACAAATGTGGTGCAAGCAAGGATACCCCATAATCCAGTAAATATTAAAAATCCAGTTATTTGAAATCCAGTAAATTAAAGTTCAGTATTTCAAAATCCAGTAATTGGAATTATATTTATTTTCAATTTGTTTTTTTTTTTTTTGTTTTTTTTACAAAAAAATATAATGCAATTACAAAATAAACAAAAAATACTAATTCATTTAGAAAAGGCAGAATTTATTATTTATTATACATACATATATTAAATGAAAACTAAGAAATTATTAAGAATATGAAAATATTAATATTAACAATTTAATAATTTATAAGGATATATTGATAGCAATGGCATTTAAATATTCAATTTCAGGCATTGTTAAACGATTTTTCATTATATTTTTAATTTTTTTGTATCGTTGAATATTTTTCTTCTTTTTAATCAAAATATTACCAGCTTTTACTTTGTATACCTGGGTTTTAGCAAATATTAATTCTTTTCCCAATTCCTTTATTAAAGAACATATAGACCTGGATTTTTTTCCCTACCAATAATTTCAATCGTCGATTCCACGCTTCCACCGAATTTTGTATTTTCGGAAAATTATCTTTCGTTTAGTCGAAAATGGACCAAAAATTTGGATTGTACCTACAACTTTTAGATAATGTCATATATGTTTTATTAAACCAGTTAAATAATTTTTTAAAGTCTTTATCATTGTTTTCATTTAATTTGACGAAATACTGAGGTATTTCTTCAGTAGGTACGAATGAAAGACTTTTTAGCATGCGGATCTTAATGCTGAAATTCTCATCATTTCCATATTTGCATGTTAACCCATTTTTTTGGACTTGTCTCCAAACATTCTGGCCAAAATGAAACAAGCAGCCTCTATATTCTATATCTGGTAAAAGTTCTTTGGCGGCGGAAGCTATTCCCTTTCCATAATCGCATATTATACGCTTTGGATTTAAATGGATTTGATATTCGGTTGCTCTAAATAATTCATAAAAAAAATTCCTCATACAATAATTTGCACATGAACGCTAAATAATTGACGAAAAATAGACGGGACAACATAAAATATACCAGCTGCAATCCAGCAGCATGCTTCTCCAAGTAATATTAATGACGTTTTTGGATTAAAATATTTTCTACGGAATCAGGTTCTTTGATGAAATTATTTCGGATTCGTTTAATTTTTTGATTCTGAGCCTTTATGCTGGGTAAATAAACTCGGCAGTCTGGTGTACACTCTATAGTTGTCTGTCTTATTATATATGACGGTCGAATTTCTTTAGTTTTAGCTGAATCCTTTAAACTAATATTTGATTTTTGTACATATTTGTTATAGGATTCAGGAGTGTGCGAATGGTTTGTTGACCCTTTCTTCTTCTTATGGTGCCTCTCCTCTGTGAAGGTTGGTCATCATCTCTCAGTTTTTTCTCTGGAACTTACAGCCGTGAAGATATCGATTGCTGACATATTAAACTACTCTTCTAGATTCATCATCCAGGATTTCCTTCTTCTGTCCCTATTTATGGCACCTTCTATTTTTCCCTGCAGGACGACTTGTAGAATACGATACCTGTCACCACGAATGATATGGCCCAAGAATCTCAGCTTTCAAGTTTTTATAATCACTCCTATGATAGAAGTCGACTCGACTCTCGCCTCGTCTCGACTTTTACAATTTGGTATGATGTAAGCCGTCCAAACACTCGCCGGCGAGAGTTTTAGGGAGTATTCTGTATGATGTAAGTCGCTCTCGCTCTCGACTACAGTCGCCTTTTTACTCGACCAGAAAATTTTGGGCGACTGGTACAAATATATATCAAAAAAAGTTTGAATTTTTTTATAAGTGATTTTTAAGTTAGTATAAAAAAATTATATTGAATTTTAAATTATTAGTGAGATTTTATAGTTTTTTATAGAATTTTTTTTGTTAAATATTAAATTTTAAAATATGTAAGTGTAATATAGAAAAGTACATAAAAATATTTATATAATATGCACTCTCCCTTCAAAAAAAAATATATCATCCCTATGATGGAAGTCGACTCGAAACTCACCTCGCTAGTCGCCTCTCGAGTCGCCTCGCCATTCGACTCGACCGACGAATAATTTGGTATGATGTAAGTCGCCTCGCTACTAAGCGAGTCGAATGTTAAAAAAACTGCAACTCGGTGCTTATTATTTTGTTTCATGGGCAGCACAGCTGTTTTTGACATTAATTTTGAAGTTTTTATTTAAATTTTTTGAATTTTATTTTTATGGTGTAGAATTGTAGAATTTATATTTATAGTAAAATAATTAAATTAATTTTTAACTGTTTTACCATATATTATTGTTAAGAAATTTGTGTTAAACAAATTTAAATTAATTTTGTTTTAAAGTTTTCAAATTTTGTTGTATTTTGTTTTTAAACAATAAAGTTTAAAAATGAGCAGCATAGGATTATACATATTCAATCATATTTGACGTTGAAAATAAAATAATTTTAAAATTTTAAAAATATTTTTTTTTATATAAATATGGCATATTATATAAATATTTTTATGTACTTTTCTATAATTACACTTAAGCCTCTTGTACATTACACTTGAAATTAGGAAGATAAAGCAAATAGAGATGTAAAATACAGAAATGTCTTGTACATGATAGAGAGGGAACATCGTCTTTTTTTCATTTCTTCGTTGTCTTTTTTCCAATTTTTCGTTGACTTTTTGAAAAAAAGACAACGAAACAAGTCGAAAAAGACAACTAAAACTTAAGAAAGACAAATCAGTTTGTCTTTTTCATCTTTTTTTATTGCATGTATGCGTGAAGTATAAACTTATTGTATGTAATATGCGTGAAAATTGTCAGAATTTGACTGAAAGTATAAACTAAAATAAAAATGGCATTTTTACAAAATATTAAAAAAGGTAATACAAAATACATATCCCTTTAAGCAAGTGGATTACAAATTGATTCAAAAATGAACTCAGCTATATATGGCAGAATTCAATTTTGAATCAATTTGGAGTCAAATTGGAATCAAAAATAAACTAATTCTGATACAAAAATGAACTAAAATTGAATCCAAATTGAACTAAATTTGAATCCAAATTAAACTTAAATTGAAATAATTATGATACAAAAATGAACTAAAATTGAATTAAAAATGAACTAAAATTGATTAAAAAATGAGGTAAATTAGAATCAAAAATTAAGTAAAAGATTAAATTAAATAGATATACATCTACTTACTTTTAAATTATGGAAAATAAATTATGGCGAGTGTACTGCTACTGCACACAAACATAATTAACACTGTGTACTGTGCACGAGGACGACAGAACAACGAAAATATAAAACTTAATTATGATATTATGATATATTGTTATGTTTGCATGTATGAGAGTTATATTATAAATGATTGTTGTATTTGTATATGTGTAATTTGAGAGAATATTGTGTTCTCATATCAAAATTTTTGAATCAATTTTAAATCAATTTGGAATCAGAAAAATTGAATCCGAATGGTGCTTAAAGGGATTTAAATTGAAAAAGTCAAAATAGTTGTCAGAATTTCACTAAAGTGGTAGGGAGAATTTTCTATTTTGTTCTCTATCACTCCTATCAAATTTTTAATTCCGTCATTACGACTTTTTTCAAGTGTAATGTACAAGAGGCTTAACATATCTTAAAATTTAATATTTAACAAAAAAAATTCTATAAAAAACTATAAAATCTTTTCTATAATTACACTTACATATTTTAAAATTTAATATTTAACAAAAAAATTTCTATAAAAAACTATAAAATCTCACTCAACAATTATTGGTGGAAATTGTGATCGAAACAAACGAGAGGCCCAGGAATGGTTGGCTGTAACCATAGATCCAGTGCTACTAGGTCTGTTGATTTCGCAGAGCAAAAAAAAAAGATGGTTTGTGTCATGGGTGCCTTGGTTACATTCTGGACACAGATCTGAGCTGCCAGGAATAATGCGCCCTTCATAACTCTGAAGAATATGGCACCAGCCAGACCGGAGTTGCGCCAAGGTGGACATTGTTTCCCTGGGCAGCGCCATTTCACTGTTATCGACTGGTGGTGGGTGTGTACCAAGAACCCTGTTTATCTTACTTGATGACAACGCAGCAGAGACAGCTTCCGTATGAAGGAATTTAATGGAAGAACGTGACGACTTAGGGCTCCAGGTGTTTGGGAGAGCCGGCATAACTCTGTCTCTAAAATGCCTGATGTCCTGGCGAATGCTACGTGTTGGTAAGTCACTGACAGTAATATGGTAGGATAGGTGGTCATGATTGTGGCAGGAAAGCAGGAATTGTTTGGATAGCAGTTCGTTATGCTGCTTGACAGGAAGGCTTGATGTTTTGGCATGGTGGTGATCGGGGCAGATGGAATTACAGTAAAATTTCAAAGTAAGCAACCTAGCTGAATCATTTTTTAAAAAAAGGGATCTTAGTTTGAAAAAAGTTGCTTAGTTCATATATTAAGATTCAATTTTTTTTATAGTACAGTAAAGTATCGAATTATGGAACTCATGAATTAAACTATACTTTTAATTAAAGATACACTCAATATTTTTTGAAAAATAATAATTTAAATTTGATTTTCTTACATATTTTATTTTAACTTAAATTTTTCTTTCAATAGCCTATCTCGAAGCTTCCGTAAAAAAATTATTTCATTAACAGGATACAATTTATGGTTTGCTGCTTCTGTTATTGTTGCGTAACATTGTAGTAAATGATTAATATTTTCTAATGAAGTTAAGTCCGATCCATACTCATCTTCTACATCTAAATTATCAATCATCAAATCCGCATGTGCCTCTATTGTTTCGTCATTTCCTTCGCCCCATTCTTCAATTTCCTGGTTTGTCATTTCCGAGTTAGGCATAATCTCTGTGTACAGATCAGCTAAAGGAATGTTATCATCATCATCAAAATGATCTAGTGTTAGATTAAACGTGATGGTATTTATGGATTCAAAAAGATGTTTGAAGCAATTAATAACGACTTTTTCAGAAAAAGTATCCCACACTGTTGAAATCATTAATCCAACCGATCGAAGATTAATTTTTTTGATTTCTTCTGCAACATTTTTTCCCATAATCGAAATCAAAAGTTCTTTTCTGTAATTGGTTTTCAGCATCTTGATTATACCCTGGTCGAGTGGCTGAAGTATAGCAGTGGTATTCGGTGGAAAAAACATTGTTTGAATGTTATTATCTTCAATCCTTAAAATGTCCTCATTGCAGTGACATGTTGCATTGTCTAACAAAAGAAGGACCTTTATCGGTAGATTCCTTTCTTGTAAACATTTACTTACTTCGGGCACAAATTGATTGAAAAACCAACTTTTGAAGAGCTCAGAAGTTTGCCACGCATTCTTACTAGAAGTGTATCGAAGTGGAAGTGTTATATTTTTAAGGCACCTAGGATTTTTAGATTTTCCTATCATTACTAAAGATAGTTTATGCGTTCCCGAAGCATTAACACATGGCATTATTGTAACCCTTTCATTAGAGTTTTTTCTTCCTGGCGCATTTTTTTCTGCGGAAAACACCAAAGTTCGATCGTTTAGATTTTTATAAACCAAAGCAGTTTCATCGCAATTATAAATTTGATCAGGGTGTAGATTCATTGCAATGACCTTTTCTTTAAATTTTATTAAAAACGGACCAATTGAATTAACATCTGCAGACAACTTTTCTCCGCAGATTTTTAAAAGTCGAATTCCATAGCGCTTTTTAAAGCGCTCCAGCCATCCCATGCTTGCACAAAATTTATGCGAAATGCCAGATTCACTATAAAATTCCATGTTTTTAGTTTGAATAATATAATTTGTAACGACATTATTTTTTTCTCGTTCTATTAAAAACCATTTATATAGTGAATCTTCGATTATGTCAAATTTTCTTTGGTGAATTTGTTTTCTTGCAGAACACAGTTTTAATGATTTTGTTGCGAATTCTTCCAAATTTTCTTTATTTTGTATTATTCTGGTTAGAACGCTCTTGTGAATATTATACTGCTGGCAAATATCTTTTGATTTCACTCCACTTTCCTTTTTTTGTATGATTTCCAATTTTTTTTTAATTGTAATTGAATTTCTTTTATGTTTTTCCATTTTGGGTCCTTACTTCAAATTTTTTTTATTAAATGAATCAAAAATTGTTTCTTAATTTGAAGGTATCTTAGATTGAAAATTGCTTAGTATAAGGGGTGCTTACTTATAAATTTTACTGTATCATGTGTTTTGAAAACGTAAGAAGGTTGTCAAACGTGTCCCAGAATATTCGGATTATTGATTGTGGGGATGGGTTCACCATTTATATGAATATCTAGGGTTAGTTTGACTTCCTTGGTCCTAGATGTGAAAAGAGTGGCTGATGACTTATGTGAAGCGTTACAAGACAAGACAATTCCTCAAATATTCTGCATTTAATAGGTAATACCAAAGATTATATAATGTATCAAGATTTTCAGATATATAATTATACATTTTTCTGCAATCTTTGGTATTACCATTGAGTAATAATCTATATAAGAAAAGTTAATTTCAAACACTATTTTTTCATACCAATTTTTCTAAAGCCAATTTTAAAATAACCGTGCTTTTGAATGTATTCGTAATTTTTTTAAATTTATATGTTTGTATAGTGCATGGCTTATGCATATGACAAGCCAAAGCCAATACAAAAAACTTGTTCTTTTCTCTATTTATTAAATTCAGAAACAGAAATATACAATAAACAACAAGAACGATTGCCATGCCAACAGCAACAACTATTAGCAAAGCAACAACAAATATTACATCGCGATTTCTCTATTATTTTGTGTCATCAGATTGTGCGGGGACGGGGAGTAGTGTGCGGGAATTGCAAAGAATTTGAAATTTTAAAATATTTTTAATATTTTATTTCAATTTTGTGTTTCTGTTTTACGTTCTTAATTTAGGGGTTTTGTAGTTGCTTTTAATATAATGTGGTAATTCTGTCGGGTTGCGCTAAAAGTCGTTTAATGTATATACATTTATATAATATATGAATTTTATGTACATACATAAATCTACTTCTTTAAAATAAGAAAGTAACACTTCTGATTAAATTATTTGGAATTAAAAATTAAAATATTAATTCAACTTTTTTTAACGAATATATAAATATATATAAGTTTAGTATATTGGATACTAAACAAATTTTTAATAAAACAATATAAATTAATAAAACAAGTTAAAACGTTTTGTACTTTTTTATATAATATTTATTTAAATCTAATGTACAAAAAAACAAATTATATTTAAAATAAAACCGATCTGTTCAAGACTTAAAACCACAATGAATCTTCTGCTAATTTTTGAGATTTATCAATTTAAAATATTCAAATAAAAGATATTATATTTCTTATAAAAAAAATGTGCTTTATTAGTACATTATTATATTATTATCTTTAAAGTTTTTTATATATTTGAAATTACTAAAATATCTTATTACTCCCACACATTTAATATATTATTATGAAAAATAATTATGATAAAATTGTTATGCTTAAAAAGCATTTTTAAGCACATAATAATTTTATATTTATAATTTTGAATCGTCAGAAAAAGGTAATTCGAGTTGGTATATAACTTTCCCTCCTTACGATTTTGCTCCGAAAAATCTACTGATTTTAATTCCAAATTTACATTTGTTTCATTTTTTTTAGATTTTTTTCTCAAAAATATGATTAGAATTATTAATGATATATTACAATTATAATGATAGTAGTAGTAGATAATACAACATGTTCAACATTTTTATATTTAAGTTCTTCAATTATTTTTCTATTTTCTAAATGTTTTAAATGGAAATGTTCCATTGTAAAATTTGCAATAATTTTTTTTACTGTAATGTTATTAAAATTTGTAATTCTAAAATTTTCATATTCAATATTATTAATTTTTACTTTACAATTTTCAAATTTTATGATAGTATTACCAGACAAGATTACATTATACTTATTACAATTCTGAACAATTTTTGTAGATGGTAAATTTTTAACAATTAAAACATTTGTAATTTGCTGTATTTCAATTTCTTTGTTTTCTTTAAAGTTACATTTTTCATTTTCGTTAAACAACTGACAAGTACTATCATTTTCTTTTTCATTACTACATTTTCGGTATATTCATATAAATTTTCTTCATTTAAAATAAATCTTTTATTCTGTAATTCTAATTTATTTTTATTAGGTATTGGTTCAACAACAATTCTATAATATTCACTTTTTGAATAAGTTGGTATCATTAGTACAAAAATAATATGATCATTATCTAAAATTACTGAAGATTTTATGTTAATTATTTCTTTAATTGTTATATTATAATTTTTAAATTCATAATCTGATAAAATATCTTTACCTAAAACTCCTAATCTAGCTAACAATAAATTATCTTTAATTTTTCTAACTTGATCTCTAAGTAATTGAATATCGAATTTTATTTGAAAAATATGTTGCATATGTTCTATTTCAATTTTATCTTTATTTATTTCAGTAATTAAAAATTTTAAATTTTCATTCATTAAATTTTGCTGTAAATAAATCTCCCCAATTCTGTATGGCGTGTCACATGTCGTATCAAGTGACAAAATTGAATTGGTATTATGATTGTCGGTTTTCGAGGTTTGTCGGTTGTCGTACTAGCTCAATCTATTGTACAGGAAACAAACTTCTAAATGCGACAAATTTCGTTTTTTATTTGTATTCTATAACATAGTGAGAATCGACAAAAGTCGTTTCAAATCACATAATCAGTCGCACAAATTTTATTCTTCGACTAGAAGAAAATAAATTTAAATTTGAAAACTGTTGAAAATAATTTTTGAAAAAAATACTTTGAAGAAAATAAATTTAAATTAATGAAAACTGTTGAAAATAATTTTTGGAAAAATGGAGAAAATGTAAGTTTTTACATAATTTTAACAAATAAAAAACACTTTGAGTGTTTGCTGGGCTTAATGGAGCGTAATACATCATTAGCGAGAGGCTTCCATAAAGGAGGAGTTACACCAATGGATTTCAAGAAAAAATGGAACGACATTGCTCCGCAAATTAACAGCAATGATCCACCTTTCATGGAAGGTTGTGGACTTTACTTTTCTGATGGCTTCTAAATTTCCATTTTCCAAGTCAAAAATATTTCTACACTATTCACACAAGTATCACAAACTCAAAAAAATAAATAAAATTTTACACTTAACGAGCATTACGACATCTATGATCTGATATTCAATCTTGCAAAAACGATTTGTCGTGTCGTATATCTTACAGAATACCAAAATAAAAACGAGACGACAAGAAAAGTGATATGACTCTTCAAGTGACACGCCATACAGAATTGGGGTGAATATCTTTTTTCCCTGTTCATCATTTGCGTCCATAACTCCAGTTAATTTATTAACCCGCTTTTATTTCTAATATTATTTTTACTCAAATTTTCAATTTCTTCAGCTATTAAGTTAAAATTATAAAGTAAAGCCGGATACTGGTTTCTATAGCTTAATTTTTTTTTTATTATTATTATTATAGAGGCCATCAACCGATTTCGATTATGTTAAGCCTATAGATTGGTGTTATAGTTATAAGTCTTTTATAAGGTTGGTTTGCGTGATGAATTTGAAAAGTTTGGTGGTATCTTCTATATTGTTGCTTAGGATTTCGTTTATCTGGTGGGACATATTTAATTTGGTTCTTGTACTGTTGTATTTAATGCATCGGATGAGTGCTCGATTGAGATACGTTCATTGCAAGTTGCACAATGAGGAGGGTTTTCTCTTTTCATTAGATAGTCATGTGAGATTCTGGAATGTCCGGTGCGGAGTCGCATTAGAGAAACTTTAAATCTTCGATTGGGTTGGTTGGAGGTGTGCCATTGGTCTAGGTTCTTTTTAACTTTCCATAATTTATTGGTGTTGTTCTGGTTCCATTCCGTTTCTATTTTTGTTTTATATTGAAGTTTGATGAATTTGTTGATATCGGTGTTGTTTGTAAAATGATTTTCAGATATATCATTGTTGATGGATAATTTAGCTCCTTCATCAGCTTTTTCGTTTCCTCTTATACCAGCATTAAATGGATTTAATGTTGATGTTGAAGCTCCTGGATTTCCATTATTATTGGATTTTTTGTCATTTGATTAGAGATGGAATCGATTACGCTGAGTGAGTCAGTGAGGATTAAATTTTTTTTTGTTTCAGTTGTTATATTACTCTTTGAGTAACAGTGTTTCACGGCTGCGAGTACCGCATTTGATTCTGCTGAAAATATGTTAGCGTAATCAGGTAACCTAAAGGTGTGACATTGGTTATTTACAAAGATGGCAAAGCCAGTTTTACCTGAGATTTTAGATCCATCCGTATATATTTTTACAAATTCGGAATAATTTTTGTTTATAATTGAGTGGAATTTTTGTTTGTAGACAATTGGAGGTGTATCCAACTTTATGTTCTTAGTTAAGGATTTGTTGATATCAGATTTCTTTTTAATCCATGATGTTTTGATTAAATATTTTTACAAGATATAGATTATCTGGTTCTATGTTGATATGAGTAAGGTAGGTATTTAGCCTTGATAATAGAGAATTTTTATTAATTTTTGATGTAGTATTGCTTGGACTCCATATAGATTTATAGTTGATGTTATTCAAATCAGTATCTTTTCTATATTCTATATTCTATATCTTTTCGTAAAGTGGATAGCCATCGTTTTATCTGTTGAAATGTTGTACCCAGTTTTCGTAGACCATTCTTGGCTTTGATTCATAGTTAACTGTAAGTTTGATTCCAAGTATTTTAGACATTTATTTTTCAGGTAAAATAGGACTTTGAATATAGTTACATATTGAGATTATGCAAATTAATAATAAAGTAACACTGATGATGCATCCCTGTGGAATGTCGTTTTCAGCTGAAAATTCGTTGGACATAATATTATCAATTATAATTTGGAATGATCTGTCTTTGAGAAAGTTATTTATGTAAACAGCCAAATGGCCACGTAGGCCGATTTTATGAAGTTCTAACATGATACCGTGCTTCCATGTCATGTTGTAAGCTTTGTGGATGTCGAGGACGATTGCTATAAGGTGTTCTCTATTATCAAAAGCTTGCTGAATGTCATTTTGGAGGTGAATTAAGTAGTCTGTGGTGGATCGGTTTTTCCGAAAGCCGCAATGTTGTGGGTGTATGATGTTATTAACATTCAGAAACCAATTCAACCTTTCGTTTGCAATTTTTTCTAGAATTTTAGAAAGACATAATGTGAGCGAGATCGGTCTGTAATTTACCACTGAGATGCAATTTTTACCCGGTTTCACAATCGGAATGATGATTGATTTTTTCCACGATTAGGAAATTGTTCACTAATAAGAATTTTATTAAAAAACTTTAAAATATATTTTTTACTTTTATGGTTTAAGTTTTGAATCATAGAATAATGGATGTTGTCCAGTCCTGGTGTTGTATCGTCAAATGTTGTTATTATATTTTCGAATTCTTCAAATGTGATAGCAATATTAGTGCTTTGAAAGGATAAAACATCTGTGTTTTCTCTTTGTTTATAACGATGGAATTCTTGCGAGTAATTACTCGATGAGTTTATGCTGGAAAAATATGTACCAAATATGTTTGAAATTTCATTTTTTGATTTCATTATTTTTGTATTATACTTTAAAGAACTTAGATTAATTTATGACCGATTTCATGAAAATTTTAATATTTCTTCAGATGAAGTATCAGCAGATTTAAAAACATATCGTAGTCACGTTTACAATAAAAGAGTTGACTACTTGCAAAGAATTAGAGAGAATACCCATAAGAACTTTCGACCATATGCCTCTTAACATATGTAGTAATAATACTGATAATAATAAACGTGAGCGAATTATTTCTAATTTGATTTCTATAAATAGTAATTCAAATCTTAATGACTTAAAAATTTATTATCAGAATGTTAGGGGCCTACGTACTAAAACTAAAACTGTATTTTCTAATTCATTTTCTATGGATTTCGATATTTATGCTCTCACTGAAACTTGGTTGACTTCTTCAATTAATAATCTTGAATTATTTGATCAATCATTTATTGTTTTCAGAAGAGATAGATATAATTTGCAATCTGATGTTATGTTTAACCCAAATCCTTGAGAGGGGGTGGTGTATTAATTGCAATTAAATCTAAGTTAAATGTTTCTGAAATTTCTATCCCGTTTTCAGATTCATTAGAGATAGTTGGTGTTCAAATTAATTTACAAATGAAAAAACTTATTATAATTAATTGCTACATTCCGCCAAATTCAAGTATTGAAGTATATTCAAATTTTAATAAGGCTATTGATGGTATTTCTTCAGAACTTAGGCACACAGATGAGTTTATAATTTGTGGAGATTTCAATCTTCCTAATATTAAATGGTTGCCTCATGATGAAGAATCTTTTCTGATTACAATTAATTTAGTAAATGAAATTGAATTTTTATTTTGTGATAATCTTAATGCTAATTAAGTGCAACAAATTTCAAATGTAAAAAATTATCAATCCAGACAATAAGATCTAATATTTACTTCAGATTGGGATAATATTATGATTTCACAGTTTGGATCACCTTTAGTTAATATAGATCAATACCATCCACCAATATCGTTCTCATATTGCTATAGTGGTGTTTCTACAGCTACAATTGAAAATTCATTTCGATTTAATTTTAAGAAAACTGATTTTCATGGGCTTAATAATTTTTTTAACACAATTGACTTTCCTACGTTACTTCAAAATGTAGATTTTAATACAGTCATTGATGAGTTTTATAATATTATCATATGTGGTTTTAATATGTTTGTGCCAAAATCCAGGGATAAAGGAATTGATAATAGTCCTCCTTGGTTTTCTAAAGAATTGAAAAAGCTTAGAAATATGAAAAACAAAGCTTGGGGTAAATATCTTAAGTCTAAAAGTAACATTGATTATATTTATTTTGTGAATTTGTTTAATATTTTTAAACAAAAAATTGAACAATCCTATAAGAATTATGTTGATATGTCTTTTAAACTTATTGATAACCCAAAATTATTTTGGAATTTTATTAATACTAAAAGAAAATCAGATCAATTTCCAACTTTTATGAGTTTTAATGGAAATTTAAGTAATGACCCCGCTGTCATTTCAAATTATTTTCGGGACCATTTTTCAAACTCTTATGTAAGTTCTGACTTTCATATTAATGAATCTAGTTTTGATCACTTAAATGACTTTCCAAAAACTACGCTTCAGGCCATAAATCTTGATGTCAATTTAATAAAGACATACCTGGATAAACTTGGGGATAATTCATGTCCTGGGCCTGATGGCATTCCAGAAATTGTTCTAAAAAAATGTTCTGGTTCATTAACTATGCCTCTCACTTTATTGTTTCGGCGTTCTTTATCTACTGGTATTTTTCCTGGCATATGGAAGGAATCTTACATAAGACCAGTACATAAGAAAGGATCTAAAAAGGAAATAATTAATTACCGTCCAATAGCTAAACTATCCAGTATACCGAAATTATTTGAGTTAGTAGTTTTTGATAGTATTTATGATCATTTTGCAAATTTTTTAGTTACAAATCAACATGGTTTTATGAAACACAGATCGACTGTGACTAATCTGGTTGAATCTACGTCTACATTTATTAATAATATGGAAGCTGGGTCTCAAACTGACGTTCTATTCAGTGATTTAAGTAAAGCATTTGACCTCCTACCACAAAGTGTGATTTTATTTAAACTTAGAAAATTAGGATTTCCGCCTTTTTTCATAAAATGGATTAAGTCTTACTTAACAAATAGAACATACAGTATTTTATTTAAATCAGTAATATCTTCATCATTTGAAGCTACTACAGGGGTACCTCAGGGAAGTCATCTTGGTCCTCTATTATTCATTATCTCTATTAATGATGTAGTATCTATTATTAAAAACAGTAATATTAATATTTATGCAGACGATATGAAAATATATAAAAAAATAACTTCTTTGAATGACTCAATTTCACTTCAAGAAGACTTAAATCGTTTTTCTACATGGTGTAATTTAAATTTTTTGAAACTTAATGTTGAGAAATGTGCTATTATGACGTTTACTAGACAAAATTCTCAAATTCAATATAATTACACACTATTTGATATAAATGTACCAATTGTACAATCTTTTAAGGATTTGGGTGTTTATTTGGACCCAAAACTTAATTTTAAATTGCATTATAATTATATTATTAATAAAGCAAATTCAATGCTAGGTTTTATTAAAAGATGGTCAAAGGAATTTTCGGATCCTTATATTTTAAAATCCCTTTACACTTGCCTTGTTCGTCCTAATCTGGAATACGCTAGTCAAGTCTGGAATCCATACTTCGATGTACATAGCCATCGTATTGAATCTATCCAAAGAAATTTTATAAGATTTGCTTTCCGTCAATTTTCTTGGATTAATCCGTTAATCTTGCCACCGTATGAAAATAGGTTAAAACTTATTAACTTGATCACTTTAGAAAAAAGACGTGAAATGGCTGACGTAGTTTTCTTAACTGAAGTGTTTAGGCTTAACATTGATTCATCATTTATATTAAATAAAATTAATATGAATCATGACCATAGATTAAGATCTCCTAATTTATTTAAATTAGAATTCCATAGAACTACATATGGGAAGTATGAGCCTATTAATAGGATGCTAATACTTGGTAATAAATACCAAAATGTTATTAGAATCTCGACTACTAAGCATAATTTAAAAAAGTTAATAATAAATATGTGATATGATTTTTTTAAAATCTATTTATTACTGTTATTCTATTTTTTAAATAATTTTATGTAAGGTTCTTGACTGTAAAAATTGTTCTCTTTTTTTACATATAAATGAATTTTATTTAATTTGAAATTTTTTTTTAATTTATGAATATTTTTTAGTATAATTATATTTGAATTTCAGATAAAATTACTATATTATTATCATACAGTTTGTTTTTATATATAGTGTGACAATATTCTAGTCATTATTAGAATAAATCAATTAATTAATTTTATTGAATTTTAAATTTAATTTTTTTTTGTTTGTTTTGTTTTTTTAAATATATGTATTGTAATTTAACTTAATTTAATATATTATATACTTGTTAAAATGTTTGAATTAAACAGAGAAATAAATAAATAAATAAATAAATATGTTTGATTTTAGGTGAGCTTTGTTTATTTATTTTTCTAATAGAGTCCCATACTGTAGATACTGGTGTGGATAAGTCGATAGATTGGACAAATTTTTCCCATGAGCTCTTTTTTCCCATTCGGATCAAACGCCGGGTTTGAGCCCGTTGTTTTTTGTAATTAATTAAGTTGTCCATCGTGCGATAATTATAATATTTTTTTAGAATTTTTTTTTTTTTTATAGAGTCTATAATTTCTTTTGTTTTATATCCGATGTTTGTGGTATACATATTGTTGCACTGTCAATGATGGTTTTAGTGATGTAGTCGCATTCGAGGTTAATGTTATCAAAAGAGATTTTGAGATAAAAATTTGTGTTGTTATGAAATTGCTCCCAATTTGTTTTATTGGTTATTCATTTAGGGCGTCTTTTATTTCGGAAATTACCTAGGTTTAGGTAGGAAATGATTATAGGATAGTGGTCGCTATGACTGAGGTCACTATGTGTATTCCAGCTGAAATTGGAACTCGATATATCTTTGCTTAGTGTGAGGTCAATGTGACTGTAGTTACATGAACTAGATGTGAAATGTGTTTCAGCTCCAGAGTTTAGTACTATAAGGTCTTGGGATTCTATGAGATGCTCTATTATTCTTCCTCTGGTATCGGTAGATCCCCATAGAGGGTTATGTTCGTTAAAGTCGCCTAGAAGAATCATTGGAGTAGGTATTTGGTTGGTGATATTTGTAAGTTCGTTATAGTTGATGGTGGTTGAGTTCGGGATATAGATGCAGTTAATTGAAATCTTAATTGGGAAGTCAATGTTGATACCTATATATTGGTAGGTGGTACTAATGTCTATCTAATTGTATTTGATGTTGTTTTTAATGGCAATGAGGTCTCCACATGCATTGTTACCATCAATGTAATCATTTCTTATTATGTTATAGTTGGTGATTTTTGCGATATTGTTTTGTTTTAATCTTGTTTCTTGAAGGCAGATTATCAAAGGGTTATATTCGTTGATTAGCAGTTGAAGTTCTGCTAATTTTGAATAAAAACCATTCATATTCCACTAAAGTATATAATTTTCGTATGTCTGGTTAATCATAGATGCTAGTTTGTGCCGTTTAGTTGAGGTTGAAGCTTCCAGCGTTTTTTTTTATTTGATGGTATGGTTGATGTATTATCAGCTGTATCTTCATTCGAGTTGATTTTTTTTTATAGTTGGTAGTGATGTTATTTGTTTATCTAGTTTATTTGTTTGTGGGATTTGGTGATTTTTCATATTTATTAGTGGTGATAGTTGTTTTGAGGTGTTGTGTGGAGATTCATTTTTCTGGGTAATATTTTTTTCATTTTCTGTGTATGAGTATGTTGAATAATTATGGAGTTGTTAGAAATATTGTGAAGTTGGTTTAAAGTTTGGATTATTGGGGTTGGTGTTGATGTTATGATTGCAGCGTTGACAATTTTCGTTTCTGTTGGTGTGTCAGGTCTGGATACTTTTTTCGACTCTATTATAGATGGTGTTGAAAAAATTTTGCGTTTGTGTTTGGTAGAATTTGTTTTAATTGAAGATTGTTGTTTGAAGCATTTGTTGTGTTTTTTAGATGATGTTGTTCATAATTGACATTTAGATTTGGGAAATGTTCGTCATCGTAATTGAACAGTGGAGCAAAGCGATTTCCATTAGGTTGGGCAAAGCTTTCGGTGAGGTAAAATTTCGGGAATTCGTTTTGGGCTTCCCCATAGGTTAAGTTTCTGTAGGCCACGGTGTGAATAATTTCTTTCTGGTCATTCAGGAGAAGAGGCTTTGTGTTGTCGTTTGCAATTGGCGCAGAATATTTGATTGATGCATTGGCGATGTTTAGGTGTCTGACCACATACGATACATTTATCTTGTGACTTGCAGAATTTTGCAGAATTATATTTTTATTTTTCAGTTGTTCATTCGAAACGATAAAATTGGCAATCTCAGCAGTTTTGCAGTAGATGACGGCTGAATTTCTGGAGATTCTTTTGATTTCATATATTAGGTGGTTATTCTTACCTAGTATATTATTAATTTCAAGTCCTAGAATTTGTTTCAGGTCCAGATCCAGAAGCGATTACTTTAAAACTGTTGTACTGGAAATTATAATTGTCGATTATGTAGAGATTTGGCGGTTTTGAGGTTAGGTTTCCATGTGGATTATTGTTATTAGACGGATCACCTTTTATCCTGTCACCATAACTATCAACCTCCATTATACATAGATTTAGTTATTATTTTACACTTTTTTTTTATATATTTTTTGGTCTGTTTAATGATTAATCAAGGTTTTTTATTTAATTTATTTCCGCACTAAAAATTAATGACTATTCGCAATCGATGCTTCGGCGCCGATCATAGCTTAATTTGTTGATATTTTCTTCAATAATTCCTAAATTGACTGTCCATGATGTAATGTTAATTTTATGCAAAATTTTCTTGTATCCCATAATAACTTGGATTTCCTGCTCCCGGATTACTATGAATGTATGAATCCCTGTCCGATATCGATATTCTGTACTTCCATCTTCTGTGTGTTTGTTTGCATCATTATCATCAACATTATGACTATGATCATTAGAAGTGCCTGAAAAATTATTTTCATATTTATATTTTCGTTTATTTTGATCTTTATAATATTTAATTTCTTTTTCATCTTTATAATGGTCTCCCGAAATAACTTTAGACTCTAGTTTTTTATACTTAGGTTGTAATTTAAATGAAGTTGATATAACATTTCGCGATTTTACATATTGATGGTTTTTATTAGTTAAATCTACATTTTCCCTATTTTTATTAATTTTGTTAATATACCTTTCTTTATTTATTTGTACTTTTTCTATTATTTCATTCTACTCTTCTGCTTTAATATTACCGTTAATAAAGTCAAGTGGTCTTTTACCAGTTGTTGAGTGAACAGTTTTATTATACATCAATAAAGCTATTAAAACTAATTCATCTAAATTAACATCGGATATAATGAGCCGATTGATTCAATGTGTAGATTATTTAATGAGTATAATTTTTTGTTACAAAATAATGTTATAATTAAATCTAAATCTTTTAAATTATTATTTTACAACAAACATTACTTAAAATGTGCTATATTTTGTATGGTTAAATTAACTTTTTTTTTTTTTTTATATATATTTATTTTATATAACGTAAAGTGTATATATGTAAATGGTTTCTATCACTAGGTATTTAGTGCGTAAATAAATAAAATAAATAAATTCTTATTTTCTGATTTATGTTTTATTTTTAATATTCTAATATGTTCGTTTAATGTTGCATGAAATTTTTCTATATCTGAATTTCCAGTATGTCTTTTTGCAGTTGTAATATGAAATTCAATGTTATTTTCTTTAAAATATTCTTGTACATTATTTACTGTAAAACCAGGCTCTCCATCCATTACCATTTTTTTTTGGTATTCCGATAGTTGCTACTCTAATTTTCATTGCCCGTAATAAGTCTACCCAAATCCTACTTTTTATTTTATGCATAGTAACATGTTTCGTAAATTTGTCTATTATTGTCAAGTACATTGCCTGTATATTTCCAAACCAAATATCCATATGTAAAATTTCATTTGTATTGGTGTTTCTGTAATTTTAAATAAAGGTTTATATGGATTTCTTTCATATTTCGCTGTATTACAAATTAAACAATTATTGATAATTTTTGAAATTTTTTCTTTTAATTTTGGAATATAATAATTTTCTTTGATTTCAGCATATGTTTCATTTATTCCTCTGTAATTTAATAGATTATGTGTGTCATTTATTATTTCAGTTACTTTATCATCATCTTCAATATATTCTAAAATTTAAGTAACTTTTATAACTTTTAGTAACTTATTTTTGCTAAAATATTTGATAAACAATTCTTGAAATTTTGAAAAAAAGTGGTCATCATTTGAGAAAATCGCTACTAGGCCTTTTGTCATGATGTTTAATACAAAATCCTCTTGAAATGTCTTTAATTCCATAATAAGTCTTTTTTTGTCGAAAGGTTTATAGAGTTTTTTACTATTGATTTTATCAGTTTTATTTAAAATAATTTGAGTTTTGAATATATTAAGAGGTGTGTAAAGATATGAGATATCTTCATTTGCACTATGGATTGTGGCTCCTGTCGATGATAAATCGTTTTCTATACTTTCACTGTTTTCAATGTTTATTTCATTATTATGAATTTCTATATTTCTTGACAAACCATCTGCAACTTGGTTATTTTTTCCTTTCACATATTCAATTTCATAATTATATTCTTCTAATTTAATTTTCCATCACTGCAGTGTGCTATTTGGTTCTTTTATTGAACCCAACCATAACAACGGTCTGTGATCAGTTTGAATAGAGAATTTTCTTCCGTATAAGTATGGCCTAAAGTATTTTACTGCCCATACTACAGCAAGTAATACCTTCTCTATTGTCGAATAGTTAATTTCGTGAGCATTTAGCATTCGACTCGCATAACAAATGGGGTGTCCCCTGCTCCAAGTGCGTAGTTAGACGCATCTGTAGTTAAGACATTTTTTTTTGTGAATTCTGGAAATCTAAGTATTGGTTCAGAAGTAATTAATGTTTTTAATTTTTCAAAACTTTCGATATAGTCCAGATCTTTCGTATTTTTTTTTCCCCTTTCTGCAAAAAAATTGTCATTGGCTTAGCAATTTTTGAATAGTCTTTAATAAATTTTCTATAATACCCTGTAAAACCCAAAAAGGATTTTATTTGTTTATATGTTTTCGGTAATTCGTATTTTAAAATTGTTTCTATTTTATTTGGGTTAGGTTTTATTCCGTGTGTAGTGATAATATGGCATAAAAACTCTGTTTCCCTTTTTAAAAATTCACTCTTATCTAATTGTATTTTTAGATTAAAATATCTTAACTTTTGTAATACTTTCTCCAAAGAAATTATATGTTCTTTTAAGCTCGTGGAGAATATAATAATGTTGTCTAAATAAACCAGAGCAAATGTTCTTAAAAATTCCGCTAAAACTGAATTCATTAAGCGCTGGAAAGTAGCGGGCGCATTTTTAAGGCCAAAGGGCATTCTTGTAAATTCGTAATGTCCGCTATCGGTCGAAAATACAGTTTTCTTTATATCTTCACTTTCAATTTCTACTTGATGAAAGCCTTTTGCAAGGTCCAAAGTTGTGAAGTACTGGGCTTTTTCCAATTTGTCAAAAATATTCTCTATATTCGGAATCGGAAACTTATCGTCTATAATAGTAACATCATTTAATTTTCTGTAATCTATTACCAACCTCCACTTCTGTTTGCCTGAAGCATCTGGTTTTTTCGGTACTACCCATACTGGTGCAGAGTAAGGTGAATTACTCTGACGTATGATACCTTGCTTTAACATATCGTTTTTTTGTACTTTTACTTCGCTTTTAGGAATCTCCGGATATCTATAACTTCTTGTGTAGATAGAAACTTCATTTTTTGTTTTTATAGAATGTTTAATTGCGTGTGTAAAAATCAAATCCATGCCCTCTTGAAAAAAACAATCTTTAAATTTTGTTACTAGATTAATAATTTCGGTGTTCTCTTCCGAATTTAGATGCTCGGTTCGTATTTGTTGTAAAATAGAATCTGGTTTATGAAAATTTATATGGAAACTATTTTCTATATTTATATCATTTATTAACTCATCGTAATGTTCTTCGTTTTTATCAAAATAAATTTTTATATTGGTAATCTCAGTTTCAAGTATTTTATTTTTATAATTTAAAATTATATTTAAAAGTTGTAAAATATTATTCCCTATTAATCCATCATATTCTGTATGAAATACATATTCTAAAAATTCTACCATTTTTCCTATTTCATTAAATTCCTTAAATAATGGAATTTTAACTTTATGATAAATTTCTTAATTTTGGCCTAGAATTTTTATTTTTACTGGTTGATTTAATATAATTTTCCACTTGGGATTACAATTACCTGGATTTATTATGCTGGACGTGGCTCCGGTATCGATCAAAAATCTCAATTTTTTAACAGCCGTATTAATTACTATATAGGGTAAGGCTGGTTTCTCGAGGCTGTTATGGGAAAATTTGCTTGTACTGTTTTATTTTCTTCAATATTATAAGCTAAGCTCTTCTGTTAATTGTTGAACTATCCTCTTCCATTGGCTGAACAGTGTTGTTATTATTTGAATGAACGTTATTGTAATTACGATTATTACTATTATTTACTGAATTACGATTACTGTTATAATCATTGCGATTATTATTATAGTTATTATTATTTCCGTAGTTATTGTTATAATGTCTATTTTGGAAACTTTGTGATCTTTGATAAGACTGGTTAGAATAATTTACGTTATTATTATTGTTGTAATTTGGTTTTCGAACATTATTGTAATATGAATTGTTTTTGTGTGTTTGAGTAGTAGTTTTAAAATTTACTTCATCATAAGAATTTGGTTTATTTTTAAAAACTGATATTTTTGTAAAAGCATAATTTGTTTCAAACAAAATTTGCATTTGCACGCATTGGTTCCGGACTTTTATTTATAAAAATTATATCAGAGCCATTTTACAATTACTTTTCATTTCAATATTTGTACCTTCTTCTAATTTAGTTACATTGTTTAATCGGCGAAGCATAACTTTTACTTCATTTTAAAAATCATGACAATTCGTCTTAAAAGTTAAAGCCCTAAGTTCATCAAAAAGTTGTTCTTTACTGAGTCTATCTCTGAAGCTATGATAAAGTAATTTTTTTAAAGCTTCCCAAGATAATGTACAATTATTAAATTCTAAAGCTTCCCGAGTTTTACTTACAAGTCTACTTTTAATTATATCAAAAAATATTTTTTGACTTATTTCGTCATATTTAGCTAATAAAGGAAAAATCCTCTCTAATAATTCGATAAAACTATGTAAGTCATCTCTACTACCATTGTTCGTTTGTAAACTACCTATTTAAATATTTAATAGGATCAATATTTACTTGTGTCTTGTTGATTATTGACTGCCGCTGGTTGTTTTGTTGTATTTGGTTGACTGATGGTTGTTGTTGTTGATGTTCTGATTCTGATTGATTTTCTTGATGTTTTTTTTTCGTTCACCATTTAGTTGGGTTTTTTTTTTAAGTTGATCACAGCCACAGGTTTTATTAAATATTTTTTTATTA
The DNA here is from genome assembly GCA_963920725.1 of Rhamphomyia laevipes. Classification (NCBI taxonomy): domain Eukaryota; kingdom Metazoa; phylum Arthropoda; class Insecta; order Diptera; family Empididae; genus Rhamphomyia; species Rhamphomyia laevipes. Next base: position 32,693,339 of record OY987257.1, read on the forward strand.
TTTGTTTTAGTAACTGTTTTATTGTTTGTTTTAGTAACTGTTTTATTAATTTTATTGTTTCGTAGATTCTAGAAGTCAAATAATAAAAATTTACCACTTAATGAACAGTATTGTTCATTATATTATTGTGAAATTTGCGCTTTCACTTTTAACATGTGTACTTCAAGAATAGTCCACCACAAATTATTTTATTATTAATTTTTTAATAATTGTATTATTGTTTCGGATATTCTTTACAAATATCCACCGCCTGCGCCAGTTTAGTATATTGGATACTAAACAAATTTTCTTATGTAAATTAATAAAAGAAGTTAAAACGTTTTGTACTTTTTTATATAATATTTATTTAAATCTAATGTACAAAAAAACTTAAATTATATTTAAAATAAAACCGATCTGTTCAAGACTTAAAACCAGAATGAATCTTCTGCTAATTTTTGAGATTTATCAATTATATATATATTAAACTTCAGTAATTACAGTAATAATTTTTGTACATTTTTATTGTTTTTTTTTTATTATAGTATAATTTAGTTTTACTCTTTTTATTTTATTAAAATTTTTATATATTCGTTAAAAAAAGTTGAATTAATATTTTAATTTTTAATTCCAAATAATTTAATCAGAAGTGTTACTTTCTTATTTTAAAGAAGTAGGTTTATGTATGTACATAAAATTCATATATTATATAATGTATATACATTAAACGACTTTTAGCGCAACCCGACAGAATTAGCACATTATATTAAAAGCAACTACAAAACCACTAAATTAAGAACGTAAAACAGAAACATAAAATTGAAATAAAATATTAAAAATATTTTAAAATTTCAAATTCTTTGCAATTCCCGCACACTATTCCCCGTCCCCGCACAATCTGATGACACAAAATAATAGAGAAATCGCGATGTAATATTTGTTGTTGCTTTGCTAATAGTTGTTGCTGTTGGCATGGCAATCGTTCTTGTTGTTTATTGCAGTGGCGGTTCGTGCTGTAAAATTCTGGGTGGGCTAATTTTTTTTTAAATTAAGAAAAGACATTGTGCAGGTTTCCACTTTAACATGAGGTACTACACTCAAAGCGTTAACAGGAATTTAGTGTCCAGGTTCCTCAACACAAAACAAAATCGATTGGCTGATGTAATCCTAATTCTTTAATTTTAACCTTAACCTCTAATTTAAATGGATGCTCCAATAAGTAATCTATTTCATTTATCATTAGAGCATATATTTAAAAATTCATATATATAGCAAAAAATAATATGACAATTATATACAATATATAGCATTTTCCGATCAAATTAGGCTTTTTACACATCAAGATAGTCTTTTAAAAAATCAGTTCGAATTAGTCTTTATAAATTTCAAGTTAGTCTTTTTAAATTTCAAGTTAGTCTTTTTAAATTTCAAATTAGTCTTTCAAAAATAAAATTTCTATGTGTTTCAAACCTATTATTTAAGTACAAACAAATAAATTTTTTTTTTTTTAATTTTGTTCAAATTAAAATTTTATTAAGCGATATTATAATTTTAATGTAATTCTTCGCCAGCAATAGCATCTGGTATTTTTAGCATCATATTTAAAAAATAATTTCGACAATGCTGATCGGTCAATGTTGAAACACCATTGCATTTACCAACTTATGGTCTCTTGGTACACTTAACAGCTGCCGAACAAAACATTTATCTTTTGGAAAAAAAAATTAAAAAATATCGTTAAGATTTTTGGGTGAATTTAAATGCTTATTATTCATAAAATTTTAATTTGAACAAAATTTAAAAAAATTTATTATTTGTTTCTACTTAAATAATAGGTTTAAAACACAGAAATTTTAATTTTAAAAGACTAATTGAAAGTGTAAAAAGACTAATTTTAAATGTAAAAAGACTAATTTGAAATTTTAAAAGACTAACTTGAAATTTATAAAGACTAATTTGATTTTTTAAAAGACTATCTTTATGTGTAAAGACTAATTTGACCGGAAAATGCTATATATAATATGAAAACTATATTTATATGTAAATTAAAAATTATAAATAAATATAATACATATATATACGTGTATAATATAATATATATATAATTTTAAAATTTAACTACAAAAATACAAAATACTTACTGCCTGAAAACTTCTGGTTACCGTAAAAACAGCAAAACAGCGGATCAAACTAGCAATAACACTTAAAATGAAATTTTTTATAAATTATTTTATTACTAAACTCTATATCAAAAGCTTCCTTTTTAATTTTCCGACAACCGGTAAATTCAAATTAGAATTATGAAAAGCATTCAAATCTTTAAAACAATGTTATACGATAATACATAATATGTACGTAATATTTTTTTTATACTTATGTATAGCAATAGTAAAACAAATATTCGCATACACGATATACGCACTTGATTATATTCTTCTATTGCTTTTTCCATTATTTTTTTTTAACAGACAATGTATAAAAAAATAAGCATTATGCTGTTAATTTTTTTGCAGGAAAAATATTATGTACTACGGGCTACTGTTAAATAGCCCCTAACATTAAAGTAACAGAAGCAAAACAGTATAGAAACATATTTATAACATTTTTGCTGTAAAAAAAATCCAATAAATCATTTCTCTCAGAGAATTTTTTTTTTATTTTTGCTTTACTATATAAATTTATTCTCGCCTATAGATTAAAATTCTCAATAGAAAAAAAAAAAAAATAGTCGTTCATGCATTTTTTTCAGAGATTTTTTTTTTTATTTTTTATTTACCATATAAATTATTCTCGCCTACTATATGCAATATGCATATAAGAAAATTCTCAATACAAACAATTTATATATAAAATCGTCGTGCATGCATATGGAAAATAAATGTTTGTATACATAAATACATTTAATAAATGTTTATATTCAAATTTTTATTCTATAGTGGAAACATATATGCAGTGGGCTACTATTTTTTAGCCCAACCGTGGTATATTAGAAAACAATACATATAAAAAAAGTTGCAAAGCAAATTTAATGTATTTTTCGGACTAAGTCCGCAAGAATTTTTTCGTTTTCTTTTCCTTCATTTCTATTACATAATTACTATTATAATTATGTAATAGAAATCGTATATTTTATAGGGTAGGCAGACCAAATATCGTACATAATATGAAAATATTTTTTTATACGAATTTTTTTTTTTTTTATTTTAGAAGATATTTTGTGGAGTTTAAATTAAGATTTCTTAGGGTGGGCTTAGCCCACCTAGCCCATTAGGACGAGCCGCTGCTGGTTTATTGTATATTTCTGTTTCTGAATTTAATAAATAGAGAAAAGAACAAGTTTTTTGTATTGGCTTTGGCTTGTCATCAGTGCTGCCAGCTAATTTTTTTGATTATCTGGAAGTTTTTCGAAAAAAATCTGTTTTTACCCAATAAAATCTGTTTAATATGAAAAATTTCAAAAAAAAAACATGTTTTTCTAATGAACAAATTTTATTTTATTTATTAAATACTAGTATGTATATAAAACTAAATAAAAATTTCCTTTCTTAGGATAAATTAATACAAAAAACAATATTTATATCCTTTCGTAGGATTTAATAAAAAAAAACGCCGTGTGGGTGGAATTCTGTAAAGTGATAATGTGATTATCACCATTATTTGATATCAAATAACTGTGACACCTAAATGGCTATCACTGCAAAATTATCACCAATTAATTGTTACACCAAAAACACAATTAATTGGTGATAACTTTGTAGTGATAGCTATTTAGGTGTCACAGTTATTTGATATCAAATAATGGTGATAATCACATTATCACTTTACCACTGTTAATCAAATTTTAAGCAGATTTCTTATACATTTCATTATTAAAATAACTTTGCATATTTTCATTGATTTCAAAATTGGTACAATTTTTACCACTTTTTTTCATGTAATCTTTAGTTAACAATATTCCACTTAAAGTTGACGAATCTAAACTATTTCGTATTTTAGTTTTGTTCAACAGAGAAAATGATTGTTTAACGAAAATCGATTTTAAAAAAATCGATATCAGAAAATCGATATTTGTGGTTTTTGTACCCATTTTTGAAAAAATTCCGCAAGTTTATAAAAATTCGAGCTTAAAAATGTTACAAAAATTAAAATCTGCTAAAAATCTGACAAAAGTCAAGTTTTCAGACAAAATCTGTTTTTTTTTGTAATATATTTTTATCTGTTTAAATGATAAAAAATTGTCAAAAATCTGTTAAAAACAGATAAATCTGTTAATCTGGCAGCACTGCTTGTCATATGCATAAGCCATGCACTATACAAACATATAAATTTAAAAAAATTACGAATACATTCAAAAGCACGGTTATTTTAAAATTGGCTTTAGAAAAATTGGTATGACAAAAAGTGTTTGAAATTAACTTCTCTTATATAGATTATTACTCAATGGTATTACCCTATTAAATGCAGAATATTTGAGGTATTGTCTTATAACTTGATATTTATATATAATTGATTGGTATACAAGTTCAGTATAAGTATACTTAAAATTGTTTGTCAAAATTAGATGAAAACAATATGAGACACTGCTGTGATTTTCAGCTTTTTTAAACTAAATTAGGAATACACTTATCCCTTGCAATATCATCATCTATTAATATGCTAAAGTTAATTATTAATAAAAAACCAAATTTAATAACAAACATTTGTGTGACAAACAGATATGTAATTTTATATACGGTATAAACATCATTTAACTTCAAATATCGACATCACAATCGACTTATTCCATTCCGTTTCGCGAATCAACTACTCGATTATCAACTTTTATTAATTAAAATTCTAAAACTCAGTCAGCCAGTACCTTGATCTTGATTTTAGTTATTATAATAAAAATCAAGCTCTTATTAATGTCGTTCAATTATTTTTTAAATTTTTTCTTTATTTAATTAACAAAGCTGTCAATTAAGCAAGTTTGCTTTCGCTGTAATTAATTTTTCAATATATTAATTAATATATTTTAAAATATTTATAACTCTTGTTTGAACTCTAGTTCGAATTATTCACAACATCTTCCAAGACAAGAAAAATACAAATTTGTAAGAATTTGGCTTTCAATGTTTCTGTAGTTGATTTACTTTGTAAGTTATAGCTTTACAGAATTTTTCAAAATTTAAACTTAACACAAGTTAAATATATCTCTAACAATATTATACTTTTATTTAAAATATTTTGTTTTTAAATAAAAATTCAAAATACCATTTTTTTTTTCGTTTGTTGTTTAACATTTATATATCATATATGTATACATACTTTAATAATTTATGATTTTATTTATATATATGTATATTTAAATATGAGCGAATATATTTTATTATTTATATGCATTTGTGTAAAAAAAAAACAATAAACTTTATGACTGTTAATTTTGATTTGAGGATTTGAAAAAGTTCTATAAAATTGATTTCCATAACAGTCATCATATACTTAACCAACAAAAATTAATTACATACTTTAATTTCAATAAACTACTATAAAATTAATTTTTGCAAAATAAATATCTTATAATCTTGTAGTATATGTAAAAAAATCATACTTTAAAAAATATTAAATATATTACTGATTTAATAATATATTTATTAAATCAGTAATATATTTACTAGTTTATTGATTTTCTGATTCAATTAAAAATTTAAAAAATAATATATTTTAATTTAATTTATTTTTAACATTTTGATTCAATATTTGAAAAGTTTTTATGCTTGTAAAATGTACAGTCAAATTAATTATATGTTTACAAATATCCAAATTTTCTTGTTTTCATTTATTTTAGAATACACATAAAAATAGCTAACTCTTATATATAGCCTTCCCAAACTAACGCTTTTTTTTCTAGCGGTAGCGGTGCGGAAAAAACCGCGCTGAAATTCAAAAATGTATTATTTGTTAACATCGAAGTGTATTCTGTTATTTTTTTACTTTTTTTTAAAAGAAAAAAAATAAATTTATATAAGGAAATTTCAATTTTTAATTAAAGAAGTTTAAATTTGTAATTTAAATTTTCTTACTATTTTCCTTTAGTTCATGTCCAATTTCACCCCATATTTTATCTTTTTTCCTTATATTTTTGTACTCTTTATGAGATAAATTGTACAATATTGGAATTTTTTTTTCTATTTCAATAAATTTTTCCATATTATAAACACTTAACACAAAATTTAATTAAATAATTTAATTTTGAAATAACTACAATGCTTTTCTTTGATGTTTGTTGACAATTATTGTTGCGGAAATCGGGGAAAACCCTGCTTACCGCGTTTTTTTTGACAGTTGTTGTCAAGAAAAACGAGGTACCCATACAAAACGCGTAGCAAAAAACGCTGTAAAAACACGCGGCAAATCGCGTTAGTGTGGGCATCCTCATAAGCCGCCATGTAATTAAATTCGGCGGAAAAAAACGCGTTAGTTTGGGGAAGGCTTATAA